>LUCM01005222.1:47108-113898 GCA_008360955.1 Fasciolopsis buskii | reverse complement strand
GTTGACCCCACCACCACGGTGACGCATGACGTGGAAGACAACTAATCACTCACCTGACCCACATTTCAAAGCACACACATACACGAACACAACTAAACATCAGTTGGCATGTGAACGTTCCCTCAGTCATTTGATTGTAAAACTTGCCTTGAGAAAGACTACCCACGGTAGTCGAAACGTTGGCGCATTACATCTACCAACAACGCTGTGTTATTAATATTATATCATTCACAATAAAAAACCAATACATGGCGCATCGATTTTTCGATACACTCCTTACGTCGTTTGGTCCGAACAATGTACATCATTTCCCAGGAAGGGGGCCGCGGCCAACAGAGGGCTGCCAAGTGTGGAAACTGACCGGCGGTGGGAAGATTCGAACCCGCGACCTTCACGTCCAAACGCCACGACCCCATCCGCTTGGCCACCGCCATTAAAGACCATTGACTGCTTGCTCAGCTAGCATGCCCTTCGGGAAGGCTTAGACACTATTAGTCCTATCTTACCCTGGTCCACTGTCATATCTCAACTCGCTCCTCACGCTGCGCACAAAGTTGACTTTCTACTTTAAGCCAAACATTTTAATACTATTAGCCATTTTCTTCTGCTGCAGGAATTTCAAGTCCGCTCGCATTTAAATACTGCAGTCACATGAAATGAGACTTCGTTTTCTCACTCACTGCGTCATCGGGTCCACCGCAAGACTATCCAGGTGATCAACGACCGCACCATAACGCTAAATCTCCAGTCGTTGTTCCATCGTCGAGCGGTTGCCTCGCTATTCAATTTCTATCGCCATTACTCTGATTTTGTTTTTGGAGTTCACTCCAATAGTTCTTATATCCCGAACCTTAGTGTGCTTATCACATCCTCAGGCCACCAGCCTTCCCTGCTCAATTTCACTCCAAGAGTGTAACGTCATTCTCCCTGTATTCTTTTCCAAAGCTGGAAAGCTGCAAAATACCGCTTCTCCTTCTGTCTCATTCACCAACAAGTGCTCTTTTAAAATTAGAGTGAACAAACTGGTTGTTACGTCAGTATTGTCAATAATTCCTCTCTCAAGTAAATCGTATTAAAATGACGCTTATCTAGTTCGTGATGTGCATGGCTCTCGGACTCGAAAAGGCACACGTCATCTGCGTAATCTAGGTCGCACAGCTTCCCTCGAAATGGGAAATGGAGAGAAGCCATGTGACCTAGATTATGCAGACGATGTTGTGTGCCTGTTCGAATACGCGCACCATGCATAACGCGCATCAGATAGACTCTCGAGTTCGGTTTGGCATGTGCTTAACACGTTCGAAGTGCAGTGTTCTTACAGGACTGGACGACAGTAATGCCGAACTTGGTACTGGATGAAGAGAAATTAATAAATGTGAACCGTTTCACATACCTTGGTGGCTGCGTATCTAACGATGGTAGCTCGGGATTGGAGGTAAGTATGCGTATATCCAAGGCTCGTGCAGCTTACGCTGGATAGAAGCACTTGTGGTGTCGGCCTGATATTTGACTGAAGTTGAAAGGCCTGGTGTACTGTTACAGTGCGTTCAGTTCTGTTGTACGGTTGCGATACATGGGATATTCGTGTCGGAAATGTTCTTTGGTTAAAGGTCTTTGATTACTGATGTGTACGTTGTATGGCTATGATTGGGTGGAGTGACCGGGTGAGTAATATAGACGTCAGGAATCTAGTACTAGATGCCGGCTCTCAGAATACCTTGTTTTTTTTCATATGAAACTGAGTAGACTACGCCGGTTGGGTCACGTGTTGTGTATGACAAACACTCGTCTACCATATCGTGCCTTATTTTGTGTTCCTCCTAAGGAATGGAAGAAGCCATGCGGAGGTCAACAGATGACGTGGCAACGTGGAATGAGAAAATGTACAGCGAACTTAGGTAAAGTAGGTGTCTCACGCCTTCGTGGTTGGGGTCTGAAAGACTCCTCGACTTGCTGGATGGAGACACTGAAGGATATGGCAGTGACCCGTGAGCAGTGGCGATCGTATCGTCATTTTCTATCGAATCAGAATGATTGAAAACACGTGCATTTGTACAGTTAGACTGTTCCGTGTGTTGGCTGCAGCAGCCTTTCTCCAGAGTTACACGTTTACATAAAAAGGGGAGCAGCGAGTGGACCTACACATGCGAGAAAAGATAACACGCTGCTGCAGCAAACACGCGAAGCACAGTCTGACTGTACAGACACTTTCAATCATTCTGATTCGATAGAAAATGACGATACGATCACCACTGTTCACCGTTCACAGTCATATTCTTTAGTGTCTCCAGCCAGCAAGTCGAGGAGTCTTTCGGATCCCAACCACGAAGGCGTGAGACACCTACTTTACCTAAGTTCGCTGTACATTTTCTCATTCCACGTTGCCACGTCATCTGTTGACCTCCACATGGCTTCTTCCATTCCTTAGGAGGAACACAAAATAGGGCACGGTATGGTAGACGAGTGTTTATCATACGCAACACGTGACCCAACCAGCGTAGTCTGCTAAGTTTCATACGCTGAAACAAGCTATTCTCAGAAGCGGCACCCAATACTAGATTGCTAACCTCTTTAATACTCACCCGGTCACTGCATCCAGTGCGCATGGTGCATGGTCTGCAGACTCGAAAAAGCACACGACGTCCTCTGCGTAATCTGTCACACAGCTACCCTCCACCTCCCAGTTCGACTCCTACATCCCAGAGACCTCCTAAAGCATCTCCCATCACCTCGTCCATGGCGAAGTTGAACAGGAATAGACAGATGGGACACCCTTGTCCAACGCCACTAGTCGTTTCGAATGAACGTGACAGTTCGCCGTATACCCTAACGCGACCATAGGCATGCGAGTACAATGCTCGCAACAGGTTTACAAACTTCGTTGGCGTACCGTTCCGGTGAAGAGCACTGAGTAGTGCTGGTCGATCCACGTAATCGAAAGCACCTTTCAAGTCGAGGAAGACTACGATCGTAGGGCGGCGGTGCGTGTGACGCGTTTCGAGTATCTGTCAAAGAGTGAATATTTGGTCGATGCAACCTCGACCTAGCCGAAATCCGGCCTGTTGTTCGCGGATATTACTCTCGCGAATCGGTGTCAAACGGCGCAGCATTATCGAAGCTAACACCCTAGTAACTATCGGGATTAAACTAATTCCACGATGATTGGTGCAGTCCCTCCGTGTGCCCTTCCTGAAGATGGGTATAATCAGTGACTCACCACAAGCTGTCACAAGAAATAACTGGTTATTGCGATCCAAGGAATTGAGGACTACAGAGAGGCGGCGTTTGGTTAGCTATATATCCTGCTTGCGTAACTTTTCAGTAAGTGGTTTTGTCTGCATTTTTGAGAAAAACAGTACTCTCCAAGGGGGCGGAGGTTGAGGGAGCTTATATTTACGTCCACTCTAAAATTCACTGCAGAATCAGTCCGATTGACGTGGCCACAATGATAGTCCTTGTGTTCCAACGTAAACGGCACAGCCAGCTTCGTAGGGGTCAGCTGTTTCTGGTTATCCAAATCGTTACTGGTCCCAATACAGAGTCTGCCCTTCACTTTAGTTGTATATAATAAACCGCCGACTATCGGATTGCTTTCAAGCCCGGCATAGTGAGGATATATTTCCTTGTCATTCCAGTTGACAGTAACTACCGACGTACTCAGCGCTACTGATCAGTTAAGAGGTATAACCCTAAACAGCTGAATGCGCTGAACGAAAGATGGTTCTAGCTACCTTACGAACTTTGATAAAAAAGAAAGGAAATGACAACCTATTAAGATGTACAACCAATGGTAGAAATTATCTACCGAGAATTCCGAAGCGCTTCACGATACCACTCATTCTTCCAGGGGCAACGCGGACATTTTTACCTTACACAAGGCAGACTTGAAGGTAGTCATGCCCATACTGGCTGCGTAAGAGACTGCTGATCATTAATCTGTTGAATGAACAGTGCTGGAGAACTCATCACCATAGAACCAAGTTTTATTTCTAATGAATAGAACTGGCAGTGGAAGCTATTTTTGGCCATAGATCGGCGCATTCTTTGGCGACGGGGCCTGTGATTGCAGAACCTGGAACAAAGAAAGAATGACAACTTTAATGCACCGGTGTCACATGGGGAGGAATCAACAGCACTAAAAGTATAATAGACGAACAACCTTTAGTACCAAGAAAACTTCAGATAAATGCCACAAAAAAACCGCTACCCTGTTAGACAATAAACTGAAGTAAGCACTTTCACGAATTTACTTGACGAACCGACCGCTTCTTACGCAATAGAATGAAAATAACACCGCCTTAGTAAATGAAAAACTTTTCGGACTCGCCAAATAAACTAGGAGTCATAGCAACAGCACTGAGAACGTCCGTAAAAATTACCCCAGCACTGCCGGAAGCAAGACTCGAGCTAGAATAAAGAGACACTGTAAAATAGAAAGTCAACGGAATGCCCAAACCTTTTGCATGAACGGTCATCGAAATTAAATATGCCGGAGGAACAACGCTTTTGTGCCGCACTGAGGGAATAAGTTTCTCACTTTCACGTGCAAATTATCAACCTATATGCAAGGCATCAGCTTGTGACCCAGGATGTTCCTCACGAGTTTTCTTATCACACAAGTGGTCCAACCCGCAAAAGAATAAACATGCGAAAATAACAGTCAGTGAACCTACAGGATTCAGTCAGCAACACGGAATACAGTCCAATTGTACAGATGCTCTTCCGAACATCCGGCTTTAACAAATTGTCAGCACGATCGAAACTGTTCACCGTTCAATGCTACACTGATTAACGGATGTTTCGGACCCCAACGAAGAAATGAGACCCTCTTTTTTACGAAAGTTCGCCGTACATTTTCTCATTCGACGCCCATACGTCGTCGATTAACCTCCGCGCAGTTTCGCCCATTCCATGAACGGAACGGAAAGTAGTGCATGGTACGGTACACCATTGTCGGTCATACGAAGTACATGACCCAACCAACAAAACCTACTAAACCTCATACACTGAAGCAAACCTTTCTCCCAAACCGGGAGCTAAAACTAGATTCCTAACCGGCACATTGTTCACGCGGACCCTCCGTCCACTCCTCGCGATTCTTCGTAGATATCGGTGATTGAAAACCTCCAGGCGTCTCAGGCTCCGCGTTGGCTTCCCGTCCCGAACGCCTCTCAAAATGTTCCCGGACGACGTGCGTCTCCAACAGACCTACGGGTTACTTTCCCGTGGCGATGTTTTTGTTAATGTGCTAGGACGAAGATGAATGCCCAGCGCCCTCCACCGGGTCAACTCATCATTTATAATCTGTCTAGAAAAGCTGACTAGACACTGATTCCAGACCAATCACGATCAATACATAAGGCTCACGACTATGTGCTTACCGGCGTCTGTGAAAGATGTCTAACCCCATCGCAAAAGCGTATGTGCTGAGCAGCCAGTAACTGGTCTCCATTGGGCTACCTGACTCTAAGACCATCCCACTGCCTTGCGGGTTAGTTCATCCAACCAAAGGCTTGAGATAAGGTTTCCTAAATGAACTCTCAACAGACTGTTTAAGAAAATCGACTGCTTTATCGCCTTCATTTCTGATGGACAGCTGGTATCCTGCATGGGCTCACTTGCAGACAAAATTGGAAGGCCAACTAAGTTCCCCGGCGCTCATGAAGATGAATCAGTAAGACGACGGATTTATCAATCACTTTGCTTACGTTCAGCTTCCGTGGGCTAATATTACTAATGAGTCCATAAAGGTTGGAACTGTTTTCGACTGCCGCAGCTTTTCCCATATTCTTAATCTTCCGTACTCACAAATGCTCCCAGCCGTTTATCATAATTCTGGTAAGTTGACGTTCCAGGGATGTACGCGCTTTATATTATGTTGCATCCAGCGGGCAGACCTGCGAGCAGCTGACGGTGCAACTGAAGCCAAGGAAATCCATCGTCAGTTTTATTTGGCAAGGAGCCCTGTGGGGCAGTTGCCGCCGACTGCAAGGCCTCTTCGATCTGCTTCCTGTGTTTGCTCGGACCCTGGACATATTTTTGACACGGCAGCCGCATTCCGAGTTCCGACTAGAATCATAGACGGCAATTATCATCTGGAATCAGCTGTGCCGGACAAGTGGATTCTGTCCTGGTTTGACCACGGACTGGGTGCAAATAAAACCGAGCTCGGACTAAAGCATTGTTGGAGCACACACGTCAGGATCAGAATGATCGGAAACCCTCGAACGCTATCGGTGACGGATGGCAGTTATCGATGAGTCTAATGGCGAAAAATGGCGCCAGGTGAACAGATGTCACTTTCATGACAAAAACAGGTGTTCGCCAGAAACAGCGTGATGAGAACAAAACTGGACGAGACGATCTCCACTGTCGGTTCGATTGGCTGGGACGAAAAATTCGCCTCCGATACGCTGTTCCAACTCCGCTAAGTACCCAAGTTGGGCGTTAAATCATCACCACTACATTCGATGAACGTACACGGCAGAGTAACAGAGTTCCCGGTAGAAATCGCTTCTCACCTCAGAGAAGCTGCGATCAGTGGGTGCATAAACAGATGCGAAGAACAAACGACACTAACCGATTGCTACTGATGCGTGCAGAACCGTCCAACCGACCTGCACATGACCGGCTGCTGACTGGGATTTAGTCTAACAATGCACATTACACTCGCATGGTCAAAGTGACCCCAGCGCCAGGTCCATCGCGAGTGCTCGAAGCCGAATCGCTTGACATGCGACGAATGAAGCGAGAATAAGGTTGTATCTGGGCTACGGGATGCTCTTAAAAAAGGGATTTTGTGAGTGTTTCGAAGACGCATCATGTCTATTTCAGAAGTTTAAAGAGTTCTAGCTAGGACAGCTTGTTGCCCCATTTGGGTATGTGGACGTCGAAACCACTCAAGTGAAGCGAACTTAGGCCCAAGTGACGCTTGCGAAGTATCTTTTTGTCCTCAATGCAATCCTTAGATAAGTCCATCGAGCCGCAGCTTTGCGTGGTCCCTAACTCGGAAGAGCAGAAACTACGAAGCTTCCCTGCAAAACGATGCTGGGGGATTTCGGGCTATCGCTACTACGCAGCTGCCTACACCACAGAAGGCTCTTTTGCTTTGGTAAGCCTAACCAGAGACGTTGACTAATGTATTAGTTGTAAGGCAGTGAGGAGTTACCTCAGCACGAGAAATCGTATATTTATCACTGCCCCGTGCTCGAAGCAATGTAAGGCACGGTCCTGGCTATCCTGCGTGACAGTCGATGCAGTACGGATTTCATTTCGTGCTATTTGTTGAGATATTCTTCTGGGCGACGATTGCAAGGAAGTCTAGCTACTAAGCAGAACAATTAGGGTTCCCATTCAAGCCTTTGGTTTTAACAAGGATTTATCAGCAAGGAATTGGAGAATGGCTGATGCGACGTTCAAAATTTCACCCCACTTTCCGATTCAGTTGCCAACTCAACCCGAAAGATCAGACAACATCATCGGGCCTCTATCCTTGAACTTCTGGGCATGAGTGGATTTTCGGCTTGAGATAAGCCATCCTGCACAGCCTGCTGAGTCACGGAGACATACAAGCCGTCACACCACGACAAGTTGTAGTTTCACTGAACGTATATGAGTATACAATGGACTATCAACTATCGCGGCAACAAGGGATGAGAAAATGTACAGCGAACTTAGGTAAAGTGGGTTTCTTACGTATTCGTGGTTGGGTTTCGAAAGACTCTTCGACTTGTTGGCTGGAGACACTGAAGCATATGGCAGTGAACGGTAAACAGTGGCGATCGTGTTTTCATTTTCTATCGAATCAAGATGATTGAAAACATGTGTTTATACAGTTAGACTGTGTTCCGTGTGTCTGCTGCAGCTGCATCTTCTCTTTTCCTGCCTGTGTAGATCCACTCCCTGTTCCCCTTGGATATTCACTTTCTATGGAAACGTGTAATTGAGGAAAACACTGCGATTAGTGAGGCTTGCCGTGTTAA
Organism: Fasciolopsis buskii; assembly: GCA_008360955.1. Classification (NCBI taxonomy): domain Eukaryota; kingdom Metazoa; phylum Platyhelminthes; class Trematoda; order Plagiorchiida; family Fasciolidae; genus Fasciolopsis; species Fasciolopsis buskii. Next base: position 105,916 of record LUCM01005222.1, on the reverse strand, counting down.
CACTGAACGGTGATGCTACCAAAAAATGCGCCTGATAGGAACAAGTTTTCAAACAGAACCTCTATGTCGAAAATGTGATCCCTGCATCTGGGGGGGGAACGAAATACGGGACCGAAAGATAAGACTTTAGTCAAGATACTGCTCAATTTCACATAGCATAGCTTGTGGAAGCAACCGTTGTCCCATCTTCAAAAAGGGTTTGCACAGTGACAGTGCTAACCATAGGGGTATTAGTCTAATCCTGATAGCGTCAAAGCTGCTTTCGTTCGTTATTGTTCACACGTTCTACAACACGCGTGAAAGCAAATGTTGTAGGGAACAGGCTGGATTTTGAGTGCGCCGATCAACCCTCCATCTTTCGACAGCCGTTAAAGTACCGTTCTACCTTCTAAAAGCCAAAGGTCATCGTGTTCTTGGACATTCGCACAGCCTTCGACTCTGCTCATGTGTCTGCACTATGGTCATGTTTGGTTAGAAGTGGAATAACTGAAATGTGTCGGTCCTCAAAGAGTTGTGTCGTCATGCATCAGGTAGGGTTAGGGCTTAAGGCCAGCTTCCACCACCCATCGTCATCGCCAGTGGAGTACAGCAAGGCTGCCCTATATCGCCATTTCCACTCAAATTTGTCTTAGAGGATGTTCTACAAAACGCATTATCTGGAGTTAAACTCATCGCAAGGAAGAGAAATTTCGCATTAGATTATGCAGATGATATCGTCCTACTGAGTGACGATGCACAGGCAACTCGATGTGTGTTAGACCGCTTGGTGATTGAGGTCTCCAGGTACGGTTTCAAGTACTTCGGGAGCTTGACCACATGTAGCGGTTGCGAAGGTTTTGCGAATTTGAGTTGCGATGCCACCATCCCATATCATCACTATAATTCAGCGTTAAACAGCAAGGCTTAAGTGACCGCTGCCTTTTCCCCAAGGTTACATGTCTATAAAGTGAATAACCAAGGGGAACAGAGAGTGATCTAAACAGGTGGTGAAAGATAAAACGCCGCTGCAGCCAACAAATGGAGCAATCTAACTGTACAAATGCACTCTCAATCATTAATTCAATAGAAAATAAAATACCCTTCAGAGGAATTATGCGATGCCACTTTTTTAGCATATCTTTCACGTTAACGATGACCGGCGACCTTGCTTCCGAACACCGATGTTCCACAAGCATTATTCGTGTCCGTTGGGAACACGGGATGAGCAACGACAAGGCTCACTATTCTGTGTTGCGTGCAGCCAATTCTGATTGAAAGAGTTGTTCTATTTCACCCTCGGTAGCTTCAACACGTACTGCGTATGCCTGAACATAGTCCACCTTTTCGTTTCGCACGTACTGAGTGACGCTAGAAGCGACGCGGCGCCCAGACTGACTTGGCCTGGATGAATAAAGAAGCCTCGGTTGGTGCTTCCTGCCCAAGAGATGGAGATTGCTGTTAGTTGGAGACGCCGACAGAACACTGGAATTCAAAGTCAGAAGCACGAAAGTTATGCAGCCTGCCTCTGGCACTAACCCCTCTTCGAGAACAACCAAAACATCACAAAATATATACGGTGGGAACACTCGCTTTGTTGCTGTTTATTTGCCCTCCTTTATCCGTTTTTTTATTGAGTCCCACTCGTAAGTAGTGTCAAATTAGACCAGAGGCTCTGCGGTTTGCAGATGGTGTTTAGTATTTCAACAAGAACATCCGCCATCGGTCAAGTGAAGCGTGGGCATGCGCAGCCACCAGTTGACACGGCGCATCACCCACCGTGAAGGATCCGCTATAAACCACATGGATGCACAGAAAGACCGAACATGTCAAAAGCATCCGTTGAATTATTGGGCAACACTAAATTGCGGCCGCGGTCTACGACGTTAAGATGATTTTAAACGTGCAGCTAACCGTACCGGCCGTTTAATTGAGGCGACTCATAATAGCCAACCAATCACAAGTTAAAAATGACAGCAAACTCGACTAGGGAATAACTGAAACGACTTACCTTTAAGTTCACCTTTGTTGTTCACTATAACGCCAGCATTATCTTCGAAGTAAATAAATGTGCCGTTTTTCCGACGATAGGCTTTGCGCTGCCGAACGATTACAGCATATAGGACCTTCTTTCGCAATTCGGGCTTTCCCTTTTTAACGGAACAAACGATGAGATCACCCGTAGCCGCCGACGGAAGTCGATTAAGTCGGCCCCGGACGCCAAAAGCAGCGATCATGTACAGGTTCTTGGCACCACTGTTATCTGCACAGTTGATCACAGCGCCCACAGGGAGTGCAAGGGATATGCGGAACTTTCCACCGGAAGAACCTCCACGTCCTGCAAATAAGGCGCAAACTGAACGCCAAGCGACAGAACGGACACTTACCACGCTTAGGCATGTTGCTGAACCTGCCAGACCGCTACTGGTGTCCCTTAGCTCGATAAAACAAACATTCGACGCAATTCAGTTCAATACAGTTCAGTTGACACATGGCATTAGAGAACAAAACGGCTAACCAAATTTTTTGAGATCTTCGATGATTTTCACAGTATTGGCATCCCCTGTTAACAGTCACGATTTCTATTTTGCCTAGGTTTGCAGTAGCATTAACTTATGTGCTGTGGAATATTCCTGTAATTTTCTAAGTTACTAACAAAATATTTTAACAGTACTCAGGTCGGCTTTCAAAATTTTCGAGTATTGATTTCCTGAGGTCATAGCGATCGGACATCTGGAAGTGTTTCTCCAGTTCGAGGAGTTATTTCTCTGTTTAACCGGATCTTAATTTGAAGCAGTGAAGTTCTGGTTCTGGGCTTTCAGCACACTGGTTCCCGGAACTAAACTCTCTTCTACTCCTTCGAAGTAGTCGTGCTGGATTGGTAACAACTGGACAACAGAGGGATAGCCACCAGCATGCAGTGCGTTGCCGCATAGGCGGTGATCATGTGTGTGATCGAACGGGCTGCATGCAAAGCCCGACAACAATTATGCGAAAAGAAAAATTGACAGCGGCAGGCACGTGAGCTAAGCGAAGGTAGCACCTATTAGCTGCGAGCTCTCAAAACAAGGGAGGTAACGGAAAAGCATCATGAGTAATTTTTCCTTTTGATTTTTTCTTAATGGCTTCAGAGCGTGCATTAAAGGCATCAGAAGAGTGGCTCCGACGTTATTTGCAAACCATTCTTAAGCCCGTAGACTTTTCTAACCTTATTTTGACTGATTATGTGCACAGGGCTTCGACTATCCCTTCAAGCCGGCCCCTGCACAGGGGCATTAACCCGAAGGCATAAAAGTTCCAACGAGCATAATTTCCAGTTTGCAACTTAAATAATTTTTGTAACGCTGCCTGAGACTTTCAGAAACCGCACATACGGAAATATTACGTGAGTCTAGATGAAAACGAACTAAACAAAAATTCAAGTCTCCCTAATTCGCAGTTTCTAGATATTAGATGTTCACACTCATTTGTAGATATGAGTATGGCATATCTGAGACGTAAAAGACCAACTTCGTGGCATTCACGTGCATGCATTTTGGTAATCCGCGGGCCATGTTAAAATAATTAAGCAGTTATACTAAAGCAGAGGATTTTGTCCTCAAAATGATGCGGAAACTGTCTTTTTAGGCTGAGAATGCAGTAAGCAAACCTGCTGGCTGGCTAAGGACGGTGCAAGAGAATGAACACCGTAATCCAGAAGCTGAACACCTTGCCTTACGGTGCCCTGTCGGTCTTAGCGACCAGGCCAGAGGTTTTCCGAATCACATGCTTGCGCATTAGTTCTCAATGATGGGCGAGTTGCGATCAGTGGCCCAGCTCTTTGCTAGTTCCATCGCAGTTTGCGAATCTGTGGCCTCGTTGTTCCAGACTGTCGCAGCATTTGCATGCATTGTTGTGATCACTGGGTTGTTTCCAAGGCAACCTTTAAATTAAACTAGGATTAGAAAAGGGCCAAGGACTGAACCCCAAAGGATTCCATTATGAAGTGAGGGTGGTTCAAGGAGGAGGGGCCCGCGCTAACGGCAAAGTCTTGTCATGAAACTGCTTGGAAGTGCAGGCATCTTACCACATATTACATAAGATTCCAACTCACGGAGAAGAGGCGTGTAAGGAATTTTATCAGAAGCTTCTGCAAAATTGATAATGACAGCAAGTGAAAACAGTCAGTCGCGTAAAAGCAGTTATCGCGGACTCCTCTAAACTACTGCCAGGAAGTCTTGGATGGCACCAACCGGAGGAACTTTGGTTGGCGAATGAATTAGCATTACCTGAAATCATTCAGATGAAGGAGCTTCAAGAAACTTCACAATAAAATAGGAAGGGAAACGGTTAATTAGGTAAAAGACTAAACTTCCGGCTTTTCTTCTTGAGAATCTTCGTAAACTGATGACCGCTTGTGGTGATCCCTCCCCCAGGATGAAAGAAGGTGGGCCGTTCCTGTTAATATTTTTCTTTGGCTCCCTGTTTGCTTGGAGTTATATGAGTTCTATCACCCTACTAAAAATCAGGCAGTTTATGGATAGGAATTTTGATTTCCACGCGTTAGCAACTTCAGAAGGCTGAATATCGTGGTCCGGTTTTCGGTTCTTCCAGCGGCCGGCGCTTTTCAACCATTCTTTTCCAGTGTTTGGTTCTTCTGTGCTTTCTTTCACTTAAAGCCGGGCAGCCGCGTATGCGTTTCCAAGGCTTGAAAAGGGATCGCAATAAGCTGGCGTGAATTTTATTATTCGAGACTAGATGAGCAGCAAGTTCCCTGTAAGTCGTTTGGGAATAAACCAGTTCCTCGCACCCACACCTTTGCCTGTCGGAGAAGTTTTGCAACGGTGTCAGAATTTTCAAACCGTAAGTTTGCACAAATTTGGGCCGCCCGGGTTGTCAACTTTCTGATCATTCTATTGACTTACGAGCGATAGTGGGCCTGCCGTCTGTTTGCGGCCGATTTTGGAGTCTTCTTGGCTTTATTCCCTGATGGCCACTTCCCACAGCTCCGAACTTGCGTAGTGCCACCAATTCATCCAGGCCTCTCGCCGCTCCTACTGTTGTTGCTATCTAATCAAACGACGGCGGTAATACCATATCATTTTTCAAGCCTGTGTATGCACCCAAACCGCCTGCTTCTTTCGACCCACCTCCAGATTTCCAGCAGCCGAAATTTCAAACGAACTTTCAGTTCTTAGTTGTCACTAAAATTTGGCTGGCTGTAGTTATTCTTGACTCAGAGATCCACATTCCCAGGCACAGCATTACCACACAAGGTTTCGGTGGAGGACGTGCCGGAAGTGCAATCACCTATCGCGATAACTGCCTTCCTCCTGCCACGATAATCAAAGCGCCCTCATTAACCATTGTCGGTAGACTGTTGCTCATTTTTCCTTCTTGAGGCTTGAAAGGCTCCGGCTAAGAGCATTCTATCGTCCCTCAGCTTGCAGCCTCTCGCACAGCAGCGACCCCGTAGAGTTGCTGAGCTCCCTGGGGAAGCTCACTCACTTTACTCATCTGCCAGTTACAAATGATTTCACCCCACGGGCTACTGGCTAGTCAGGTACCAGTGCAACTGACCCTGCATTTAAAAACCCCTTGTAAATGGTATCTTCAGAAATCCTGGACACGAAAGCTAAAAACCACCAAGTATTGATCAAGACAATACTTTTTCTTTTATACCAGACGGAAAGTAACTGCACCCCACTTGGTGGGAGTGGCCACCTGCCCTTAAAATATGATCTGGCTGTTAGATGGCCGTCCATTCCCTCAGAGTCGAGAATCGCTGAGTCCTTTACAATCAGCCGGCTCCGAATGTTTCTCCAGCCTTGACTAGATATTGTGGAACAAGAACTTCCTCCAAATACCATGGGGGAGAAACTCGAAGTGCTCATCACATGAGAGGACAGTCTGCTCATCCCAGGAATAATAGTCACACACAGCATAACATTAATATATTTCCCAATTTGAGAGCGGCATGCGCAAGGCTAGATCAAATTTTTAAATGGATAATGCAGAGAAAAGTTTAATAATTGAAATCAGATGGGATATGGGGCATATCCTACTTTAGGTTACTAATGAGGCAGGATCAGAATCTTGAAAGCAATGGGCAGTGCACGAGTATGGGCGACAAATATCAAAATTTGACAAACTGCTTTGCCAGTCTATACAAGGCCTTTCGGGATTGTTCGCGAGCAATAAACTGCCAAGAAGTTTGTGTTTAAGTGCACTAAATACGCCTACCGCTGGCATAACAATTTACAGGAAATCAATTTCGGATGTCGAAGAATGGCCGGAAGCGCAAACGTCAATATAGATACGTGGTGGACAGAAAAGTCCAGCTGAAGATCAGTGGGGATGTGATAATTGGAAGCAAATTAGTCAAAAACTAGAGGAATCACTTGCAAGGCGAATGAAAAGTTGCATTTACCAAAAATAAATGACCGACAAAATACTAAAGAAGACGGGTGAATACTCTCAAGTCCTACGAATTATTTGGAGAACGAGTTTTTAAGAAACGTTTTTGAGAAAGAGAAGTTGGAGCATCAAAAACTGCTGATTTTAATCCTAGGTGACTGGCGGCAAACTGAACTAAAAGGTGCAATAAAGAAAATGTTTGATTGAGAAGTAAAACAGTTTTTAAATGCACCAACCATAGATATCTTCTATGCTGTTGCAGCTTTTGACTTTAGACGACAGCACGTGTGGGGCATTTGAAAGAGCTCACAAAACCTTTCGGCGGCAGCAGAAACTGTTTTTGACCGGTCATGAAGGTCCACAATGTTCGCTGTACTGCCTAGGGTGCAAAAGAGCCCTTGGTCACCAGTGTTAGTGGTGAACATTTTGGTCTGTTATTATATTTTCGTAGAAGGCTTCCACTTTCCCATGCAATATTGTTCTGGTACACATGACATTACAATATATCTATATATAATATACTTATATTAAGTGTATATATTGACAAGCCACGTCTAGCGGTGAGAACTTAGCAGGTGATTGGAGTATGGGGTTGCACAGTGTGAAGCTTCGTATTTATATATTGTGGAAAATAGCGTTCTGTGGGATACTGTAGTATTTGACCAAATGTTTTTCATATACATGCATGTGTGCACGTTGCTCTCGATGTTAATGCGATTCGCATTATCGCAGCCGCATAGTCCCTAATACAGACCACATTTGCTAATCGCTACAGCATGTCTGATATGAACAAATAGAAACTTTATCGCTTGAGAAAGCAGCGTTTGAGTGTTATGCAGTGTGCTATGTGTGGCCCGGCAGCACTGCGGGAGCACAGGACTCATTGCCCGCAGGTTGATATTCGGAGCAAGGGACATTTACGTAGCATTTCACTCCTAGGAGCCTCAACTTTTAGGGCTCCTGGAGAGTGTCGGGAAATGCCTCGGTTGACTTCATCGCTTAGGGGATCACTACCACCCTTACCCTCACGGGAGCTGCCCATCAGTCCTGTTTCCTCTAAATCACAATCTGCTTTCTGGTGTAGGTGAATGTGAACATTTTCATTATAAGTTCAGCTACAAAACTGCGAGTGCCTGAATTGTTGTTTCACCGGGAAGGAACGGCAGACCCTCATGGGTAATAATGCACTTTCTTAGTTGTGGCGGTTTGCTGTCATCCGTGTTCATCGTCTTCAGATAAGTATGGGGATTTACTGATGGAATTCCTTTAGAAGGCGTATGAACGTTTTTGCCTAGCCGGTCTGTAACGACGGGTAATTTTGCAATTGGTAATCTACCATTTGCCGAACATTTGCCGTAACCCAGGACTTTGTTCAGAACCCCCGTCACGTATCCGTCAGTTCCTTTGGAGGACGGTACACATATTCCCTTGGGAATTGAAGATGCTCCTAAAAGACAACTGCTGTCTACCAACAGTTTCCCACTGAAATGCAGCTGTTGTTAAACTGTGATAGAAAGGCCGCCATTCTATCATCCAATATGCATTTGTGACCGTTGCTGGCGTGAGCTATTAAGCCATTCTGTTCCCCTGTAAGAGCTGCGGGCTTTTATTGCGGTATTGACAAGCCGACGGATGTCGGTAAGTTCTCGATGGAAACCATCACCAAGCTGACCAATTTAGTGAGTGAAGGTGTCAAAGTTGACAAGGTTCCTGTTACAGTTCGTCTGGTATTCGTGGTTTGTGACATCGCAGCTGGTTCACCTATTCGGCAGGTGAAGTGAACCAGCGGATGCTACGGTTGTGGCAAACGTGTCTAGCTTGTTCAGCACAGTGATAAGTGGGTCACTTACCCCGATGTGAAATCAAAACTTCACGATGAGTGTTCTTTTTGCACAGAGAAGCATCCGAAGCATCACATCGGTGTCCGTCCCTTGTTAAACTTGCCCATAGACATGGCTACCACTTTCCCTATTGATTGTATTCACTTAGTCCTTTTAGGAGTGATGAAGAAAAAGTTTGATGTTTAGTTACAAGGTCTCCTAGTAAGGTCTTTTTACAAAATTATCCTTATTTTCATGGTATGTCAAACGTGGTGTACAATATGCACGGTTTAATCCATCTTCCATCAGACTTGCTGCGTCATGGTTCGCTGGATACTTTTTCGTGCTTCCCTCGTGAAAGAATGATGAACATTCTGAAATGCAACATTCTCGGATTATGAAATCCAGCCCAACAGTTGTACCGTCGGGTTTGTGAGGCGGCCGCTGCTGAGTGCTTGCCACCATATACGAAAATGAGCGACTGCGGTAGCCCGATGACCCGCTTTCAAGAATGCCCAAATCCCTTATCTTTAACAGAATGTCTTTGTCTTACACAGCGCTAAAAAACATTGTCAATCTTTGCCGCAGGCCGACCTGCATAATCAACATGTTAAATGGGGGAATCAGCTTTAAAATTTTTTTAATCCTGCCGACCTTTTCACTTACCCTATGCGTTCCACACTTATATTTGTTCGGTGTTGACGGTTTGAAGGAATGCCTCAAAACGTTTTACTCATTAATGGCATTTGCAAATGCTTTACTGCGTATTTCAAAATACATCACTCGTTACTTCTTCATTACACAGTTTTGCAAGGTAAACAAATCAAATTTACCGTCAAAAGGACGGCGCAGCGATGGGATCCCCACTCGGTCCGCTACTAGCTGACATTTTCATAGCAAAGCTGGAACGTGGACCACTCGAGTCGTCAATACAATCGCTCTACCTATACAAGCGTTATGTGGATGACATCTTCTGTGTACTCAACCGCTCGAGGAAAACTAAACAACTGTTGAATATGTTCAACTAGGCTCACGCAAATTTGAAATTCACAACAGAAATGGAGCTGAACAGTGAAATAGCTTTCCTAGATGTACGACTAAGTCGTGGAGAAGACGGCTCAATTCGGCGATCAGTACACAGGAAAGCCACATGGAATGGGCAATACATCAGTTTCCACAGCTTTGTACCTCTTAATGTGAAGAGAAACTTAAATAGACGTCTGATTGCCAAGACAAATGAATATGCGCAGAAGATACTCTGGAGGCTGAACTGCAGACGCTGAGAAGAGTATTCACTGAAAATGGTCTCCAAATTAGATTAATCGACAAGATGTTGGAGACAGAACAGGAAGTTCCTGGGAGGGCGACGGTGGAGAGAAAGCCGGTATACACATCTCTGCCATTTAAAGGTGACACGCTAGCAGAAATAACACGACGAAGACTGACTAGTGCTATCAATAAGACATTCTACGCAGCAAAGCTTCGTATCCTGTTCAAATCCCGCCCCGTAGTGTAATTATGGTTGAAAGACAAAGTCCCTGATTCTGCAGCCTCGTTTTGTATCTATTCATTCACATGTTCCTGTGGGACAATGTACATCGGCCGCACGACCAGGCGCTTGTCTGAACGCATCCGTGAGCACCACCCGGCATGGTTAGGCACTGGAACAATTAAGTCAATTGATAGCACAGTCGTTTCATATCTAGCACAGACTAACCACACCGTGAATGTGACGCAAGCTTTCCGGACCCTGTATAAGGTCAGAGGTCAACAATCCAGGTTGGCAAATTGTCGCCTCTTAAGCACTGCAAAAGCTATCGCAGTCCGTCTTTACAATCCTCCACTTTGTTCTCAGAAACAATTTGTGGTTGCGCTTCAACTCCCTTGGCCCACCCCCGTCCCAATACAAACCCTAGACAACAAATGGCATGAGTACGAATCACTGAAAACGGGCTTGTTCGCCAACTTGTGTTTTCTCAATGTGCTCAGTGGTAATTTTCAATGAATTGGAACACGGTTTTCTCTGTTTTTCCTGATTGTGTATCACCTAACGGTTGATAGTCCATTAGTTTAGATGCACATAGTCTTAAAGTTTCTCGTTGATGACTCTATTGCGGTGGTTCACAGGAATTGGCTCGTGGACAGCGGAAGCGTTAACTGGCCAAGTACAACAAAATTCGCACATTGTCAGCGACTGGTGTTGCAAGGTGGTAAGCTGCCTATTAATGACTTCCTGGAAGTACACCATAGCGGTATATTTCATTTATTACCTACGCTTATTAGATGACCTTGAAGATGCTATGGCGATTGAGAGAAGCTCAATCGCTGAATCCGATCGGTAGCCGGAAGAAACCGCGTCCATGAAAAAATTCTCCCAAAAATACTGAACAAGAAACAGACAAGTACTATTTTTCTAACCTAAATGATTTAAGTTTCTCATTCAAATGTCGTCATAGGCCAGTTTTGAGGAACCTTTGGTCTCTCCAAGAAATCACCGCAAGTATCCACTGCCAACACCTAAATCTGCTGGGTGTGTGCCGGACAATAACAAGGTATCCCCTGGGCGAAACAACTGTATGCACATGAAACAACTATATAGCTCCCTGAAATTAGAACCGTCAAAGCGTCAGCCTAAGTGTCCGGGGACTACGTCAGCCCCACCCAGGCAAGCTCCTAATAATAAGCATGCCATTTTTACAACTGCCGCTTAATTTGGCGGACAGCACGCATTTACAACCTGATATGAACGTATGCAGAGATGATTTGTTTCTAAACAAATTATTATGAGTAGATTACTTCGGTCACATGCTCTCTTTTGCCAACGATGTGCGGGTTATTGTGGAGTATATAGGCATTAGACTCGAATTGTACCACGTTTCTAGTAGACTGACAGCTCAGTAGCAAACTACATCGATCGAGAGTTGATGCGCCTAGAAAACGACCTCGCCAATGTTAACTGAAATGCGATAGTGAGTTTCACCATTTTGATGCACGTGATCTATTGAATAATGCCCTGAAGCGTTGTTGAGGGAGTATTAGGTGCTGGAATGCAACTGGATGGATTCAGCCGAAAACACATCTATCACAAACCACAGATTTATATTAGCGATGATATGTACAGCTAAATTGTACCTTATATTATCTATTAAAAAGACGGCGACAGCTGCGTCTCAGGCGTACAGAACGAATCCACCCAAATATCGAAGTGATAAAGCACGGATTCACCGACGCTCGTGATCTTGGTTAAGGTCGCAGGATAATATGGGTGGGTTAACTTTTGGTGACCTTAACCAACAGTGGTATAAATTTAAATACCACCGAAATTCAAAAGGATAAATATCTTTTTATCTCCCCGTTCCTTGCAGAAGGCAAAGCGAAAATCCTGTATAAAAATTTGATGCAGCTTTGAATATTGTATTTTTTGAATATAACCTATTTTCATAACCACATTTAAATTTTTGGGTTTGGTCTTGTTACGCTATTAGTGTTAGATGAACCGTTTGTAGCAACGTGTACGTTTTTAAGGGGTTATGGTTATGGACTTGTACGCCTAACGAGTGCTTACCGGATTAGACCGATAAGGTGAGAAAATTTATTCGGCACATCACGGGCCCGGCAACTAAGTAAAAATTAGAAACCAAACAGTGCGGATTGGACAATCTATTAGTTTACGCCACCGTAAGCGGGAAAAGTGTATGAGAGAACAAAAATTCCAAAGGGTATGCCTATTTTCCAGCGCTCAACTGTCGCCCATCTGGAACTGGTAGCTTCTACAGACGTTTACCGCATGTAGTTGCCAAATTCACCGGACTTCACCTGACTTTTTCCGGACTGACACCGGAGTCGGTATGCTGCCTGGGCTAGTACTCGAGCATCAGAGCGGGCTAGCAACATCCTGGTAGGAGCGCGAAGCTGGTAAATTTGGAGTTGCACTTAAGCGGCGGAACCGGTAACAACGCGTAAGGCCTGGCTGCGGGATCTGAAACATGGGAGAGGGACGCAGTCAGGCTTAAGTGCCACCTTTGGGTTGTGGTGATCAATGGGCAGTGGCATCATGAGGCCTAAGGTTGGTCGTGTGAATGAAAAATTATGGCAATAAGTAAGGCAAAACAAGGTAAGAAGTAAAATTTATGGCAGAAGGCGGAAGTTAAGGTTGTGCCATGGCATGGCTTGGAATATTTTCGTTGGCTTATTTCGTTTCTTTTAATAAAGCTGCAGGGTTGGTGGTAAAACAGCTAATTCGTTTGTGTTAGTAGTTTTCAGAAGAAATGCGATATAAGATGGCACAGCTTTGGGTACCTAACCTGAGTTGGGGCTCTAAGTTTAGTTGGCCTTGGAAAGCTCGTTTTAGACAGTCGGGAGTAAGGCCTAATGAGCCAAAATACAGTGCGGGGGAGGAGTTGGATTAATAGTTGGCGTACTGGGCTTGGAGGCAACATCTTAGGGGACATTTGGAATTGCTGGAGGTTGGACAGTGTGCAGAAACATCCAAATAGTAGGGGGCCATTTGTGTCTGTTTGTAGGATAGGACGATGCAGAATTCGGATGGGGCAGTGCCTAAAGTTATTGATGGCACAATACTATATTTAGGGCTGCGTTCTTAGAGCCAAGTGGTCGTGACCCTCTCGGGGATAACTGGGCAAGGGGTCCAGGTTTCGTTCAAGAAATTACTGGTCCCAGGGAGGTAGATTCTTGCAGTTGGGGAAGCCAAGTTATTGAAACCACATTGACGGGTGGCAAGAAAACTCTTAAGAGGACCGGGCAGGTGGGGGCACGTCTCAGGGAAAAGTAGGTTAGTGAATGAACAGTGGGTGACGGTGTATCCCGGGGGAGGATGGTGAGTTATGCGAGTGGGTGCGATTTCACTGTCCCCGGAGCGGAAAGTTAGTGGATAGGGTTGATTATTGGTGGCTTGAACTAAGGGGGACGGTTGAGGCTTCATAAGGGGTAGCGGCTTTCTCGGCTTTGGATTTATAAGAATGTTGCAAACAGTAGGAAGGGAGTGAAAATTGTCAATCTGGGTATGGTGTCAAAGTGCGGAGTTAACAGTGAGCGGCCCAGGGTACAGAATTTATATACGGCATTTGAGAAGGTTTTGACGTGGTATATATCGGGTTGACTGGAGGCAGCAGTTGGTCGCTCCTTTGGGATCGGGCTTGCTGCAGATGCAGAGCCATTTTCATTGGGTACTGCAGCAGTAGATTGATAAATCTGGCTCTCCTTTGAGCAGCCAATGGAGCCATTTGCATAAGCGGAGACCATCTGGGGTATATTTGGTGCCCTGGTGGGCCGAATTTGTATGGTTTTTAAACGTCACTGGGTTTTCATCAGTGTCGACTTACTTCGAAGTAATTATCTGGCAACTTCATTTAATGGAATTTGAAAGGAGTTGGCGGGGCTTCCGTTTGTAGTTCAAATGGACGGTTCACACGTAGGGTTAACAGGCAAGTCGCCTACAGCTATGGGCGGATTAAGATGGCAGTCAGGTGGGAGGATCTTCTCCATAGATCGCGTAAAGGCTGCTACTGAAGCAGCATGTAGAGAGACCACAGTATCAGGTAGACTTGGAGTGGTCTGCATTAGGAGGTTGGTGGTGCTGCTCCATGAATTTGATGTTATTAAGCGGGACACTTCTCTGAGAGTCTCAATCAGTGGTTTGGTGCTGATAGATTTGCCAGAGTTGCTCACGTGACGACGCGGGATGTCACCATTTTCGTCACCGTCTCCCTTGATTTCAAAGGTGGTGCCAGTCTGAGGAGACCCGGAATGCAGCCGTTTGTTGCGTGGCTCGGAAAGAGACAGAGCTGAACGCAGTTAAGTCGACTGTTGCTTTATGCGCTGGTGGTGCACTAACCTCTTGTGAAGGTAAATTGTCCAAGGAACTCCAGGGTAAAGGGTTACGACTACCCTTTGACTTACTATATAAGGTTTTGGCCGATGAGGTTCTCGAACTTCGATTTGCCTCTCGTTGGATGGGTGTTATGTTGGCGAGGGTTTTAATGTTGCTGCAGGACGTAACACGGGCAATTAACTGCGATTTGCTAATGAATTGGTTAGCTGTCGGCTCATCAGGACATTGAAAGAGAAGCTTTTGATTTATCTGCAACCTATGCAGGACTAAAACACAAGAACACGGAAGTGGTGAGCGGTTGGCCAATCTCACTGGAGCTCGGCTAAACCCAACACATTTTTCAGTACATGCCGCGCCTAACAGCACAACCTGCTGATCTAGCCCAGGAGGATACCAGGGGTAATCCCAGTGTAAGCCACGGATTGCGGAAGAAGATCGCAATTCACACTTCCAAAGATATTTAGCTCCAATCCTATAGCCACTAATCTCTACAATAGGCTTGTACCCACGGAAACCGTGATAGTTCACATTGTTTACCAAACGACTGGAGTTCCTCGGAGCAGACGCAGTGCTAACGCTTCCGTCCTCGTGATGGCGGTTCCAAATTTGTTGTCCTAACATTTCTGCTAGGAACCTGTTAGCTGGAACCGGCGCTGGAGTTCTGGCCCGGTAAACCGAAACCACACCGATTATCGCATTGGATATCTCAACTCGCACCTTTGCAAATGGATGAAACCGCGATTACTACTGTCTCCGGAACGGCTTGCGCATCTCATATTCCCCAACCGTACTGCTGAATAAGATCAAAAGCTGCGATAGCAAAAAATAACAGCATAGAGGAAATTTTTGGCTGGTGTATTTGGGAAGTGTTCTTACGCAAAACTTCTCTTATTTGACGTACCTCCCGGTACAGCTCACCGCCATCCGTATGTCAGTATAATCACCATTCTTTGGAGTTCCATATCCGAAGCTTCACAAATTTTCCTCCAGATAGTTTGAGACAATCTTGACAGTCTTCCTTCGCCCTCAGCATTTTTTTGGTCATTTGTTGTAAAATACGTGTCTTATACAATTTGTCTGAAGTTCCGCCTAGTTTTCACCACTTCCATCCAGTTACCGCATTACGGTTGTTTGTCGTCTCTTCAGCTAAGCGTTTCCGCCCATTGTGTAACGCTCCATACGTTTGGGGACTCCGGCCATATGTCGGTATCCACCGTTAAGCTCCGTCTGTGTTGTGCGCCAGCAATGAGCACATATGGTTCACTTAAACACGAAATGACTCGCAGTCCGCCGCCTGAAAACAGTCCCGAGAAACTCATTTTGGTTATGAAAATTTAGTTTTCTACTTTTTGCTTTCCAATGGTATACCTGTACTTCCCCTTTTATCCATTTCGACTTATATTATTTGCCTTTCCTGTGCACCATCCATGTAAAAATTTGACCTTGCATTGCACATGCCTCTCGCAAATTGAGAAATGCACACTATTAGTATTCCAAAAATTAAACAAATATTTCTTCTGGAGCCCTGAAGTTACCCATCGCGTACCCTAAAGACGACGAGGGACATGAAAGTAAGTTCCCAAATTCTCCTCTTCCGATTATGCCCCCACACCGGGGTCCTCAAAAATGCTGGAAGGCGACGACTCCACCCATTTTCAAAAAAGTGGCTGGCAGCTGCCATTTAGTTATGCACTTTCCTGGCAATTGGACTTAGTAAACATCGGTGGTAAATCACATGACTGGTTACAGCAGATTCCCTGTAACAAGTGCACCAGGCCCGTAGATTAGGGTAGCTTCACAAGCAGGACAAACAGTGAATTTATTCCCTAGCCATTTTGTAAATTCTCCTACCAGATCACTGTAATCTGCATCTGCGAAGATGTCAAAAGATGAAAGAGGAACGCGCTACAAATAAGGACCAAGCAGCTTAAAACTGACTGAGCCATATGCCCCATAGGGAAGAATGCAGACAGGGTTCGTTGCACGTATCCCGTCAACGGAAAACACCCTCCCACGTATTTCAAGACAGTCGTCTGGACCCTGTAATCTTTATATAAAAAAACTGACTTATCGCCGTTTCCATTTTGTTCTCACTCGTCTTAACACCAGCTGGAACAAATTCCAAATTGCCCTCTGTCTCGCGGGCTCTTCCCCAGGCTCGCCAGTGACCACAGATGCAACGCGAACTCTCGCAGAAAGCTCCCTCCACCCTATGCGCCGGTTGCCTATCCCAGTTAGGAAGCTGTTATCCGGATCTGACGCTTCAGTGTCGGGACGCATAACCCTGGGACAAACCAAGCTACGTCAATAACCGCCCAGGTATCTAATCTCAGATGAACCATTACGACTGGCCAAACCAATGGTGCTAACACTCCTGAAACAATGCACAAACCCACAACCTCCAGAACCTTACCGCAACAGAATGCCCTAATCTCTGACATTAAATAAGGGCAACACAAGTCATTCATGGCAAGTGTGGTTGAGGATTGATCATAATTCTTACACACACCGTTTATTTCCTGCCACACATCAAGGTCCGCTCCCAGCGGCATAAGTCCAGTGACCACTCTTATGAATTCCATTGTCTCCCCGTCTACAGTTCTTCACATAATTTCGTCCCGTAAATAGTTTGATGCAACCTTGAAGATTTTATCGCGGTTTCAACTTCGGCATTATTTTGAATGTTCAATGTTGTTAACTACCACTCTCCATCCACCTCATATAATATCCAGTTTGGTTTTGAATCATCTCCATCCCCTTATTACATCCACATTGGTTTTCGTCTTCACCATATAGCCCTATTGATTTTTGAGAAACCCGGCCATATGAAAACGTCCACCATTGCTTCCTAGCCAAATTCTGCGCCGGCGGTTAACACCTTTGATGCGTTTAAACATGGATTGAACCCCAGCGCGCCACTCATAATCAGCCCCAGAAATTTTTGGCAAAGGCTTATCTTGCTTTGATTTAAAAGCTCGAAAGCTCGTGTTTAGCCTATGACATTGCAAGTTATGTTCATGAGATCACAAACACACTGCATCTTTACATCTGGATTTTTGTTTCCCGTGTGTTCACCGCGCCATCTTTGTGTAAATTTTCTCTTACCCTGCCCATGCCTCTCGGACGTCGAGAAATATCCGCGATTATTATTATTATTATTATCATAAACAGATATTGCTCCTTGAGTTCTGACGTTATCCGCCACGTTCCTTAAGGAAGACGAGGGATATGACAGTGAGTTCCCAAATTCTCTTTTTCCGATTATGCCGCCACAGTGGGGTCGTCGAAACTGCTGAAAAGCGACAACTCAACCCAGTTTCAAAAGTGTGGCTGGCAGCTGCCTCCGGCGTTGGCCAAATGGTCTAACCGGTGTCTCGTTTTAATTGGTTGTACACTTTCTGTGTAACGCTTTGTTCCAACACCTGCGCTCAAACAAAATTTTCGAATCTTCTCAGCAAGGTTACCTTCGCGACAGTTCGCGCATCTCCGATGAGATAACCAGCAAGCAAACTCCGACGAGGGTACAAGGATCTGCCAGATTTTGAGTCTTTCTTATCAGCTTCGGCGAGAACTTCAGCTGGGTTTTCCACATTCCACTCCTCAATGGGCCTCAAAGCTGTACGGTTTTTGGTCCCATGCTCGAAGTTCAGCGAGGCTTCCTAACCGCCCCAGCACTTACGTTGAAGATAGAGAACACCTGCTCAAAATCAGCGCCAGTCCCTGCGGGGTACCATAAGGCTTGGTGCTGGGTCCCTCCCCTCATTAGTGAATATCAGAGATCTTCCACGAGCCCTCCTCGTCAGCAATGCCATGCACACGGACGCGTTCCCCTCAGGAGCCCCAAACCAGAGCATTTACTCTCAGTTATCTACAGCGCTGATTAGTAGTCTGGAGATTGGAGTCCTTCCACTGATTACGACAAATGCCTCAGTAGGCTCCAAAGTAAAGCAGATCAAAAGTTTCCAAATAAACGGGGTTGTTGCCTAAAACACGGTCGATCGTCAAACTGTTGTGCTTCTGGCCAGACCGTGGCCTCTCTTTCACTTATCATCAGTTTGCCAGCAAGGCAGCGCTATGTGTTCCATATCTGATCCGCAGATTTTTCACCCGAGAATCGGTTAAAAACCTCCCGAGTATTTAAGAACGTTCTATCCGACCTCTCCAAGAATTCGGCAGCCTGATCATGCAGTCGCCCCCTTAGTAATCAGGAAGCACTGGAAGGCGTTGAGAAAACCACAACCAAAACCGTTTGGCGGCTTCCAGGCAGGCCTAGCCTTTCTAGTCCCTTAAAACGCAGCTTACAACCCTTGAATTCAGAATCAACCGTGGTGCTCTCTTCTCTTTACGCAAGGCCAACCAGGCAAATACTGCCAACCCCACCCTCTCTGGTCACTACGGGGTCACTGAAGGAAGGCTTTCAAACATATTGCTCCGACATTCCCGATGGTTAGCTTCTTCACTGAAGGAGAGTTCCGCTTGTGGAAAGAACCATAAGGATTATTTTGAAAATCCCCCGTTCATCTGATATTCGCGCGCATTGAATTAAAGCAACCCACGTTTGACAGATTGCACGAGCTACTCACGTATTGACCCTGGCTTACTGTGCTCTCCAGCTATGTTGAGGGGCTTAAATTTGTGACGTGGGTCTTGGCAGGACTTCCTGTTGGTGGTGGACAGATGTTAATCTTAGATTCTTGGTGCATAGTTGAATTGGCCGCACAGTGGTGGCTTGATGGCTTTTACATTCAGTACCCCAGCAACCTGTGAATCTCTTGTTTTGGTTGGGAATTTGCATCAATTAACCTAGGCACTGCTCAAACACTGGTCACGCAAGCATTATAGCGCTAACGCTAGTCACCACGGAGGCAGAACACTGAAGTATCAAGAAGGATCGAAGTCAAATGAACTTGGAAAGTAATTAACCCGCATGCTCCGAATTCGGTTATTGGTCAGGATGATTTGTTGGACTTAAGACGTCTAGATCCATCTAAGCTTGTACTACCTCTCAGTTTAAAGCATGTAGACTTCAAAGATGTCGATGTGCGGTTTGCGGTCGGCTGAATTTGAGCAAAAACTAGGATTGACCAGACACCGGGAGTGTGCTGCGTTTGGCCGTAAAACCAAAGCCGGTCGACGAGAAAATCAATTGAAATCGGATGACTCGGTCCAGCAAATGTCCTCGAATCCCGGGTTCGTGGAACCCGCTGTCGCAGAGGCAGGGACGCTGCTATAACCTTTAGGGACCAAAGTGATGACATCAGATGAACAACCAGAGAGCTACTGCCCACCTATTATTGTGAGAATATTGCAAAATCCAGAGTATGCGATCTTAGATAGCGATTCCTTTTTCCGGTGCACCGTTGCCGCGGCCAAGGTAGGAAAGTAATAAGGAGGTGTCCAATTTTAAAGCTTAAAGTGGACCTCGCCATAGCACGGAATAAAGCAAAATTATGTTTCGAAAACCAACTAGGGCATCCAGAAACCGGATAAGCATTATTCTCTCCGAAGCAATATGCACGCGAGGAGATTTCTGATTGCCAAGGAATTCAGAAGCAAATATGAAAAACTGCGGCATTGCAATAAATCACTTGCAATACTAACCTGATCCTAATGTTTTGTACAGCCTCTAATGGAATTCTTTGGCTACCGCGGTTTTGGCTTGCCTGTGATTAGCCGCTCCTGGAAAAATGATGTTTCGTTTCTCCTATCTACTCCGTGTTTGCATTCCTTTCTCCAACTTCCGAGTACACCGGCGTTACCACATTAGTAGGGGCGCTACCACCACTTTGGCCGGCGCACATCGGGCGGGCAGCTGGGCTGCAGCGATGGGTGGGTGCGCATAGGTTTATGGATTACACTTCCTGTTTTCACCACTCAACGGTGTTTTCAGGTTGGGTGGCCAGCACTCGATCAGCCTCACCCATTAGCACTGTCGTGGTAAACAGCGGTGTAGCTTATAAGTTCACGTGCACCACTTTGTACTGGATTCCTCTTGCCTCTACCTGAAGCTATTTTGCTAAAACCATGCAAAAGCACTCACAGGAGGAATTATTTTTATTAGCATTTGACATGAACTGACGTTCCAAATTCATCCAAACATTCATCATGAGAGTGTTTGAAGACCTTAATTTCTCATGAACCTTTGGTCCGGTCTGCGAAATATGCCAACAAACTGCTGCTCCTGGTAGACAGGCGTATTGTATTGTATCGTAGCGTAAAAATCATGGATTATAGTCCACTGTAGGAGACCATGCTCTTGAAGCAAAATAAATGACCTGGACCAGCAAAGATGTTTAAGGGACATTGTTACTAAGAAAAGGAAAGAAGCCAGGTAGGACTCCATGGTCATGGAGATAGTATGACGTCTGAATTGTCTAAAATGGACAGAGGGATATCAATGAGGAACGAGAAAGAAAGAATCCAAGATGTGGACCCAGCTCCGTCTGGATCAAACCATTTGGGTGATTTCAAGGGGCCAACTTCACCTACTTGGGGAGAGGCAAAGACGAAAAGTAAGGACTGAGGGTGATAGCGAATGTTTATAATCGAAGACGGTGACCTAGTAAGGTGGCCACACCGTTTTGACGACGTGTGGGAACTAGGTGGGTCAGTTGATGGGAGAAATTTGTGGGTGGAAACACTATACGCAGTTGGAACGGTAAAATTTATGGATGTGAAGCCAGATTATTGGGCGATAGGTATCATTTTTGCAGGCAGAAGAAAGAGTGAGGTACATCCAACGTGGAACTGCATGCATATAAATGGAATACACTAGTGTCGGAGCTCGGTTTGAGGTTTGGAGTAGAAGAGACGAGGTGGTTTGCTATATAATTCTCTTTTTTATGGAAATGAGATAAAATAACATCAAAATAGAATAAATGCGATGGAAAAAGCCTAAGAAGGAGAACTCATTACTATGGTGGTCGAGATGAGTCCGTGAAGCACTGACTTGGTTCTACAAAACAACTCCGTTCCTGGAACATCGCATGGCCAGGGTGATGAACGCAATACCGGTGTGCTCCACATTAATGGTAGTACCAGATAATTAGAAATTAAGCCGGAAGGAAAGTAATGGTTTATCCAAATTGGACTGCGAGGCGCACACAGGGCTAAATAGTATTTTTGTCGGAATTCTTGAGCCTACTGACGCACAGAAGATATTCAATAAGTATTCCATTGACTCAAGTAGATAGTTCTGTGGATTAATTTGGGATCTCTTTTTCGGGTCCTCGAGATGACAAATTACGTGTCCCAAATCCTTTGGATTGTCCTTCAGGCGTGATGCTCCGCAAAGTGTTCTCCTGGTGGTTGTTTGCAGTGTTGCCTTGATTCCTTTTAGCTGAAATATGACATCTTGGGTGGAAGAAAAGCCCATCCGGAAAGTCACAGAAATATTTAGGTGTTAAAAGAGCCAAATAACGGAGACAGTCGCTACCGGTTTATGCAGCATGCACTGGTTGGGATAAGCAGCACATTAAGGATGAACGGTGAAGTCTCTGGTAAACGCTTTTTGCCACTTTACGGTACAACATCTCCAGTCGAAGTTCTGCGAAATTAATAAAATTCGCCAAAAATTGAATCGGGTTTTACCTTTTGACTGGCCTTTTTTGGGCCTGACCGGGGAAGACTTAAAGCAGCACCACAAAGGCCGTTTCATTCGAGGTGTCCAAGCGTTAGTGGTGACAGGGAGATTTGGAATGGGGCAAAAGTATGTGTCTAAATTAACCCAAGATGCCTCCTTGGATGGGGTCTTTTGGTTTTCAAGAGGAGTGCTCCAAAATGATGACTGGGGCGGAAAAGGTTTAAAGTGGGCGAATCTTAAATTTATTGTGAAGGTGCCTCCTCAAGTTTTGCAGCTTTTAGTGCGCGAGTAATCAGCCAACTGAACCAGAGAGCAAAAGACCAGGCAAGAGAAACAGACTTTCTTTGATTCGACGTGTCTTAAATGGGTAGAAACAAATGGTAGAGCCAAGCTGCGGCAACGTGCAATTTCCATGTCACGTACCTATCTGGTGGCATTTGTGGGGACCGGATCAAGCAAGCTACAGTGTCCAGCATAGCCATCGTGTATCACCTGGTCATGGTGTTTTGGCCGAAGGCAAAGAACGTGCCCACACAAGAAATGGAGCTCTCTGTAATTCCCGGAGGTTTTACCCTGCTTAGGCAAGCACATCGAGGGCAGATTTGCCTGCATTTCCCGATGGGATAAGATTGGGAGACTATCGGGGAGCGAGAACCAAGGGACCTTGTTGCCCCCGACTGTTCAACATGAACTGTTCTTCCATCCTGAGAGCATGGCCCAGCGCGGTGCCAGACAACATGATTACGCACTCGACGGCGTTTATAAACAAACTACAGGTTGCAGACTGGGATTTATTTAAATTTGCTGCTAGACGTAATCTGCTTTCGTCGATGTTTCAGATGGTCATGTTGTCAGTGTAATTTGAGTTTTTGGTCGGGAAGGAGCACAGTAAGTTTATTCTGTAAACCATGAAAGAATTGGGGCCGAAAAATGAGCCTTGTAAGGCGCCAAAGTAAATCGACGCCGCCAGTCGGCATCGTGAAGAAAAGGTGTTACATGAAGCTTTAAATAAGGAAATGAAAACTACTGAGGCCCCCAAATAGCTTGAGTTCAAAGAGGTGGGGTCTTATAAGCCCACTGTCTAGGGCATCCGCACAGTCAATCAGGGCCGCATTAAGTATCGCGTCATCACTCTGGGACCGTGTCATGATGTCATAAGACAGGATTACCCAAGATCAACCTGGATGGATAGCTTGCTAAAATGGAGATATCGGCCCATGTTCACGCAGGTGGGCAAAACCTCGCCGTTGAAAACGCACTTCAGAATTTTGCCAGAAAATCGAGCTGGAATGATCGGCCGGAAGCATAGTGATCAACAGTTGTGAATGTGAGACTGACGAAGTGCTTACTGAGGGAACGTACATATTCCTGAACAAGATTTGAACCTATTTGTACACGAAGAGATAATAAGGTTCTCCAGCCCCTTTGAGATACGCGAGTGCGTCCGTTCAAGCTCCATGAAACCGATAGGGTATGGTCTTTTGAGTGATGTCCGCCTGCAAATCTGAGCCTAGGGATTGCTGTACAAAATGGCAAAGAGGGCCGACTAAAATAAAGCTTGAAAGACCATATTTCTTGAAGAACTTAACGAACCTCGACAGAAAGGTTGCTGAAAGTTAGTCTGTGTGGATGCCTTCGCAGAGTAAACTCATTGTTGACTGCCTAAATACAGATTTTTTCTCCTGCCCCTGAAGGTATCTTTTGATTCTTGATTTGCACAGGTTTAGGTGGAGTGCGTCTTGGTCTCTCAAGATGGAGGTATGCTTGAGCCGCGCATAAAACTCGGTGCGTTTCTCTAAAATGCATATAAGAGAACCTGAAACCATGGCTTTCCAGCTGATTTGTGATGCCGTTTTTGTCCGAAAAGAGAATTACCAGTTAGTGTTTTCTCTTGGATTGCTTTATTCACGCTACATTTTTCTTTATGATTCCAATCTGGACAAAGCTGCAGAGATGTGCGAACTCAATCCTTGAATCTTAGCACAATCAAAGAAGCGCACTATTCTGATGCTGAACGACCATCTCCTTGACTGGAGCTTAGTGGTATTTACAGACGTCAGGTATATTTTTCCGGTTTATCTGACTCAAGGCTGTTTATAATCGATGAATAAATAAACTGAAAAAATAACACAAGCCAGAGCTTTTGAATGCACTTCTTACAGGAAAGGAACTATAGAAAACCCACTTACATCAAATGCAGGTTGTTACCAGGAGTCTAATAACAAGCATGTAGCATGCGGTTCTGTTATGCATGTTGAGTCAAGTTGAGAGACTGATATTGGCTATTTTGCCAGTACAGAAGGCTTAGGTGGCTCTGTGTAGGGTGAAAATAGCTGATATTAACTGCCATAATGGAGACCATTCATCTGACATATCCGCAAACATTTGTGCGGGAAAAAGACAGTCAAATCACCGAGCTGGGTAACTCCAATTTCGGTATTACAGAAGAAAGCAGACGGCAGGGATGACCATTCGCCCTATAGGGAGGAGAGGCGTTTAATACCGGCATAAAAGGAGAGCGGATTCTAGTAACGAGACGGAGTCGGATGTCAAGGCACCCTCGGTGTATGCACTCAAGAAAAATGAAAACATGTATCTTTGTCTAAGAAGGAAAAAGAGCCGAAAGATGAAAGCGAACCAGAAGTTACAACAAAGCAGAAAGAAAAGGCAGAAAACAACGCGCAGATATTAGAATCGAGCGGAGGGCAGATATCGCCAATCCGATATCAGATGCTGGAAAATAGGCGCAAGGTTGCGAAAGGTAGGACAAACGCTCCATCAGACGAGCCATGTGCCAAATACTGTACAAAAATCAGGCGAAACGGCCTTGGGTGCTAATCGTGAAGTCGTTGTCCGTGGGATCTCGGAACTTTGGGAAGCAGAGGTAGAGGGCGTAAAGCAACATGTGGTGAATCTGCTTTGACCAAGGGAAATGCCAGAACGTGCAGCCATC
The DNA here is from genome assembly GCA_008360955.1 of Fasciolopsis buskii. Lineage (NCBI taxonomy): Eukaryota > Metazoa > Platyhelminthes > Trematoda > Plagiorchiida > Fasciolidae > Fasciolopsis > Fasciolopsis buskii. Next base: position 81,338 of record LUCM01005222.1, on the reverse strand, counting down.
AAAAGGTTTCTGCGCCAGGGAAGATGAATGGATGACAACAACTCTGGTGGACAATATCCGCGGCCATCGGTGGCTGAAGTTTCCAATCCACGGATTTAGGACAGATTCTTTGCGGAAACTACCTGAACAAAAGCGGAGAGACAACACTGAAACCGGACGATACTGCCCTCAGCAGGATCAGGTCTAAAGATACCAAAGATGTACCTCTCGCATTCAGTAAAGCGTAGCTACAGACCCCAAAACTGAAATTTACATGTTTTTTGTGGGGAAGGGGAACCGAAGGCGTTCCTGTGCAGTGGGGCTGTAGGTGAAAGCAGCGCAAATTCAGTGAGTATGTCTGGAACAAGCTCCCGTGACTGCCATACAGTGGAGGAAACAAGAGGAAGCTGGAATTGAGTAGGCGGGGGAGAATTTCGCAACTGTTTCACGAAAACAGACGAGATGCTCAGGCGTAAGTCTCAAGCAGTTTCCACTGCCTTCTGTTGAGCGTCCAAAACGAATGGCAAGGTGCATTGGGAAGAATGACTTGCACGAATGCCGCAAGTGTGGGGAATGCATAGCGTGAGTTATAATTTTGGACCAATGATGCAGAATTAATGACTATCTGTTGGGCCTGACTGCAGCCGGAGAAGGGGTATAATGAATTATTGAGCGAAAGATTATCTATTCATCAGAATGCCTAGAGGGTACGAGCGAGTAGGACGTTGGGCGTTGACTCTAGTAGCTGAGAATTGCAATGCGCAGAAAGGCCGAAAGTTCGGAGCCCCAAGCTTAAGCATCTGGAGGTCATCGTCGCAACTGGTGGCTTCGGGGGCTCCATTGCAGGTGTGTGCTGAGGCCCTGGGCGGATGCCAGCGTAGGAACTTCAACCATTTGGTTTTTCCAAGGCGGCTGTTGGGGTTATGGGGAAACTTATACTGGGAATTTTAATGACTCTGTGGTGTATTGAGCCTACGAGGCGGCGTGGAGAGTGCTTCGGGCATGACCCACTGAAGTTCGTGCAAACTGGGTGGATCGTTCAATTCATTACCCCGGTGACTTGACGAAGATTCGGTCAGGCATCTTCAGTTCTTAACTTGGTGACAAGGAGAACCGAACGACATAGAAGCTTTGAGTTAAGAGAACCGATGGGCACGAAAGGCCCTTCCGTGGTCACCATGCAATAGGCCCTAGGGGGGTGAGAGCTCCCGACAACATAAGGCTGAAAATTCCTCCGAATGGATAAATATAGAACGTAAAGCTTGGGACTATGGACCCAAAAGGAGATAGAAAGGGAGAGGAACTACATGAAACGCCGGTTATGATCAGCTAAGAATAATCTGCTGGCGACAACATTACCAGATGCACCACTCACCAGAATCAAGAAACGTGGGGTAATACCATGGTAGAGACGTAGCGTCATGAAAGCTAAAAAGCAAAAGCAAAATTTCTTCATGAGACACAAACATATTTGGCCACCGAGGTCACCCATGTACACAATAGGTAGAAGGAAGTTTTCTTGCATCCGGAAACAATGCTGGAAATGTTTGCAAGAGGCGTACCTCCGGGGCCACTAAAACCAACCCCAGTTACGTAAAATCTAAGGCAGCTTTACATAGGGCCGTGGATGGGTTGAAATTCATCAAAGAATTATACCAACCAGTAATCGGAAGAAAGCTGGCTTTCTGTTAGAATTTCCCCAAACATTATGCAGGCGGGATCAGGGAGCAGAGGGAAAAGCACTGAACCAAGCTACCCCTACGGTGGAGATACAGAACGAGCCGATGACGCAGAAGGAATTGCCGGGCAGTCTGAAGCAAATGGACGGGTGAAAGAGGGAAGGGCCTGGAGAGATCTGCACAGCGAAATTAAAGCCGCTAGCGGAGATCCTGGTGAAATCCGCTGACCAGCTCTTCAGCACATCCCTAGATGAAAGGAAGTTTTTGTGGAGTGAATGACGTCGAAAGTCACAGCAGTTCATAGAGGCGGAGACAGAGGTAACTGCAATAGCTATGGAATAGTGAATCTGACATCCACTACGCTGAAAACTCTTGATGGGATCCTGTGCAATAGTATGGTTAATCATTTGGGGGAAAGAAAGTTGGTGATAGTAGAATACAATAGCTTCCAGCACAAACGTTCATGTCTGACCAACTTGGGTAGCTTCCTGGAAGGATTGACACGAAGGATGAAGGGTAACAAACAAGTAGAAATCCGCTGCTTGGAAGTCCAGAAGGCACTCGATTATGCGAACCACAGAGGCATTGATCAGCACTTGAAGGCTTTTGGGGTGGACCGCAAAGTAAATATCTGGATAGCACAGGATCAGAAGGGCAGGTCTTTTAGGGCAAGAGTCGAGGGGTGCCTATTGAGCATAAGACTTCTGTACAGCTGAGGCCTCTGGAGTTTGTCTTAGGGCCACTGCTCCTCCCAATTTATGTAAACGGCACAGCCAAAGGATTGGAAATTTCGTGTCTTTTCATTATTACGGGAAGCAAACAGTAAAGTCGTCCAGATGGATCCGGAAAAAGTTTACCATTGGTCGCTATGGTGGAGTCTTCCGTTAAAATTAAGCAAGTGCCAGACGCTCATTGAAGAAGAAGCTAATCCCAAGACCAAATGATGTAAGGAGTGTATCGAAAAATCGATGCGCCATGTATTGGTTTTAATTGTGAATGATATAATGTTAATAACACAGCGCCATTGGTAGATGTAATAGATGGTGACCTTTGGAATGTTTGTTTCTCATTGATGCCAGGGCTGTCCGTATTTCCGAAATCTCTTGTCTTGAGAAAGACTATTCACGGAAGTCGATAAGTTGGCGCATTACATTTGCCAACAGCACTGTGTTAATAGCTTTATGTCACTGACAATTAAAAGCTAATCCCGCTAGCCTTATCAATCGGCCCGGACATTAGGCCACAATGGAGCAAACATGGCAACCGAGGAGCCTCGGGATAGTAATGAGGACGGATTTCAAACCTAGTTTGGAATAGTAGAATAGTTCAAGAAGGTACGGCATGTCTGCGCCAACTTGGAAAGACAGCAGGATCTAGGAAGCCCAAAGGTCTGATGCTATTCCAGACGTTTGTCCGGCTGCACTTAGAGATTTATGCTCAGGTATGGGAACCGCATTCGGTAGGATGTATAAGAATACCGGAATAGGTCCAGCGTGGTTTTCACACGCTGGTTAGGATATTTGGGGCACACGGAATATGAGCATAGGCTAAAAGCCTCCTATCTTTACTCCCCGGAAAGACGCAGGGAGAGACGACTACATATATGCCTTAAGGTTTATTAAAGGACTGACCAAGGCGCAGGTTCATCGTTGAGTCGCATTCCGTATCAAGGGGATGAGGTACCAAGAGGAAATGGGAAAATGATTGTGAGGGAGCATGTAGCTAGATGGTTGCGAAGCAAGTTGCTTGCTATATGAATGATGAACGGCTGGAACGGACTACCAGTGATCGGGGCGAGATCAGTGAGTAAATTCAAAATAGGCCAGACAACGGACGATCATCTGGGCTTGCAGACGAAAACGTGGGAGTTTTTAAACTGAGGATCATATTTGTCCGGATGCGTTTTAAGGACTTCCATTTTGAAGTGGATAAGGATGACGGCTGGATTCACAAACGAGAATCTGAAGCGCACTTCATCCCTCCTGCTTCCAAAGCACCATCTGATTCAGGGAGCATTAGTTGCAATAATCTGGAAGAATATTCATCCGCCCGTGAAGTCCTAAGATATAACCGAGAATAGAACTTTTTCAGTGATGCTAATTGAGCCATGAAATGAAAGCGAACCTCAGCGTGATCACTTTTACCTGGGGGTGAGAGAGGCCTAACTAAGTATATGGACTGTTAGGCCTTGGTGATTAACAGGTCTAAAATCAAAGCCAGTGGTCGCTAAGGAATCGTTTTCGGTGGGAAACTTGTGGCCACCGAAAATATTTTGCCACGTGGATTGTGTAAGATCTGCCAAAGCTACTTTTCGCTGAATTCCCTGCCCAGCCCAGCTGAGGAAAAAATCAAAGTTACCAATGGCAGACAAAAACCACGCAACCGAATACACCGTTCAGCAGAGGTTCAGTGGAGTTAAAGCTATCTGGCAATCTACAAACATCAATAGAAAAAAACTCATATCGAAATGGCAAAAACTCCTGATTGGGCTGATCTTTTGGTTCAAGCACCATCAAACGAGAATGAATCATGTTCTTGTTTCCTTTCTAATTGTCACCTACCATCGAATTTCTATCGCGGCCCCCGAGGAAGTGAGCGGATTCCTACTCGAAGCAGTTATCTACGTGCATCGTGCTCATGTGTTAGGCTGATCACTTGAAATGATGAGAAACCGTTCTCCTTGGTTTGTTTGATTCGGTAACCGAATTTCTCGACTTTATTGCTAAGGCCTTCCCATAGTATCAGTCAGAAAGACAAGAAGTCTCGCGTCCTCTCCGCATGATTAGCTGAAGACCTCCGCGACTTGCGCAATAGCCAATGCTAACTTCGACTAGTTTAAGGCTTATCGTGCAGCATCGAGACTGTACTGCACGGTTTCCGCCCAAATATAACAAGACCCGTAATTCAAACCCGCCTCTGGACCCCGTCAGAAATCTAATGTCTTCCGAACCACTTTAAAACTCACCGCATTTAACTACAGGGCTAAGAGACTACAAAGTCCTTCCCAAATTCAGTCTTTCGACAAAAATCTACGGGTTCTGCAAGCTAGCTATTTCACGCCATCGTGGAAAATTATGGGCGGTTAAATAACGCTAACTCACGCAAATTGCCTATAGTATGAACATTAGGCTGCAGATTTCTACTGGTCTATCTAGGAACCCCAGAAAACAAACGTGCGGACAACTATAATAATAATAATATACGACAGTCATGTGCAAGGCAAGATCTAAATTGGGCAAAATGGCACAGTGCTGACACGGAAAACGGGAACCTAACATACAATGCAATTTGTCTTCGCTCACAAGATCATAACAAGCAATATGATTTGCTGAGCACGGGGTTTCGAGTTTTAAATAAAAGATAAGTAATGGGTCGCATAGATTTTTCTGTGATTGATTTCCAGTCCTGCATTGCAAGTAATGCTATGTTTGGATGCATCAAACGTGCGTATCGCGGGTGCAAAATATGGCTGGTAGGCAATGGCTGTCGCCGCCTGTTGTCCGGGATACTCGAAAATCAAGAGATTTATATGGTGAAAATGACGATCGAGATGGACGTGATAACGGAATGGAAATAAGTCAAAACCAGACTGGATATCAAAAAAGGCAGTGAAAACGCAAAAATTTGGAAGCATAATCCGTTAAGCAAGGAAAGCGGCGACACGGGATGGGCATAGTGCAATCGTAAGACTAATCTATAAGGTTTGTTTTGAGTGACTTTGAGTTCATGAATTTCAGCTTGGTCTGGAGATGAAGGTGGCGTTGGAAAAGAAGGAGAACCAGAATCAAATGAGGCGACGTCTCGTTGACTCGTGTGAAGAACTGTTACCAGGAGCGTCGGTTTATTGCTGAATTCCTCAGACCAGAATAGAGGTTGATGGGAAATGACAGTGCTCAGTTTTTTTCCGATGTCAAGATGCATTGCGAACGTCAGTTTATACCAGGTGCCAATAAAAATGCTGTCTATTCTTGAGTCCGTTTCGAATGGGTTTGGCATTGGTATTTTGGGAAGGAGCAAGAGGAAGCCAGTACAAATTAGTGCACGTGAGCTTATGAGCTACTCTACCGTTTACTGCAAAAGGGCTAGTGGGTGGATCTGACCGAGTGCCGTCCACCAAACCTAGCCGTCGGTGTCAGCATTAATGACGGTAAAAGACCCTCATCAAATGCATGTCCATTACTTTTAACACTGCCATTCGATTGATAAGAATAACTTGTATATTTTTCAATTTCCGAGAGGCAGGCGAAGTAAGATGGCGCGATGGAAGCAGAGAAGCAATCAGAGTTGAAACTTGAATATATACGCTTCCATGAATAATCCGAGAATGATCAAATTCTGCATTAAGATACGCTATGCGGGAGTTTTTCAGGTTAAAAGGGTTTGTTGGGATTATACATGGATTTGGGAATGATTGCCAGTCGTGGACGGTGAGCATTCACCTCGCAGAAGAATTCAGGTGAGTGTAAGTGGTGACACATCACTACCGGCATCGCCTGCGGTGAGCATGTCATGGACAGCCTAGGACGGCAACAAAGCAGCGAGCACACCCTATAAACGGGGCATTCTCGATCCAAATGAGAATAAATAAATTGTCCAGCGGATCTATTTCACTCAGCTCTATTCACTCAAACGAAGCAATTATCTCCAAACAAAGTTTTGTTTCACCAACAAAATACAAGTGAGTTTATTGGCTTGTTTAACATTTGATGCAGCACGTCAGGAACCGGGAAGAAAGTAAGGAAAACACCAACCCGTCCTACTTTCAGGCATTGCAAGGGAGACAGATAAAACAAACATATGGTGGGGAAAATGATTGCTACATTTCCTTACAGAAGTAAACATTACCATGAGCGACTGCGGAGTGCACATAGGCAGACGTTGAAAAACTTCGCAAGGAATTCGCAGGAGTAGACGCCACGCTCCGCCGGCAAATTCCGTTGGCTGGAACAGTGCAGATTTCGCTGGCGAGTTTGTTCACTGTTACCGCACATCAGTACGAACTGTTGCTATCAAAACCAGAAGATAGAAACACCTAAGAAAACCCGGTAAACGATTGGCATGACCTTACTGGTTGCATCAGTCTCAGACGCTCAGACGCACACAATAGCATCGCTTACGGTATACTGCTGAGCATTCTTCAGTAGGCAGCGCGCATCCTGCGAATCTTTTACTGCGACAAATTCATAAGCTCGGTATATTCCTGTGCACCCATTTATAACGATTCCATCGTGGCAGAATGGCATCAAAATAAACAGAGAACTCAACAAGAGGGCGTGCAAAAATAATTTTTTGCGATAGAATAGAAATTATATCTGGTTTCCCGTACACCAGGGAAGCAATTGCTTTCTATTATAATTAAGCTGGATGGATAATCGGGGAGTCACGGAGCATTAATTTTCCTGTTTTTGCTGATGAATGATTAGCTCATGTGAATATATTTTTATTGGTCCAATTGTGTCGTGCCTATCATTGAAGTGTTCAGAATACCAATAAACGGAAGTGTGTGTATGAGGTTGCGGAATTATGGGCTTAAACTGGGTTACCCTTGAATACCTGACTGCTGCTTATGATTTATTCATGGTCAGTTATGCGCGAGTATTCAGTGATGGTACAGAGGCATCACTGTCTACACCAAATGGGTGTGTCCAGGTTGAAGAGGACGGTATTATACCATTTTTCAATGGGGAATGTTGCAACCATGTACAGTGGAAATGATAATAATAATATTGGTGCATGTTCCTCGATTTGCGACATGCATGCGCAACGCAAGAACAAATTTTTACAAGGATGGTGCAGGGTAAATACAAACAATAAGAAATACAAAAGATAACGGGATGAGTGCAACCTTGATTTATTCGGTAGGCACACCGGAAGGTGGAATCAGATGCTGCAAAGCGGTGCGGAAAGCACAAGTGTGCCAGTGGGAAATAAAAACCAGAAGACTGATTTCACAAGACTATATCGAGTTTGTTGGGACTGGTGGTGGGCAGCTGACTACGAGTTATTTCGTGCTTAGGTGCACAAAATGTGCATATCGCGGACGCAAAACATGGCCGGACGTCAACGGTGGACATCAAGATATCGCCACGGTGCCAAAACTCTAAGAGCGGTATGTAACGGACTGAAAAATGTAAGCTGAGGAGACGAAGAACAATGGGGATACGGTATTTGGATGGAAGCAGTGAAAACCGGCGGGACGCCGCGCAAAGTTGACAAAACAGTCACATTTGCCCACGATAAGAGCTGATTAAATGCTGAAGAAGGCGGAGGATAACTGTCAAGATTATTTGAAACTACCTGAAGGATATTTTGTGAAGCCTTTCACATGAAGAATATGAAACTCCCAAGGCTGATGATTTTAAAAATATGCAAATGACGGTAAGCAGGAATGTGCGTTGAAGAAAAGAAATTTTATGTAAAAATTTCACTTAAATACACTATCCAAGAATGTCCGCTATGCTATCATTTTGTTGTCCAAGCTTTTGATCTTAGTCAGCAATACGGGTGGGGAATATGAGGTGCGCGATCCGTTCCAGCACCAATAGCAACCGTGCTTTTACACAATCGCAAAAATCCATCTGAGTTTGGGCATCCAAGGCGATCAGTGGCGTAGTTTCGGTTGAAAAAACTAGTACTTCAGCGTCAGTTCTAGCTAGCATGTTCCTGTCAGCAGTGAGAAGGCAGCAGATTTGGAATTGCCCAAGCGGGATGGACAAACAGGTAACAGCGCGTCTACCTCGGTGCGAGGATTCTGGAACACAAAAGAGAGAAGTAGTTCTGGTTTGAGTTCCAGCTGGGCTTATCAATATCCACGCCAAAAATAATCCTGGCATGGGGCTATCAGTGTGATCTGTAGTCATTAGCTGGTAGTTCCTCGATTATGCCTTTTTTGTTCATTTAAGCCATACCCACGGTGGTATTTTCATAGTACACGCGGGAGCCGTCGGAGTTAAAATTAGAGCATACACCATGCTGCTTCGGTAGAGCTGATTGTTTGGCGTTGCCACATCGCCACTAGCGAACATCCACACTTGACCTCGGCCGCCGGAATCGATAAAATAGCATTCTTTGAAAAAAAAGAATGGTTTTGTTCGCATTCTCATCGACCTTGGGCCTCGTTGTTCACGGATTGATCCTAAATAGCTCATTAGCTGGCGACCATATGATGATACAAGGGACCACATGCGGCTATCCGTTTCGATAGTCGCCCGATAACCACAAACGCGACAAGCTCACGCACGACTGTCATTCCAGGTCCATTTTCCAGTTAGATTTAGAGGAGTTTATCACGCGCGCAGATGCCTGATCGTCGAGCTTCTGGCACCACCGAGATTTTCCCTTGGATCTGACGATGCTCCGACAACAGGAAAGGATGGGAACTCTTCGGTTCTACAAAGCGAGAAACAGTGTAACGGACATGCTTCTTCTCTCGACCGATCTACCTCAGCTCCTGACTTGCCCCCGCTCTCCCAACACAACTAGTCAGCATTGTCTGAAATCTGCCTGAATCTTGCGCACTCATCGCCACACCTCGACCATTTCCTCCGGTAGCTTGTGTCCCCTTCGTGGGGCAATACATTTGCTTCCTTTGACCCGGTTGGTGACGCGGTTGCTCTATGACAATCGTTTCCACGTTACCTCTAACGTGTGTCGTTCCCCCTTATCTGGAATAGCAGCTCCACGGCGATCCGAAATCTCGGCCGGTCCCTTGATATCTTACAGGCCTTGTATTACGTCACCTCATTCCCTACGTCTTTCCAAGGAGTACGCGCCAAGTGCTCTTAGCCTCCACTCATATGTGCCTCAAATGTCCAGACCACAGCGCAAAACACGCTGAACCTGTTCCGGAATTTCACTATCTCTTACCAAATATGGTCCCCATACCTGGACACAATATTCCAAGTGAGGTCGGAAAAGTGCCTTGAACGGTGGCAGAAGAACGTTAAGCTTCCTGGATCCTACAGTTCTCTAAAGTTGGCATATTTCTCGAAATATCTTTTTGGCTGACTTCTGACATTGCAGACTAGGTTTGAAGTCTGCACTCAAGACTATCCCGATGTCCCTTGCTTTCTAACTATGTTCCATCGTGACCTGATGCCCAGGTAGACCCATGTGGCGAGGAGAATTTGCTTCTCCTTCCAAGAGCCGCTGAAATCCGTCCAAGTTCAACGAAAGATCCCAGCCCCCCGACCACTGGTACACTTTATCCAGATCCCTCTGGATTGCCTCCCTCTCTGCTCTCCATAATATTTCGATGTCGTCAGCAAACGTGAGAAATGAATTTTTCAATCCATTGGCTGTGTTGTTGACATACACAAGGAAGAGATGTGGTCATAAGACAGACCACTGAGGCACTCCGCTCTACACCAATCTTCTGTCTGATAGACAGCCCTCGACTCTCACCCTGAAAGATCGGTCCTTCAGACTTTGTTATGCCCAGTTATTCACCTCAGCATCAATTCCGAAAGCCTTTACTTCCTGGTCAAAGAAACCTGTGGTTCACGGAATCAAACGTCTTCTGGAAGTCCAGGTAGCAGACTTCTACTCTTTTGCCCCTGTCAATTCTACCTGTTGCTTCGTCCAGGAAGCCTATCAGGTTGATTAGACAAGAACGTTTGTGCCAAAAGCTGTGCTGCTCTATCATTATTAAATTTTAGCCTCTGGGTGATTGACTATCCTGTCGCGAAGGGTTCTTTCAAGAGCTTTCAGCATGATAAAAGCCAGGCTCACTTCCCTACAGCTGCCGTAATTGCCTCTGTCCCCGCCCTTAAGCACAGGTATTAGTTTCAGCGTCAACCAGTCCTCGGGGAGCTGCCATTTTTCTAGCGATGCATTAGAGAGCTGGGTGTGAGGTTTCACAAGAACCTCCGACAGCGACTCTACTATCGTTGGGTGGATTTCATCCGGCCTCGCCGTTTTCGATGCGTTCATTTTTGTTGGGCTGCCCCACACTTCTTCCTCCGTGATCGCTGCCTCCGGCGACTCCACCAAGAGTGACGGGACCTGGTGTTTATCCTTGCTTCCCTTGATCCCGCCTGCATACTGCCTGGAAAACTTCCAACAGACAGTCAGCATTCTCCTGACAGCCGGCCGATCTAATGCCCCGGTGGTTTTTCGCTCCGCCTACGGGCTTTCGCAAAGCAGCGTTAGACGTAATTGTAATGGGCTTTGGGGGTGCTTTCAGCGGCCCCAACGATCCGCTCCTCGCAGACAGTTCGGCACTGCCATTGGAAGAGGGAATTTATTTTTCTATCCGATGTACACCTCAGGTAATCTCGGTAGCCCTGTGTGTCCTTATAACTCAAGAAAGCCTCACATTTTTGCCTTCTGGCCCTCGTAATCCCACTCCTCCACTATGGTGGTAGCCCCTTTTGCTTGATTCTATGTAGGGATGCAACTAGGCCTGCCATTGCTAGCACGGTGCTCTTAATTGCCTCCCACTGACGATCCACAATGTTGCTATCTCTTTCGACTTCCCGCGGACTTTGGTGACCCAAGTCCAGTGGTCTGCTTTTATCCAATCCTGAGAAGTTCTTGCCATATTTATCGGGGATGCCAGTCACTGTAGGATCTGTCGCATACGGATTACGGCGTTCCTCCGCATCCACGGATACGTCGAGGTTTTCTTGGTGGCAAATAGTGCATCCATCATTCTAAATTGGCGGCGACGGCAATACACTTGTTCGCCTGGTAATGGATGTCTCATAGAGAACGGATGTCGTCGTCTTATTCCTGCAGAAGTTTGCTAGGTCAACCTCGCGCCAGGCCTCCTCATCCTCGGCAAAGTGTGTACTTCCGCTTGGTACTGCAGCCTCCAGTATTTTCAGCCTGCACGTGGCAGTTTTCTACCTTTATTGAAACGTAACCTTACGGAGAGCTTTAATTTGCATGTGTCTCTTAGATGGAGATGTTCCATCAATAGACCCGGCAGCTAAACGTCCATTTATCATTTTGACGTAGGTATTAGTCTTGTGATATTTGTGCTTATATATTCTGTCCAGCGATTTGCTTGTAATTTCAGCAGCATCTCTCAGTCTTTGCACGAAATATGTTTCTTTTGGCTTAAACTGCTTGGCATAATGGTGGTTTCTTTACCGATATCCTCCTACAGTGATATACCCAGTTGACGTTTACATCAACCACTCACTGTTTTGCTTCCTCTGACGCTTTAGATGCACGTTGCACACCGGCGGAGGTATCGATAAAACTTTCTGAACGACCAACTAGTAGTCGGGGGCACTTGTAACGCACGATATTCGCGACGTGAAAAATGCAGTTGTACATCGGCAGCCGCTGACGGAAAGATGTTTGTGAGAATTTGGTTGCAAAACCCATTGTCACTTGTGTTGTAAATTAACTACTGCTTTGTACGCTGCCTGTACTCAGCGACTGCACTTTTCAAAGTATTTTTTCTTCTTTTGCATGCCGTGCAAGGTTCCTTAACCGATAAAGGAAGGGATAATATTCCTAGATACCTTGTCAGCTTTTGTAAATCGACGAAACTACGTCCTAACCTGCGGAAGCTTATCTTATCTGAGTCGTTTGTGCGCTTTTCCGGCTTCCAACTCTTCTACCGGAGACGACCTACTTAGTAAGCTTTCGTTCGGCTGCACATTTTGCAACTTCGCCCGGTCAGTTGCATAAATCCTGCAGCCCACCTCGAAGCATATAATGTCCACAAGTACACGCGTAAGGTCTGGCACGTTTAAGAAGTTTACTGCATACAAACTGCGACTCCCAAAACCTACCTTTGACCAGTCAAACTCTACGTTTGTGGAGGTAGAAACCAAACGGAGCATCCATCAATCTACAATCCACGTATCTTCAACTGAAACCAACCTTATCTGAAGGCAATTCATGCCCATGTCCATCAAAATTTGGGGACGACACAATATTACTTATACTTGTATATGCGCATCAGGGAAGGCATTCAGCCGCGCCACATTACACTCTCTCAATGGCCTTGGCGTTCACTGTCACCGATGTCTTATGCTCCGCTGTAACCAAAGCTGCCCACCTTGAGCCGTCAGGTGCGGGAGAATGGGCGCGCTGGCCCACCGTCATCTATGGGCTTGCCATGCCACAGACCAAAACCTCCGGGATTCATATGATAAACATATGATGATGATGATAAAGTGACGCAACCCTAATTAAAAACAAACAGCACACCCTTAATGGGAACCTAAAAAATTGTTACAACAACATCTATCAAAATGTTCGGATTGCCTACTGCATTCCTAACCGGGAACATGTCGTTGTCCCCATCAGCACTTCGGGGCTAAGGCCTTAGGACCGCAATATTACTAGCGATGAATGAACTGTTTAGCCGACGGCGAGCGTAGACTCGAAGCACGGTCGTCCTTAAACATCACTACAAACCCTATTGTTTGATCCTCCATTACCTTTATATTAACCTCTGATTTCTGCACAACACCCAACTACATAGCACGTTGTAATTGTGCTGCCTGTCGCATACGGATTACGGCGTGGTCACTCCTACCTATCGGATCTCACAACTCAACGCCTCTATATCATTCGGTGTTCTCGTTAGCACCAAGTCAAGAGTTGAAGATACTTGCTCGAATCTCCATCTGGTCGCTCGGGTATAGTGTTGAATCGTCCCATCTTCGTGCAAGTACCGCCCAAAGGTACCTTCCGCGCAGTCTCGCAAACCCAGTCAATCCCAAGTAAGTTGAAATCTCCCATTGTGAAAAGCTTGCCCGCAGACCATGCAACCGCAGTGAGAAAGAGACGCAGTTCGCCGTCCTCCACTTGCATTGACCCCGGGCTCCGGTACACACTTACAACTGAGGTTCTCAAGCCACCAGTTGCGAAAATGACTTTCGGAGCCTGTATATTCGTAGTATGCAGCTTGTGGTCCCCCTGCGCCTCTTACGTTACAGCCACCAATAACAGGGTCCCACCTCCGATTCTCCCATCCGCCACATCCATTCTGAAGAATGAATAATCTCGCGCCATTAAATTATTGTCACCTTCCCCCGGCCGCGGCCAGATTTCAGTGCCAGTAACCACATACACATCCAGGGTCCTGAATTTTAGTTCCGGCCACTTACTACCCAGACTTGCAGCGTTTGTTTAAGCCACCTTTATAACTCCCACCCTCCGTTCTTTCGGCCGCTGAACGGAAGGGGGTGTGACATATTCGGGACTTACTCCCGAGGCCCTAGCCCTTTTTCGCATGGTAGGCAAGATCTTTACCCTCACTCGCGCCCTCCCAGCCTCCTTATTTTGGCATGTCATTTTCTAGCTGAATCCACCGTCCGCAGGAAACCTAAGCTGAAATCCACTGCTTTAACGAAGGAGGCAGAAGGCGAAATTCACCAAGAAGAGCAACATTCAAGGCTTGACCTAGCTACTTTACGAGAGACTTGGGGATCTACAGATGGGACCTGTGCACGTCCCATCCCTCATAGCCTAACATTTGACGTAGTCGGAGAAGTTAAGTTTGGCGAAGTGGTCTGGGCCGTAATCGCCTAATGCGTTTCAGGTAAATTAGTCTACCATCAACAGAGAAGGTTCTGGGGCCGCAGTTCCATCTGCAATGAATGACGAAAAACGTTGTATTTCATTTAGAACAAAAGCGGATAGTGAATTTTTGGTACCCAGAGATGTCAGAAGCAGTCAGATTGGCCTTAAATATGCGGTCAATTTTGGTCTCTTCCGTAAACAGAAAAGTCCGATGCGATTCGTTTACTTAAAAGAGAAACAAAAGCGGGCCTAAAATACCACCATGAATGGCACCTTTATTGAGAGGTCCAAGCTGGGATGAAGTTCACAGATCAGCATGACTTGCGAGTGCTAATACACATAAAATTTCAAAAAAGTCCATATGACCTGTGTGTTCTCCTTGTTTAATATTGGAGATTATGGTGTTCTGTGGCGGTAGGGCTCGGGAGGCTCGGGGATTGCGCGGCATTTCAGTGGTGTTAGGAAATGTTCGGCCAACTATAATGGTTCAGTCGAGATTAGGCACCCGGGGAAGTCATTGGCGTTGATTTGTTTGTCTTAGGGTTGTGCGGCCAGGTGCTGGAGCGTTAGGTTCAGATAGCAGGGGATAGGCAACCAGCGCAAAGGATGCAGTTTTCTTTGCATCTGTGGTCATTGACGAGCCTGGAGAGGAGCAGGAGAGAGAGGGCAGTCTGAAATTTGCTCATGCTGGTGTCAAGGTGAGCAAATAAAAAAATGAAAAAGCGATAAAAGTCAATTTCTTAGGAAGATTACAGGGATCAGACGACTGCCTTGATATGCGTAGGGGGTAGTTTCTTTTGACGGGACGTGTGCAACGAACGCCGTCAGCTTTCTTCCTGTAGGGTTTATGGCACAGTCAGTCCTGGGCTGCATAGTTTTTAGTTGTAACGCGTTCCTCTTTCATCTTCTGACATCTTCACAGATGCAGATTACAGCGTCTGATAGGACGGCTAGCGCAATGGTTAGGGAATAAAGTCCCCAATTGTTCTGTTTGTAGAACTCGTTTGGTCTACGAGCCTGGTGTACATGCTGCAAGGAATCAGTTTTAATTGATCACGTGGTCAACCGCCGATTAATACAACCTCCAATTGCTAGAAAAGTGCATGACTGAATGGGTCGCGGAAGGCAACGTGGGCTGGGTGCTAGGACAGGATTTGCCACGAAAAGTCATAGAAAGAAAAGAAGGGAGATGCATAAGAATATTGGGATCGGTATTTTGTGTTTGAACAGGACGATAGCAAATTGTACCACAGCAGTCTCAGCAAGCTTGCATGAATAATTAAAAAAGAAGAAAGACGGCAGTTGTTCTAGACGTCAGCATAGGAACCAGGTGTGCAGTTGGGATAACAGGGGCCTGTTGAAAATAGAGGGGTGGGTGGTGAAGCATAAATGGACATTCCGATTCGCTACTTCCCCAGGCCGTCCAACAAAGTAGCCGAACGCTTACCTACCGAACAAGGGAGGTGTGAGGTTTTTCCCTTTCGCAGGGTCAGGTCTGGGCTGATGGCATACATATCCATTGTAGAAGGTAGAGCACTTCTTCGCATCCCGAGTGTGCTTTGTTTGCTGGGGCCAACCTGATCGAGCAGAGACTTTTTCTTTTTCTAACAGAGGAATGGTTGAACCCATATAGGTAGTTTCCAAAGTCCCTCCTCCTGATCTCCATTTTCTCCGTTATGCTTTTTTGCAACTGCTGGGGGTGGTCTGTTCTCCACACGTTCGGAGTTGCTGAAGCAATCCTGTTGCACTCATTTGGGTTTTCTGAAGGACTAAAAAATAAAAGTTGGGATAAGCAAGCGTACGGAGGATGGTGGTTTATGCCGCAAAACACAGATCTGTACTTAGAGCTCCGGCATCGTCAACGCCGTGTCTTGCTTTCCTTAACGAGTGCTGCTTGAAACTTACTAATGTGGACTTGTCTTGCATAAACAAAACAGATCGTCTATGTGATGTGGACAGATTTTCCTTTTTTATAAATGAAACTAGGTTGGGTACTTAAGGGAAAGTAGTCTACCTGGTTCGCGTTAGTAGGTTACTGGGGAGCAAGAAGAGTGGGTAGGAATAGTAAAAGGAACCTCGAATGTGTTCTCTGGTGAAATGTCTACGAAGAGAGAAACTAGATCCCGCAATACTCAGCATAAAGACAAGATCCTTCAGGTTGTCAGAGTAAATTAGAGGCAGAAAAATCTTTGGAGAAAGGAACTTAGGGTAAGGAGACATATAAGGGGGGTTAATCGCGGTTATAGCTGCCATAGAATCCAGCATCCTACTGCTATCACGGACCTTAATGTCATTTAGTTTTGTTGGCTGAGATCCACGTTTTGGAAACTTTACTGTAGTAGCTGTTGCAACCCTAACCAAACTTCGTATCACCAAGTCTCTGAGAGATAGGGGTCGTATACACGAATAGTGGTCTGAAAATTCAGTAGTTTCCGGACTTCGTTTTTGAAGGCAATATTAAAGTTTTGGGGCAATGAATTCCACAAGGAACAATATTTCAAAATATAAAGGTCCGACCTAGGGTTAGCTAATAATAAAAAAATTATGTGGTAGGGTGACCAGGGTAGCATCGAGAAGTATGGGAGTGAGTGGGAAAGAGGGAAGGTATCAATGGTATTTGCAAGTCTGCCAATTAGGAAGCGTTGAGCCTACTGGTGGGCCAAGGGTAGGTTCCCAATTGAAACGGTTATGACTATTCCGTTTATCCAGCGATCAGCGGGAGCTAATCTTCGGTGTTGGCCGTATTAGACTAGTATATTAGATTCTCTTGAGCCCTCAGATGGAGTGTTATGGAAAGCAGGGGGTGGGATGTGTGTTTAGAAGTCCGTAGCCGACTCAAAGGCACGCTTTTCCGCGATAAGGCCTGGATGACACTTAGGTAAGTATTTAAGGCAGCCTTAAAACTGAATTGGTTCTGTATGCACCGAATGCTAATTGAAGGTCTGTTCCAAAGGTTGGCATAAACAACAAGAAAAAAATACTACCCTGGAGAGGATTTGGCGATTTCTTTATGGAAGGTTAGAGACCTATGACGGAGAGGGTAGGGGCTGGCAGAGGAGAATACAAGTGCATCGGTGGAGAAGGAGCGCCTATTCACCAGGTTACGCAGAAACGCCATGTTAATTTTCAGTTGCCGTAGCTAAAGTGGCTGAAGTTTGAGGGCTCGACAGCGTTCCTTGTGATTCAGGGTCGTCGACCAACCTATTAATTGCTTAGTGAAGCGTTTCTGAATAATTTCAATGGAGATCCTCTCTGACTTTGACATGCTGGAGATTATCAAAGTGCCATGCTGAAGGAGTGGTCCAACGTGTGTTTTGTAAATGCTGAGGATGCTGTCGGATGGCTTCATTATGCGAAAAATCAGACTTACGTTTCTCTTAGCTTTAGCCAACTGAATAACTACATGCTCTGAAAAATTTAGAGGCTGAGTAGTTGAGACCAAGGTTACGGATTTCGGGTTTACACACAACAGGAGATCCACAAAGCCAAAATGGAATCGTTAGGTAGTGTACAGTTATATGTGAGTATTTCGCTCTTATCGGCGAAGCTCATCATCCAGGAGGTATACCAGTCATCTAAGGCAGACGAATCGGCACAAATGTCTCCGACCGCAATATTAACTTCATTTGATTTAATAGGGTAAACTATTTTTATGTCATCAGCAAACAGCAAGGGGACACTGTGAGATATTGAATTCAGTGGATCATTAATGTACATAAGGAATTGCAGCGGACCAAGCACGCTGCCCTGTATGACGCCACTAGTAACAGGTATGGGAGTGGAGGTAGTACCGTGTGATCTTAGTTCCTAGTGTGACACCTCATCTCTGATGGGACATAATTGTCAGTAGTTTCTGTTGATATGGTGCAGAAAAGAAGTCCTTCGAAAGTATGGAGCGTTTCAGCAAGATTAACAAGGCCAGTACCACTACATAGTAATGCATCAACATATGTTTCATCTGGCCCGGAATAGACGGAAAATATAAACTTGCCTATTGGTTGAGAAATTTGATCGTCTAAATGGCAGTAACTGATATTGAACGGATAATTCCGGTTCTTTGTTTGTTTTCGGGTTCATAACAGGAGCAAAAATGAATTAAAACCTTGCGCTGCATGGGAGATCGTAATCAGTTTACTGCCTTGTTTCATTCGAGGGTTTGCGCTTTCATACATTTTGCTCTTCAATCTAGGTGAGAAAGCAAGCTTTTAGGTCCTCTGCTGATGGTCAGTGCTTTAGCTCCTTTTACTGAAGATTGGCCTTGTGTATTCTTTGAAATGTCCCCGAAGGATAGTGTACTCTATTTAAGACGGGAAGTTCAACCACATGGAGACACAACTTTTGATATTTCAAGTGTATACATTTCAATTTTGTTAGACATGTTTTAGGAGGCGAGCCGACAACCTGGGGAATTTTAGTCGAAATTCCTTATGAATGGATTTGAAATTTTTGGTGACTCCTTGTGAGTTACCCTTAAGGAATGCGTCACCTGAGTTTTTAATGTGAATGAGAGAAATAATTTCCAGTCTAATTAGGGACGAGTTTTTATCATCCTCAGAGGGGGGATTCGTAGGAGAAAGTTGAGTAGCAGTTCTCCATTTTGTGGCCACCACCTCGACTGATATCTTCAACAAAGATCATGCGAAGTGCATTTTGTGAGCAAATATCAAATCAGGGACATTTTTGTCCTGTGCTGCCGACCTGTGTGCGTCGTCTCAAAGGATTTTGGGAACTGTGGGGTAAAAGTGATGGGACCAGGTTAATTTGGATCACTTGAAGCCCCAGCACCCTGACTGATACTCAAAGGTAGTAAAGAAAAATATCTAAGTTCAATACTGAGCAATGATATCTCTATTATTTGAGCTAGTTCGGCAGTACATGCAACCAACCCGCGCTATTGCTTTGGAAAGATGACCATATTCCAAAGCGCACCCCGCAGGGTGTCCAATTTTGGTCGATTTGAGGAGCTTGTGAGAAGTAAATGGTTAACGTGTGCTCGAACGCCATCATCAACTCCGCCAGATTTAGTTGACTAGGAAATGAAATGATCAACGGTGTCATTTGATCTGATGAAAAGTGTTCAGGGAGCCTGGTTTCATTCATGAGAGGGACTCCCTTGTCTGATATTAGAACCAGGTTTTCCATCGTTCGAATTTTTCCAATGCAGATTTGGGGTTGAACAGAATTGTAGATAATACACATGAAATTTAAAACGTTGTTTGCCCCAGTGATTTATCGGGATCTTATCGCGGTTTTACCTAGACTGTCTCCAAGATGGAAGCGGAATTTAGAGGAGTGGTTTAGATGTAACTGGGTCTTGTGAAGTTTACACGGTGATGCATTATGAGCAGCTGTGGTTGCGCAATACTCTATGATGTAGCACAAAAGATGAGTTGGAGGTAAAGCTGCGCAACAAAGTGTGAGTTGGGACTAGACATATAAGCTCCCGTGTTGGTGCAGAAAGGGGAATTTTGGTACTTATCGCAGCATTGGATGGTAGATGAATCAAAATATTGCTAAACAGAGCACCAGAACTGAGGGCGTTTGCCGAAAAAAGCCTTTGCATCTAAATGCCGAAGGGACCACAAAACTTTACGGGCTGCATGGGGATTTCGGGGTGAAACAGGATGGCCTGCCTATAGGAATGACAGCCTGAGTATGTAAAAGAGTTTAGGTTTGGATAAAACGGGTTCATTATGAAATGTCTAGGTAGGAAAAGAAGGTAAAACCTTGAGGTGGATGTATCGTGGTGCTGGGTTGAGAAAGGTAACTCCTTGGAAAAAAGGAGGAAGCAGTGCGACTAGCAATGGTAGTGGCACCGCATTTTGGGAGAGCTTGAAGGAAATTAGGAGATTGTGGAAACCGTAGAATTTCAAAAGGTATTTTTAGGGTTTGTCGTCTGATCTGCCATTTGGTCAGCAGCCTCAGACAGAGCGCAGGTATCTTGTAGTTGAATGTTTGGTTTATCCATGTGAATTGATATACCCGAGGAGCTGGTGGTTAGTCCAGCGGACTGCGGGATATATGTACAGCATCCAACAGTCAGTTTGATTATTTCCGGTTAAGTGGGAGCGGAGTTTGATTGAAACAATTTAGGGATAAAGTAGGCATGGTCTGAATTGCATGCTAACGTTTATTTGGATGCGGCAGAGACTTGTTTGGGTTCACCTTCACGGACTTACAGCGATTATCAGCGTGAAACGTGGTCGACATTTCCCCGTACTTCTTGATGCCAACGGAAAAACAGCTTTATATGTTTCTGTTTCGTTGCTGCCAATTTGTCTAACAATCTTTCTCTTAAATGAAGCCCGTTCCGCCTCTATTTTGGTTGATTTGCAGTATGATGCAGAAGCCATAAGTTGCCGTTGGTTATCCAAGCTTTTGACTGCCTCCATTTAGAAACCTGGACAAAATGGAGTAGTTCGCCGTCTTTTTGTGTGGTCTCGGCTGTTGGCAGATGAATATGTTCAACGCTCAGTAATGACAATAAACCGGCTACTTGGAAGTCCACACCATCTCGGGCATTCGTGATTCCACTTAGGATTTCTGATGACAAATGGTCGATGAAGCTGCCGGCCACCAATAGGGCGTCTTTGTCGCAAACCGTTTTACAAGAAGCCCAGCGTCCAGATACTTCGTCCAGGATGTGGATTCAAAGTTTACAGCACTGGGCGCCGCCAGCGAACTATGAGTGCGGAGCGATCAATAGCACCAAAAGAAGGAAGTTGGTAAATGCACCAGAAATCCGAAAGCCTTAATGGCAGAACGAGGTCGAAAATGGTGCCCTAAAGTAGTAATTCTAATAGGCCCAGAAAGGTGCTGAAACAGCGGTAACCCATCCGAGGTGTCCGTTGGATCTCTGAAAATGAGACCAGCTTCGGAGAAGCAACGCCCGTTGACCAAACTGACACCAAATGCACTGAACTCCCCCAGAACAATGCCGTGCACCTTGGCCAGAATATTCGGTAATACGGTTGCAGAGGATTGATATTAATTCACCAAGTCCCTTTAGGGCCGTGCTGGCTCTGAAGAAGAGATGCAAATGCGCCATCACAAACAAAAGTTACAATTCCACCGCCCAACATCGTAGATACTCGTTTACACCGGAAACACGTATCCCGGAGTAGAAATCTCGGAATAAGCGACAGGCGTGGAAAGCAGCCTTTCTACGGTGACAGTTACCACCGTGAGGAGATTCAGGACGGAACATTCTAAGTTATCACAGCCGTCGCAAATTATGCACGCATTAGTCACCAAAGTTTGGAAAACGTTGGTACTGTCAAAACGGTCGAAGACGTGCACCATTCAGGACCCTCTCCCTGGGCTTCTTTAGCCATATGGGGAATGTCCACTGCGTGAGCGGGCTAGTTCGCATCGCCTATTGCATCGGCATTTCAGGGAGCCATCCCAAGCAGAGTCCCTGAAAAGCCACAAGAAAATCTCGGATAAGCAGATTTTAGTTTTATTTTTGGCTTACGGTCGCAAAACTCATTTATTGCTTACTTCATTTTGGGATGGTATATACGATTTAGATCTGTCAACAGCCGGAAGGTTCAGAACTTTAGCCTCTACGGTCGTCAGCAAACTTGCTGAGCTTAGTTGCTGGGGCCAGTTCCACCTATACTGTACGAAGCAATTCAAACTCAAATTTCCCGAAGGCAAGTCTCAAACACAGAGATTGCACGAGAGACCAATCCTCAAACGTGAATATCTCAAAAATCTCCTCGCCTAAAATTGATCAGTATTCAGAGGTTTCTGAGCGGTAGGCGAGAATGTTTTATGGATACTCATCCCAGAAAGCATTGAGGTCATGAGAGACTGAGACGATTTTGTGTCATGCAGCAGAACCGGCTGCTGCCTGTTGGTGTGAGGGATGGAAGCAACAACCGAAAGAAATAACGATAAAACGATTGATCAGATTCTCCCGGGCCTGGAGTTCAGCCTTCAAAAGGGACAAGCCATTTTCAGCTGCTTTCACCTAATTTTTTCGGAAGAAAAACCATCCTAAATTTTACTAAACATTTTGTAAACTTGTAAAATTACCGAGCAACGGGTCCGTTGAAAATTAACTTGATATGCTGAAAGTGGTCTCTACAAGACACCACGAAGACTACACTTAAAGCAACAGAGTAATTCTGTTCACAAGTGCTATTTTGGAAGCGCATTTGATAGACCTTCCAGGTAACTGATTCAGCTTTGTGAAAGAAAAACTAATCTCGGTAGTATTCCGAAGAATTTTCCTCCGGAAACAAGAGGTCATCAAAGAATCCTGGGTAACCTGGGATATCCTCCGCATGCATGATTCCCAAAATGAGATAGATGAAGTTAAGCTAAAAGTAAGCATTTCTGATAGCATTTACTACGACGAGAGAGATAATCTTGAGGTCTCAGCATGCGTGTCGCAAACTACCCGGGCAGAAATAATTGGCCAGCAAGTGGTTTGGGCTAGTCCCGCGCTGCAGCATACCCATACAGACGCCATGATGGATTAACGTCTTTCAGCCTCACGGTGCGCTAGAAAAAACTGAGCCAGCAGAAGCGACGTTGATTGCGGAAATGAAATTGTCACCAACCGAAAATTAGATTGCAAGAAATAACATAGAGTAAGCACGATAAATGGATGGACCCCAGCAAGAGGTGATGACACCCACCATATGCTAGCAACAACACTCCAAGTTGTACCACTCACCAGAATCAAGAAACGTGGGGTAATACCATGGTAGAGACGTAGCGTCATGAAAGCTAAAAAGCAAAAGCAAAATTTCTTCATGAGACACAAACATATTTGGCCACCGAGGTCACCCATGTACACAATAGGTAGAAGGAAGTTTTCTTGCATCCGGAAACAATGCTGGAAATGTTTGCAAGAGGCGTACCTCCGGGGCCACTAAAACCAACCCCAGTTACGTAAAATCTAAGGCAGCTTTACATAGGGCCGTGGATGGGTTGAAATTCATCAAAGAATTAAACCAACCAGTAATCGGAAGAAAGCTGGCTTTCTGTTAGAATTTCCCCAAACATTATGCAGGCGGGATCAGGGAGCAGAGGGAAAAGCACTGAACCAAGCTACCCCTACGGCGGAGATACAGAACGAGCCGATGACGCAGAAGGAATTGCCGGGCAGTCTGAAGCAAATGGACGGGTGAAAGAGGGAAGGGCCTGGAGAGATCTGCACAGCGAAATTAAAGCCGCTAGCGGAGATCCTGGTGAAATCCGCTGACCAGCTCTTCAGCACATCCCTAGATGAAAGGAAGTTTTTGTGGAGTGAATGACGTCGAAAGTCACAGCAGTTCATAGAGGCGGAGACAGAGGTAACTGCAATAGCTATGGAATAGTGAATCTGACATCCACTACGCTGAAAACTCTTGATGGGATCCTGTGCAATAGTATGGTTAATCATTTGGGGGAAAGAAAGTTGGTGATAGTAGAATACAATAGCTTCCAGCACAAACGTTCATGTCTGACCAACTTGGGTAGCTTCCTGGAAGGATTGACACGAAGGATGAAGGGTAACAAACAAGTAGAAATCCGCTGCTTGGAAGTCCAGAAGGCACTCGATTATGCGAACCACAGAGGCATTGATCAGCACTTGAAGGCTTTTGGGGTGGACCGCAAAGTAAATATCTGGATAGCACAGGATCAGAAGGGCAGGTCTTTTAGGGCAAGAGTCGAGGGGTGCCTATTGAGCATAAGACTTCTGTACAGCTGAGGCCTCTGGAGTTTGTCTTAGGGCCACTGCTCCTCCCAATTTATGTAAACGGCACAGCCAAAGGATTGGAAATTTCGTGTCTTTTCATTATTACGGGAAGCAAACAGTAAAGTCGTCCAGATGGATCCGGAAAAAGTTTACCATTGGTCGCTATGGTGGAGTCTTCCGTTAAAATTAAGCAAGTGCCAGACGCTCATTGAAGAAGAAGCTAATCCCAAGACCAAATGATGTAAGGAGTGTATCGAAAAATCGATGCGCCATGTATTGGTTTTAATTGTGAATGATATAATGTTAATAACACAGCGCCATTGGTAGATGTAATAGATGGTGACCTTTGGAATGTTTGTTTCTCAGTGATGCCAGGGCTGTCCGTATTTCCGAAATCTCTTGTCTTGAGAAAGACTATTCACGGAAGTCGATAAGTTGGCGCATTACATTTGCCAACAGCACTGTGTTAATAGCTTTATGTCACTGACAATTAAAAGCTAATCCCGCTAGCCTTATCAATCGGCCCGGACATTAGGCCACAATGGAGCAAACATGGCAACCGAGGAGCCTCGGGATAGTAATGAGGACGGATTTCAAACCTAGTTTGGAATAGTAGAATAGTTCAAGAAGGTACGGCATGTCTGCGCCAACTTGGAAAGACAGCAGGATCTAGGAAGCCCAAAGGTCTGATGCTATTCCAGACGTTTGTCCGGCTGCACTTAGAGATTTATGCTCAGGTATGGGAACCGCATTCGGTAGGATGTATAAGAATACCGGAATAGGTCCAGCGTGGTTTTCACACGCTGGTTAGGATATTTGGGGCACACGGAATATGAGCATAGGCTAAAAGCCTCCTATCTTTACTCCCCGGAAAGACGCAGGGAGAGACGACTACATATATGCCTTAAGGTTTATTAAAGGACTGACCAAGGCGCAGGTTCATCGTTGAGTCGCATTCCGTATCAAGGGGATGAGGTACCAAGAGGAAATGGGAAAATGATTGTGAGGGAGCATGTAGCTAGATGGTTGCGAAGCAAGTTGCTTGCTATATGAATGATGAACGGCTGGAACGGACTACCAGTGATCGGGGCGAGATCAGTGAGTAAATTCAAAATAGGCCGAACAACGCACGACGGTCCGCGCCTGGATAAGACAGCGTGCGGTTTTCCAATACTGTGTTCCAGGCCTCCTGCTTTTTGTGTGCCTAAATGGCGCCTTCAATGTTGTGAGAATCATTTCTTTTCTGGTCTCAGGTGAGATCAAAATCGGTGAAAGCCTTGAGCCAGAGGCCTTAATCTCTAATGTTTTCGAAAGTACTCAAGACTTATCGCCCCAATACTTGAGCCAACGAATGGACCATCGAGTCCTCGGCCGAAAGGAGCTGCTGTCCTTGCTACAAGTGCGCTTTATCCATATGAATGCTTAAAAGGTTCTATCCACCTTTTTCCTCCCAACGCAAACGTAGCCGGTGTGACGATTTCAGGAACAACTGCTGTCGTTTTCCATTTTTTCTTATTTAATCACACAGGCTTGTTGAAACTGATTTGCGGTAAAACTTGATGTCGTCTTGTTCATAAACAAATTACTAATCTCGGCATCCTCGGTCTTGTCCCTTCTGGCCTCTTCATAACCGCCCGTGGCACCTCCTGTCCTGCCATCCGACCCACTCTGCCGTCCCTTATTCATTTAAATGGTGCCCTTTTCTGCCACTTCGAGGTAGTGGCGTCAATGAAAGTACACAAAGGAGCAGTTATTACTGATCCGCCGTCGCATATCCACCAGGCCTGAAAGTCGGATGAAATCCGAAGAAAGGACAAGCAACGTCCTCTATTCCCTAACCCTTGTGTCGGCCATTTTATTGGGCCGTTGCAACCGGCTCCTGTGGAGATGTCAAAGGTTGACCAAGAAACGTGTTACGGACGATGAAAGTAGCCTAAGACTTACTGTCGTGCACCTTATGGGCATTAGGGCAATGGAAAGTTTGTGGCATTCATCCCCGTCGCCGAAAGACACCATCCATCTGCGCATTTCACGACAGACGCTCGGACCCAAAAATTCTCGTAATAAACTGATTACTTCCCTTTTGTTTTCTCAATAAGACGTCAGCTGAAACAAAGTTCTGATCGATTCCCTCCTCCCTCTTTCCCTTTCCGGCTCTTCTCCAGGCTCGCTGGTTGTTTATCCTTGCCAGGAAGCTGTCACTTACATCTGGCGCTCCAGTACCAGTCTGCTCAATCCGAAGTCAAACCAAAGGAGGCCACTGGCCCTCCCTGAATGCCTCTTCTTAGATGGGGCATTACGACTAGCCAAAACACCGCTAATAGCACTGCTGGAATGGCGCACACCCTCCTACCTTTCAGGCTGTTACTGTCACAGAACAACAAAATCTCCGACGGCAAAAAGACAAAACGCAAGCCACACATGGCAAGTGCATTTAGGGATTGATTGAACTTTTTGCACGAACTGATGTTCTTCCGGTCACACCCCTCATTCCAGTATGTTTCTAGCTGTATGATTTCAGTATGCACCCTTCAGTTATATTGTCTTTCTCTCCGCAATCCTTACTAAGATTTCATCCCTTAGATTGCCTTCACCAACCGTCACCGATCCCCTCTGCTACGTCATCAGCAATATGCTGGCAATTTTTGCCGTTAATTTCCACCTCCTCTCTATTTCCTGTAGCGTTCATTCGGGCTTTAACTCATCGTCATCCAGTTTTCACAATCATACCGGTCCTTATCCCATTTTAATTTCTTTTTCTATCATATAACCCTGCATTTTCGTGAAATCCAACCGTATTGTCAAGGCCGCCATCGTTTACCAGCTAAATGCTTGATCTACAGTGCCGTTGTGCATGCGCTACTCCGCGGCGTGGCTTGCTACCTCATGCCAGGAAAATCAGGAATAGATAATCTGGGAACGCACACAGGCAATTGGAAATAAAGAGCGTAGCAAGAAAAGTGACCAAATAATAACAATAACAAGGATAATGATATTGATGTTTATTTCTCGATATACGAGAGTCATGTGCAAGGCAAGATCTAAATTGGGCAAAATGGCACAGTGCTGACACGGAAAACGGGAACCTAACATACAATGCAATTTGTCTTCGCTCACAAGATCATAACAAGCAATATGATTTGCTGAGCACGGGGTTTCGAGTTTCAAATAAAAGATAAGTAATGGGTCGCATAGATTTTTCTGTGATTGATTTCCAGTCCTGCATTGCAAGTAATGCTATGTTTGGATGCATCAAACGTGCGTATCGCGGGTGCAAAATATGGCTGGTAGGCAATGGCTGTCGCCGCCTGTTGTCCGGGATACTCGAAAATCAAGAGATTTATATGGTGAAAATGACGATCGAGATGGACGTGATAACGGAATGGAAATAAGTCAAAACCAGACTGGATATCAAAAAAGGCAGTGAAAACGCAAAAATTTGGAAGCATAATCCGTTAAGCAAGGAAAGCGGCGACACGGGATGGGCATAGTGCAATCGTAAGACTAATCTATAAGGTTTGTTTTGAGTGACTTTGAGTTCATGAATTTCAGCTTGGTCTGGAGATGAAGGTGGCGTTGGAAAAGAAGGAGAACCAGAATCAAATGAGGCGACGTCTCGTTGACTCGTGTGAAGAACTGTTACCAGGAGCGTCGGTTTATTGCTGAATTCCTCAGACCAGAATAGAGGTTGATGGGAAATGACAGTGCTGTTTTTTTCCGATGTCAAGATGCATTGCGAACGTCAGTTTATACCAGGTGCCAATAAAAATGCTGTCTATTCTTGAGTCCGTTTCGAATGGGTTTGGCATTGGTATTTTGGGAAGGAGCAAGAGGAAGCCAGTACAAAATAGTGCACGTGAGCTTATGAGCTACTCTACTGTTTACTGCAAAAGGGCTAGTGGGTGGATCTGACCGAGTGCTGGCCACCGAACCTGAAATACACCGTTTGGGGGTGAACGCAGCAGGTGTATTCCGCCAACCTAGTTGCACCCGAACGACCATCCTTCTCGACCCGAGCTAGGAGTAAGTATCTTTGCCTCCATTTTTACTTGAATCAGGGCTTTCGTAATCCATGGGTAGGCCGACTGGGAAGGGATTACTTGCTAGCCCGATGCAAAGCCTTGGAGAAGATGCAAAGTTTGGGAGACCTACTTGCCCCCAAAGCCACGGTGGTGGCGGGGATTCAGTGTGACACGTGTAGAAACTAGTTCCATTGTGCATGTGGAGGCCTCAAAAAGGATGTTTATGAGCTCTGCTGTAAATAGGACAAGCTAAGCTGGGTTTGTCGAGCCAGCAAAATGCTCATGCGAAGAGCCGTCCTGGGGATAACCCAGTTAGGCCAACGGCAAGCCTTGCCGAAGGTAATTGACGAGGGGAGCGTTGAGCGGGGCGCAACTGTTAGATATGGTTTGCTAGAGTCCTCAGCAGGTAATGACATCCAGGAAGAAGAGGGTCTGGCACCGGCATTAATGGAAGAGACTACTAGCGTAGGCTCAGCTGACTGAATAGGGCTGTAAATCATCAAGCCCTTAGAGAATGTGCGCGTGGATAGCGGTAAAGCAAAAGTCCTATCTCAGAAAAGACTAAAGGGAAGGAGGAGAACGAGCGGCAAAAGTAAAGGGGTCTATGAAAGGAGGGTTCACGCGCGTGAGTATGGGAACCCAAGAAGTGGAAACGGTCGGCGACCCGGCCACAACATACTCGAAAATATGTGCGAGAATGTAGAGCACCAGATGAGCCGGGAGCTCAATGGCATACAAAAATCCAGCGACATCGCTTTGGGTAGAAATCAAAAAGTCGTTATCCATGGTATCCCGTGGCCTTTTTTGAAGGAGGGAAAGTGTGGTGAGGCATCATATAGTAGACCTGCTCCGTAAGGTGAAAATATCAGAACACGCTGCTATCAAAAGGGTACTTCCCCTGGGAAGGTGGCGGGGAGTTAGTGGCTATGGATGTCAGGACCCACGAACAACGCTAGGGGAATTCGCCAGTCTGTGGCATAGGGACAGGGTCTTGGCATTAACCGATGGAATCAAAACGATCAACAGGGGGTGGTTACCATAGTGCTGTAGCATAATGCCATGATTAAGGTCAGGGCTAAGGATGCAAAGGGGGACTCGCCAGGATTCAATACCATGCAGCTGCAGTTTCCCAAACCCTAAATGCAAAGCTGGGTGAAGGAGGGCAACTGAATGCCGTTCCATGTGGCAGGGCTGGAGGTGAAAGTAGTGGGCCAGCGCACTTTGGTCCGCAGATTCTGGACCCGACATCCGTGACCGGTGTACACCAGAGGAACCAAAATAAGGAGGCTGGGAGGGCGCGAGTGAGGGTAGAGATCTTGCCTACCATGCGAAAAAGGGCTAGGGCCTCGGGAGTAAGTCCCGAATATGTCACACCCCCTTCCGTTCAGCGGCCGAAAGAACGGAGGGTGGGAGTTATAAAGGTGGCTTAAACAAACGCTGCAAGTCTGGGTAGTAAGTGGCCGGAACTAAAATTCAGGACCCTGGATGTGTATGTGGTTACTGGCACTGAAATCTGGCCGCGGCCGGGGGAAGGTGACAATAATTTAATGGCGCGAGATTATTCATTCTTCAGAATGGATGTGGCGGATGGGAGAATCGGAGGTGGGACCCTGTTATTGGTGGCTGTAACGTAAGAGGCGCAGGGGGACCACAAGCTGCATACTACGAATATACAGGCTCCGAAAGTCATTTTCGCAACTGGTGGCTTGAGAACCTCAGTTGTAAGTGTGTACCGGAGCCCGGGGTCAATGCAAGTGGAGGACGGCGAACTGCGTCTCTTTCTCACTGCGGTTGCATGGTCTGCGGGCAAGCTTTTCACAATGGGAGATTTCAACTTACTTGGGATTGACTGGGTTTGCGAGACTGCGCGGAAGGTACCTTTGGGCGGTACTTGCACGAAGATGGGACGATTCAACACTATACCCGAGCGACCAGATGGAGATTCGAGCAAGTATCTTCAACTCTTGACTCGGTGCTAACGAGAACACCGAATGATATAGAGGCGTTGAGTTGTGAGATCCGATAGGTAGGAGTGACCACGCCGTAATCCGTATGCGACAGGCAGCACAATTACAACGTGCTATGTAGTTGGGTGTTGTGCAGAAATCAGAGGTTAATATAAAGGTAATGGAGGATCAAACAATAGGGTTTGTAGTGATGTTTAAGGACGACCGTGCTTCGAGTCTACGCTCGCCGTCGGCTAAACAGTTCATTCATCGCTAGTAATATTGCGGTCCTAAGGCCTTAGCCCCGAAGTGCTGATGGGGACAACGACATGTTCCCGGTTAGGAATGCAGTAGGCAATCCGAACATTTTGATAGATGTTGTTGTAACAATTTTTTAGGTTCCCATTAAGGGTGTGCTGTTTGTTTTTAATTAGGGTTGCGTCACTTTATCATCATCATCATATGTTTATCATATGAATCCCGGAGGTTTTGGTCTGTGGCATGGCAAGCCCATAGATGACGGTGGGCCAGCGCGCCCATTCTCCCGCACCTGACGGCTCAAGGTGGGCAGCTTTGGTTACAGCGGAGAATAAGACATCGGTGACAGTGAACGCCAAGGCCATTGAGAGAGTGTAATGTGGCGCGGCTGAATGCCTTCCCTGATGCGCATATACAAGTATAAGTAATATTGTGTCGTCCCCAAATTTTGATGGACATGGGCATGAATTGCCTTCAGATAAGGTTGGTTTCAGTTGAAGATACGTGGATTGTAGATTGATGGATGCTCCGTTTGGTTTCTACCTCCACAAACGTAGAGTTTGACTGGTCAAAGGTAGGTTTTGGGAGTCGCAGTTTGTATGCAGTAAACTTCTTAAACGTGCCAGACCTTACGCGNAGATCTTGCCTACCATGCGAAAAAGGGCTAGGGCCTCGGGAGTAAGTCCCGAATATGTCACACCCCCTTCCGTTCAGCGGCCGAAAGAACGGAGGGTGGGAGTTATAAAGGTGGCTTAAACAAACGCTGCAAGTCTGGGTAGTAAGTGGCCGGAACTAAAATTCAGGACCCTGGATGTGTATGTGGTTACTGGCACTGAAATCTGGCCGCGGCCGGGGGAAGGTGACAATAATTTAATGGCGCGAGATTATTCATTCTTCAGAATGGATGTGGCGGATGGGAGAATCGGAGGTGGGACCCTGTTATTGGTGGCTGTAACGTAAGAGGCGCAGGGGGACCACAAGCTGCATACTACGAATATACAGGCTCCGAAAGTCATTTTCGCAACTGGTGGCTTGAGAACCTCAGTTGTAAGTGTGTACCGGAGCCCGGGGTCAATGCAAGTGGAGGACGGCGAACTGCGTCTCTTTCTCACTGCGGTTGCATGGTCTGCGGGCAAGCTTTTCACAATGGGAGATTTCAACTTACTTGGGATTGACTGGGTTTGCGAGACTGCGCGGAAGGTACCTTTGGGCGGTACTTGCACGAAGATGGGACGATTCAACACTATACCCGAGCGACCAGATGGAGATTCGAGCAAGTATCTTCAACTCTTGACTCGGTGCTAACGAGAACACCGAATGATATAGAGGCGTTGAGTTGTGAGATCCGATAGGTAGGAGTGACCACGCCGTAATCCGTATGCGACAGGCAGCACAATTACAACGTGCTATGTAGTTGGGTGTTGTGCAGAAATCAGAGGTTAATATAAAGGTAATGGAGGATCAAACAATAGGGTTTGTAGTGATGTTTAAGGACGACCGTGCTTCGAGTCTACGCTCGCCGTCGGCTAAACAGTTCATTCATCGCTAGTAATATTGCGGTCCTAAGGCCTTAGCCCCGAAGTGCTGATGGGGACAACGACATGTTCCCGGTTAGGAATGCAGTAGGCAATCCGAACATTTTGATAGATGTTGTTGTAACAATTTTTTAGGTTCCCATTAAGGGTGTGCTGTTTGTTTTTAATTAGGGTTGCGTCACTTTATCATCATCATCATATGTTTATCATATGAATCCCGGAGGTTTTGGTCTGTGGCATGGCAAGCCCATAGATGACGGTGGGCCAGCGCGCCCATTCTCCCGCACCTGACGGCTCAAGGTGGGCAGCTTTGGTTACAGCGGAGCATAAGACATCGGTGACAGTGAACGCCAAGGCCATTGAGAGAGTGTAATGTGGCGCGGCTGAATGCCTTCCCTGATGCGCATATACAAGTATAAGTAATATTGTGTCGTCCCCAAATTTTGATGGACATGGGCATGAATTGCCTTCAGATAAGGTTGGTTTCAGTTGAAGATACGTGGATTGTAGATTGATGGATGCTCCGTTTGGTTTCTACCTCCACAAACGTAGAGTTTGACTGGTCAAAGGTAGGTTTTGGGAGTCGCAGTTTGTATGCAGTAAACTTCTTAAACGTGCCAGACCTTACGCGTGTACTTGTGGACATTATATGCTTCGAGGTGGGCTGCAGGATTTATGCAACTGACCGGGCGAAGTTGCAAAATGTGCAGCCGAACGAAAGCTTACTAAGTAGGTCGTCTCCGGTAGAAGAGTTGGAAGCCGGAAAAGCGCACAAACGACTCAGATAAGATAAGCTTCCGCAGGTTAGGACGTAGTTTCGTCGATTTACAAAAGCTGACAAGGTATCTAGGAATATTATCCCTTCCTTTATCGGTTAAGGAACCTTGCACGGCATGCAAAAGAAGAAAAAATACTTTGAAAAGTGCAGTCGCTGAGTACAGGCAGCGTACAAAGCAGTAGTTAATTTACAACACAAGTGACAATGGGTTTTGCAACCAAATTCTCACAAACATCTTTCCGTCAGCGGCTGCCGATGTACAACTGCATTTTTCACGTCGCGAATATCGTGCGTTACAAGTGCCCCCGACTACTAGTTGGTCGTTCAGAAAGTTTTATCGATACCTCCGCCGGTGTGCAACGTGCATCTAAAGCGTCAGAGGAAGCAAAACAGTGAGTGGTTGATGTAAACGTCAACTGGGTATATCACTGTAGGAGGATATCGGTAAAGAAACCACCATTATGCCAAGCAGTTTAAGCCAAAAGAAACATATTTCGTGCAAAGACTGAGAGATGCTGCTGAAATTACAAGCAAATCGCTGGACAGAATATATAAGCACAAATATCACAAGACTAATACCTACGTCAAAATGATAAATGGACGTTTAGCTGCCGGGTCTATTGATGGAACATCTCCATCTAAGAGACACATGCAAATTAAAGCTCTCCGTAAGGTTACGTTTCAATAAAGGTAGAAAACTGCCACGTGCAGGCTGAAAATACTGGAGGCTGCAGTACCAAGCGGAAGTACACACTTTGCCGAGGATGAGGAGGCCTGGCGCGAGGTTGACCTAGCAAACTTCTGCAGGAATAAGACGACGACATCCGTTCTCTATGAGACATCCATTACCAGGCGAACAAGTGTATTGCCGTCGCCGCCAATTTAGAATGATGGATGCACTATTTGCCACCAAGAAAACCTCGACGTATCCGTGGATGCGGAGGAACGCCGTAATCCGTATGCGACAGATCCTACAGTGACTGGCATCCCCGATAAATATGGCAAGAACTTCTCAGGATTGGATAAAAGCAGACCACTGGACTTGGGTCACCAAAGTCCGCGGGAAGTCGAAAGAGATAGCAACATTGTGGATCGTCAGTGGGAGGCAATTAAGAGCACCGTGCTAGCAATGGCAGGCCTAGTTGCATCCCTACATAGAATCAAGCAAAAGGGGCTACCACCATAGTGGAGGAGTGGGATTACGAGGGCCAGAAGGCAAAAATGTGAGGCTTTCTTGAGTTATAAGGACACACAGGGCTACCGAGATTACCTGAGGTGTACATCGGATAGAAAAATAAATTCCCTCTTCCAATGGCAGTGCCGAACTGTCTGCGAGGAGCGGATCGTTGGGGCCGCTGAAAGCACCCCCAAAGCCCATTACAATTACGTCTAACGCTGCTTTGCGAAAGCCCGTAGGCGGAGCGAAAAACCACCGGGGCATTAGATCGGCCGGCTGTCAGGAGAATGCTGACTGTCTGTTGGAAGTTTTCCAGGCAGTATGCAGGCGGGATCAAGGGAAGCAAGGATAAACACCAGGTCCCGTCACTCTTTTGGTGGAGTCGCCGGAGGCAGCGATCACGGAGGAAGAAGTGTGGGGCAGCCCAACAAAAATGAACGCATCGAAAACGGCGAGGCCGGATGAAATCCACCCAACGATAGTAGAGTCGCTGTCGGAGGTTCTTGTGAAACCTCACACCCAGCTCTCTAATGCATCGCTAGAAAAATGGCAGCTCCCCGAGGACTGGTTGACGCTGAAACTAATACCTGTGCTTAAGGGCGGGGACAGAAGCAACTGCGGCTGCTGTAGGGAGGTGAGCCTGGCTTTCATCATGCTGAAAGCTCTTGAAAGA
>LUCM01005222.1:25694-42188 GCA_008360955.1 Fasciolopsis buskii | reverse complement strand
CGGCTTCGGCTGTGTTCAAGATGCGACACTTGACAGTTCTTGACTGTCCGCTCCTAACTTTGTAGATGGTGCGAAAATCACTTGTCACATTCACTTAGTGCTTTGACCCGACAAGGTGTGAACACACCGCGCTAGTGATTGCCTTAATTGTTCCTGTGCTCAACCAAGCCGGGAGGGGTTCTCGAACGCGATCGGACAGACGCCTGGTCGTGCGGCCAATATACCTGGTCCCACAGGAGCAGGTAAATGAATACACACGGAATGAGGCTGCAGAATCTGGGAGTCTGTCCTTTAGTTGGAAACACATGATCGGTTTGGATGTGAATATAGTTTTTAACTGTGCAGCAAAGAACGTTCCACTGGTTGAACTTGACAGTCTCCGTTGGATAATTTCCGCTTCGGTGTCACCTTTGAAAGGCAAACGAACGTATACGGGTTTCTTTACTGGTCCTATTACTTTTTGTCTTACTTCGTGTTTTTCCACAGTTTTATTTATGAATCTTTCGGGGTATCCATTTTGTACGAATACGCTCCGCAGGAAACGAAGTTCATTTTCAATTGTGTCGTCCGTACATATTCTTCTTGCTCTATCAACTAAACAGCATATTAGGTTCCTCTTCGCTTGTAACGGCACAAAGCTGTGAAATTGTATGTACTGTCCGTTCCATGTTGCCTTCCTATAGACTGATAGTTGTGCAGATCCGTCCTGCCGTCGCCTTATGTACACATCTAAGTATGCTAAACTATGGTCTGCTTCTTTTTCCAGTGTAAAATGTACGTTTGGATGGACACTGTTAAACGTTTGTAACATGTGGTTTACGTCTGCATGTTGCTCTACAACACATAGTATATCATCAACACTTGTCATTATCCAACAAGTGGTCTACAACCTGATCGTGTGACAAATTGACCAGTTACACATACACACAGACGCATTCTTAGAGTTGTGAACTGATGTGAATGCAAACAGACAATTTCCCTTGAACCATCTCCAGACCATATTTAATGTTATGTATTGGCATGAATGCGAATAACTGAAAACGAGCTTGTTCGCCACGTTGTGTTGTTCTAAATGCCCCGTTTATAGGGTGTGCTCGCTGCTTCGTTGCCTTCCTAGGCTGTCCATGACATGCTCACCGCAGGCGATGCCGGTGATGATGTGTCACCACTTACATTCACCTGAATTCTTCTGCGAGATGAATGTTCATCGTCGCTAGTATCCATCACTCTAGCAGGAATTTTGCTAAAGCAGAACATAACGTGAAAAGTATAGAGTATTTTCTTTTGCTTGACAGATCCATGAAATTCCTGAGATGTTCTTCGATATTTGCAGGGATCGTCGTAATCTTCTAGAAGATTTGAAATGCGACACGAGATCCCACCAATGAGATTTATGATCTCTACCTCCTAACTGGCACAGATGGGTGGTGATGACATACCTGTTCTCATCATCTTTTCCAGTTTCCTTGATGCAAACGAACCCAAATAGATTTGATTACAATTTCTATCCACGATTCATGCAAGACCGCCAGGGAGCCGTCAATGACAAATTCAACAACACCGAATATCGGCGATAATGAAAATACAGGACAACAGAATAAGCGTTTTAGAAAAGCGATACCAATCTTCGGGAACCGTAATGTTTAACATACTCCTTGTGCTATTTGTGACAATCGTGCATCAAAGAATAGGATACCTGACTGCATCCTTGTGACAGCAACATCGCTTTTCATTGCACACAAGCCAATGAATGGATGATCACGACGGCATCCAATTCACAAAATAGAGGAATGTGGATGTCTGACGAAGGAAGTGGCTAAGGGAAAACGCTGGCAACTTTTCTAAATGATCTTATTATTAGTTGATTGCCATTTATGCGTTCTACCAACGATGGACGGTCATTTACTAAAATACCATTGTCCGGACACTGCTGAAATGACACCACTTCTAAAAACCGCAAGGAAGACTCGTGACGGCAAACAGCGTATGTTGCTCAAGACTGTGTCGTCAAGTGTCTTTCAATTGTCGCATAACGTAGTTTTCGACTTGCGTTCTTTTACCTGGCGAAATATTTGCTGTGCAGTCATGCTGTTTGAAGTTACGGCTCAACGAATAACTTGCATAAACTATTCTAAAGGGAACGAAGATAAATTGTCCAAAGGACCAAAGACTTCACAGTACTCCGGCCGGTGGATCCAGCTATGAACGTCGTATACCATTTCTATTTCTCCTTATAGACAATGGTTTAACGCAAGACATTCCATACATTTCTCTTTGTATACTAAATATAGTGCACATACCATTTCTCGCTTCTCATGAACTATGTAAACGCTGCGAATTTTAGAATATTGTCAAAAGTTGTCCGGAATTATGCCTTTGGGCGCAAGTGGCTCTGGGTATAAAAGAAACCGGTGAAATCTCGAAGGTTTCAGCTGACAGCCTCCGGTGATCGGTCCGAACATTCTAGATGATAGGCTCTGGCGAGCTCCATTTCTTAATGGTAAGATGAAGAACCAACTGTTTCTCAATCTTTTGATGAACGTAAAACCGATTCGGGACAGTAACATACAGATATTCAACGGATGCACGACGATCGATAGATGATCTCGTTGAAGTTTGCTGCTGTTCGCTATACGTGCACAGCATACACAAACCGAGGGCATTCACTTCCTAATCCTTGATATCCCCAAATAATTGTGCGACAAATAAACGTCGAATCTCAAGCCCAAGATCATGGGAGAGATAGAAAGTCAAGATTAAGGACAGAAGGATACGGCCAACCGCTTACACGGACCAACCAAGACACCCCAGCGGTGGTGAAACGTTTGCGAACGAAACATCTAACTCAGCATTCAGAGCCCCATGGTTTTGGATGAACATACCATAGTTCGTTTTCGCTCATTCGAGTTAAACCGATTCCCGCATTATCTACTGGGTGTTTTTCCGAGGACCAGTTACAGGATGCATGGAGTAATAAGAAAAATTAAGCGCAATCGGATGTGGCTGACATCCTTACGTTGAATTTTGTTCACAGTTATATACGAAAAAAATGACACAATAACGGGGAGTACAAAATAAAGGCAGCTGAGCACACCCAAGGAGGAAAGCTAATGATCGGGAGGGGTAAAAACACGAATTGTGACACGAAATTCATGACTAGACTAGCACGAGTACCTGAATGCAATCGAATATTAATTTCATAACAAATGCAACCTTGTTGAGAAATGACAAGTACCTACAAATGAATGAATAGCATAAGATGAAGAAGGTGCAAGGAGTACGATAAATACTGGACCAGTTAAATAAAATGAGGAAAAAAGATGTGGTAATAAATGATACAACTGCGAGCTATCAGCCTCCGATTGTACTGTACTCCGACTATTTTGAATGAATGAAGGAATCCAGGGTAGTAATTAGGACTTCAAATTTTGACCACTTCCGGTATACTGGCCATCGATGCAATGTGACACATATTATTTCGATCACGAGCCATGCGAATGTAACCGTTTTCACCCCATCCAACGCCCCAACTGTTTTTGACAATCCAATACGGTATTTTGCCTTCAGTTCCGTAACCTACAACGAGTACACCGTGGTTCATTGGCTCAATCGAACAATTTGACGAGAAGTAGATACCGTGACTGAAAGCGGAAGACAACAAAAGTGAGTCACCAAAGTTTTAATGAGACAATTCGAAATGATACAGCTATGTCATTAGAGACAGAAATACTTAGCTCATACGTGAGTATGAACATGAAAAAGACAATCCACGATATTCATGTGCTTGGGGTAATTTCGGATTTGGATCACGTTCACTACAAGTGGATTTTTGGGATCACTCCGGAAGAAGAATCTACTGGATCTAGAACTGGGACGAAGAAGTGTTAGGCTTAAGGAGTTGTTTGTGTACCAGTTGGCGTTACAACATCAGAGATTCACAAAATCTCGATAGACATGTCGTTATCTCACGAGATTCTGAAACACTCTACATGAGGATGATTAAAAGAGATCAAAGCTTCTTCGAATGGATGATGGGTTGCATGCAAGTAGCTATACGAGAACGAAGTTGCAATACCCGGATGGATAACTTGATAGCTTTTGTGTTCTTGGTAGTCATTCTTTACACAGTGTTTTGAGTTGTCATGCTTAGTCAGCCCATGACCCAACTCGCATGAGCCTAAAGTTAATGAAACCCAGTACCAAGGAAACTAGTAGAAAAGTACACAGGCTTTCATGTACAGTGATTAGTTTCAACCCTACGTTGGGGAAGATCAACAGCAACTCGGAGCTACTTTTTTGCATAATTTCATTATACCTTAACGAGATCTTTTATTGTTCTCACCAATAGATAAGATAATTTTTTTAGAAACAAGTTTGATTGATTTTGTGGGAATGAATGGACTTAATATCAAAGAGAAAAGGCAGTGGGACATGACGGCTAATTAGCTTTAGGGATCATTTAGTTTATGCACGCATTCGAGTGCGATGGAGCACCGCACGCGGTCACAGGGGTATAGTTTATAATAAAATACCCTGATGCCAGTTCACCGACGCCAAGCGCGGTCTTGAAGGAGACCGTGTA
Source organism: Fasciolopsis buskii (assembly GCA_008360955.1). Classification (NCBI taxonomy): domain Eukaryota; kingdom Metazoa; phylum Platyhelminthes; class Trematoda; order Plagiorchiida; family Fasciolidae; genus Fasciolopsis; species Fasciolopsis buskii. The sequence continues at coordinate 37,606 of LUCM01005222.1, read as the reverse complement.
AGATTTGTGATCACTGAACGAATAAGATCTTCCGAGCATCCTCATATCTCATTTAAATTTCACATTTCCATGAGTTTGTCCTCTACACAAGGGATATAGAGGACGACCGTGAATCACGGAGTATTTGTAACGGATTAGTTGGCTAATTATTAACCAAGGTATGACATTTTTCAAAAACGAATGAGGAAAATAACGCGAATACCACACACTAGTGGGCTACCGAATTCGGCATCATGATATGATGAGGGATAGGCATTAGTGACAACGGAATAACAAATATAATTTAAACATTTAAGAATAATCAAATAAATGTTTTCTAATTATCGTTCTTTGTGAAGCTGTGCAAAAATTAAAATAATACGCTAAATGAGCCAGACGTCGAAGTCAGACTTGTTTCACAGTAAATGCCTAGTTTCTAATCTTGCATAAAACAAAATGGAACGGGGATAATATCACACCCCGTAACTCGCGGACTAAATTCCCAGTCCCTGGTAACCGCGACCACATGTTACTTTCCAATTACTTGACACGGTATAGATTCTCGTATCGAGGAGCTACAAAAGTTTGTACCGATTTTTATTGGCTCAATTACCTTCTCTTATTGATTGCCTGAATATCAAACCACTTCCGAGTCTTAACACATGACTCACCGAGTCAAGTTCAACATGTGAGCTTGAAGCGACTAAAGTAACGTTTTTGTTTACCACAGATACATGTAAATGGAATTTTCAAGGGGGAGGGGAGTGCTTCGGTTTTTCAAAAAAAAAACAAACAAAAAGATCACGCGTGCTTTCAGTTGTGCATGCTACCATTTCTATGGGAACAAAAGAACCAGTGAGCGCACAGGGTCAAAAAAGCCTGATTTCCGGTTACAATAATTGGATAGTTTCGAATCCCAATGAAGTATTTGTAGTGGCACCAAACTTCCGAAGAAAATCTATCATTCACCGGACAACATTTCCTCTGAGAACTACTTTGACGTTTGATATCTATTCTGACATTTGTCTGTTTGGGACAAGTTTGGGGTCACACTCTCAACGTCTTACACATATTCATGCACATTTGTGAATCCGGTTTGTGGTAACAGAATGGGGAGTGCTGCCAATGCAGATTTTAGAACCAACTAGTCGTTGAAACGTAGTGCACATGGTGAAAGAATGATAGCACACCTTAATTTATGATAATGTTTGTCGTAACGAATGAATGATGTGCGACGCTCTTTCCGATGCATTGTCTAAGAGTGACAATAACGCTTGTATTGAAATAAGGTTGTCGAGACCTTGTTCTCCCTATACTGCCTCTTGTTCAAGTTACTAACGTTACTAACTCACAGAATGTCGTCTGTGAATGAAATCGAATGGGCTTGCTATGCCCGAACGTTAGCCAAGTTGACGATCCATCCATTGTTTTACACTTAGGCTTTGTTTGAACACGAATGTAGGAAGAATGTCCCACAGTGTCTTCTTATTAACCTAGTTAGATCGTATTCCTGGTAGTCATCCAAATCCCCAAGTACTCCCGTGACAAGGCCCAAAGCCAAGGTTGATGTCATGTAAACACTTTTCTATAAGAGCGAAAGCGTAAAGATAAATCATTAAAGTGCAGACAATTTTTGAATTAATAAATATTATTCGGTTAGCAGAAAAATAACAGAGCAAGTGCGACCATTTAGATCGGTAAGATCCAGTAAAATGAAAATTAATTAATTAATTAATTAGAAGAAAATATTAGCGACGACCGGATTGTTGCTGATGATCTGCTATGCTGATACAATCAGTCGGTGTTATTCTATGGATGCTGCTGAAATGAACAACCATTTTCCGTTACGACAGGCATGCATTTCTTTTCCAGTGACATCCTGGTTCTCATCTACTTTGACCGTTAAAGCTATGTCAGACGCATTTTCATAATCGATAAGCTTTGTAGATTACGTTGACTGTTAAGCCTCTGGATTTATGGTTTTGGTATTCATGTTCTAAGCGGAAAAATAGTTCAATCATCTAATTATTGCCAAACATTCAAATGAATGATTACTATTGTGAGTAGCACGAATGTCTCAGCTGAGATTGTAATATTGGAAAAAATTGCCAAGATTTTAGTGTTCAAACAGTAATAGAAAGCTATTGGTTGATAATTCACAGCCAAAACAGAATGTTTTATTCAGAAACCATCTTACCGAAGAAACAATAATGAAATTCTGTGCAAGAACATTTGTTAAGGAAAGTTAGAATTAATGCACAGTTCGTATGCGTGAAGAGCTAGAACATGTGATAATGCAATAATTGCGATGTTGTTAGCGATTAAGATGAGGAAATACTCGATGTATTGAGGACATCAACAGTTAGGAATAGATGAAAAACCTTCAGTATCATTCGCAGATATGTTCTGTGAGAATTATTTCGACCAAATCATACTTTTTCTAGGTGAATGCGTCTCACTGGGCTCGCGAACGTCTGTATGTCTCCGTTGGTTTCCGTTTGCACACGGTCTCATTTTCGCCATTCGGCTCCATAGAGCATCACTTTCAGCTTTTTAAGAGGTTTCATTAGAGAAAAACTAAATCCAGTTAAGCATGCGGAATCAATGCGAAAAAAAACAAGGTAGGTACTTTGCTAGTTTCTTTCCGATAAGGCTGAAAGGCATCTTCTCCGCTTTCGTAATGTACCAACTGCAAAAACGTGTTCGAAAGACGGTCTCATAGGAAATACAACTAAGTGAAATTCTATTCACGGATAACGCCTGTTTATATTGATTTGTTCAGAGGAAATTTACGTGAAACAGATTGCCGGAGATTTATGGCCAAAGAACCCATTAGCTAGCAAGTCGAAATCGCGGCGACCCAAAAGAAAAAAGGATAGAATATAACGGCTGACCTTGCTCCCGAGGTGACCAGCTAGCGGCATTTAACCATATATATATATATATATATATATATATATATATATATATATATATATATGTCTCACCAGAATCGAATCTGTGGCATCACGAGTGTGCATGAAAGCTCTTCGTCGGAGAGTCCACAGAAGAACCACAAGAGAGCACTTGGTGCGCATACCTGGCGAGCGACATTAACCGCAAAACCGATCGTGTGCTCCCGGGCAAATTTTGTTCATGAATCCAGATACTACTTGTGGACTGTGATTCATGCCTCACTCAGATACTAAGCAAACACAACAACCGCAAACTTCTTTCGCTTTGATCATCTGATTAACTCTGGTAAAGCGTTTCAAATTACTCGACGTAAACTACAATCTCAGACTGTCAATCGTTTGGCAAACCATAGATCAATGGACCGAATCTGTCATCATTCATGTAGAGACTGTAAGGCTAAAAAGTGTGCTTGGATTGGCCTCATTTAATTGGATCTCATCCATCAATTTTTTTAATTTGTGCACATCTTATTTAAAATACATTACTCTGTCTCTTCATTCGACTTTACGAAGGACGTAAACGTTTTCAGATCGTCTTGATTAGACGTACAACTACTCAAGTACTGTACGTATTCATATTAGTGATGCACGTGCACAAAAGGCTTAGGACAATTCAGATCAAGTCAACTCACGCTAAGCTCTCGTTCACGATTTCCAAGAAACGAATTACAAGTTTCCGATAAAAAAAATTAGGGTGGATTTTCACGTTTTGTCATGTCAAAACTCCGGAACATTTCATGAAACTGTCCTAAGTCACGTTCAACTTATTCTATTTCAGTCTCGGCGATAATATCTACCTCCACTAATTCTAGCACTGAAACCGAGTGCATGCAGGGTGCTGCTGCTAACGAATGAAACTTTAATGAAAGTAGTGACCCTCGGCCAAACACCTGTGAGGAACTTCTCACTTCGACCACGTACATCTTGGAACAGAGCCACATGAATGTTGTTATAAAAGTCGTAGAACATGCCCTAATATTGACAAGAATAAATCTGTCCGGTCAGCAACGAGTCGATAAAAACAAACCCATGAACTCATAAATCGTGCATAATATCTCGTTTTATCAGCGTTTGGCAAGTATGAATGCTCTGGTTCAAGCTTTGAACAGGCAACCTGAATCCATCGACAAATTGGCTGAGCTTTCGGCACTAGAACAACATTAATTCACCAATTTTGTCAGTACACTTACTTGGGCTTGTCGCTTACCTGTAGAACTGGAAGCCGTTATCCGCCGTAATACCCACAGAAACTGGGCCTTTAGTACCAACAAGTTCTTTCAGTGCTATCTCGCTACCGTTGTTGATAACTGTATATGATTTGACTTTTACACGACCCTTAGTTTCATTCGCTTTGCATGGGCGATCCTGGGATGATCGAGGAAAATGAAAATATAATAGTAATCTGATACTAAATTCCAAGAGAATGTCAAGTGGCTTGTTGTCACAGCTATAGGTAAGCAGCTTTGTTATTAAAAAAGTAAAATATCTGAGACGAAACAACAACCGACTGACTGTTGTTTGTAAAGCACCGCTGACACTGATCAGTGAATATCTAGATCATGGATACCACATACGGAAGCACTGACGGAGTTGACGTAGCATACGATCATTTCTCAATTGTGGGTGCATCGGGGCAGTTTGTTCCGTCTGTCCTAAGGTGAAAGATCCACGTGTCCTGGAGTAAGGTCTGGAGTACGGTGGTCGAGTTCTATTAGTAACGCCTGGGATCGAGCGTGGTCTAAAGGCACCGAGCCCATACTTTTGCTGTAAACACTGATTCCGACAATTCTTAGTGATTGGGACATTTGTTAAGTATGGGAGCAGAACTTGAAGGAGGTGCCTAGGTGAGCGATGGAAGAGTGCACAGAAATGCACAAAAGCCCTAGAGAATGAACTAGGTCAAGCAAAATAAGTCAGTCTCCCGGATTACAATTCATGCCATCCTCTAAGTGGACGGTTCAAAAGGTTAGGTAGTTTGCTTATATGCTCCAGTTGGTTCCATGTATTCACAGTCTTCCTTTGTCCACAAGATTGTGAGTTACCTGTTCTAAATTGTCTTGTTCGGTGTTCTTTCGATCACTTCATTCCCGTGTATTTTTACACCCGTCCCACTTTCGGTCCGTTCGAGAATGAAACTATTTTGAGCAAACAGATAGAACGTATCAAGCGAAACATCATGTGTAGTACCAAACCGTCCTAATATTTACATTCACGCTTAAGAGCAAGCGAAATTTTGAGGGACAGACTGGCAGAACTACACTTAATTATAGACTAACGGTGACAAACAACCATGGTACCGCAACAAGTCCAGCTCTATACGCTTAACGGTGCGTGGATAGAGGGTGATATTTGCCGACGGCTCGTCAACGCAAAGAAGTCAGCACTGCAAGAATAATTTCACGAGGCATTCCAACATACCGCGCGATCAGTCGGAATAGTTCTGTGTGATAGGAAACTAAGAGGGGTGGGGAGGTTCACCTAATGAATAGCTATTCAGTAGGCATTTTTTGAAGTGAGATTTCTGGAGTTTTGCTGGAGAAAAACAACCAAAAAAGCATATAGTGGAGAGTAACGCAAAGGGTGAATAGCGCAATACCAAAATCCTAAAAAAAGAACACAACTAACCTACGCTGGAAATAAAGGGCATTAGTGGCATCTTGAATAGCTAAAATCGGATTTGGTCCATCACATTCAAACACAGCGAAAAAGAACCGATTTGTCTCTACTCGTCCAGTACGATTTATGCAAAATGACGAATATATAAGTGTAATTCAGTCATCAATATCGATTTCTGCAGCGATTAAGGTAAGGTAGAGAAGTTTCCTCACTTTTTGGCTGACAGCACTCTGCCAAATCGCAGAATTACGACGGAACATAGAAGGAAAGGTGTAAATCTCACCGATAAGGCGGTACAGAGACAGAATATGCAAACGTAGATGACCCACCCATCACGGCCCACTTTCTTATCCTTCATTGTCCTATCACAGCTCTATGGAGAATGTTACCACGTTCATCTTGAAAATGAGGACAAATGTAAGTGGATCAATTCGTTGGTGAAGTATTCCATACATTCTTCATCGTGCAGCGGTCCAATTTACAAATTATATTCATCGAAATTTACGTAGTGAAGCAAGTAAAACACATCAATTAAACAGCAACGTTTTTGATTCTCGGCTTACACTAGACATTGTCATGGTTAAAATTAGCGTCGTTAGTCCAGTGTTCACGAAATGATCAACAGAGTGACAATAATTTCTGCATATTTTTCACCATTGGTAGCATGATCGGCCCAATCACGTAAATTGGTGAGTTGCTAACCATGTAGAAGAAAATTCGAAACGTACAAAAGGATGCTTATCTCGGGAATGAGATCCGTAATGTGATTCCTCTGGGGCTTTGAACCGACATCCGTCTGATGATCATTAAATAAACAGTATGCACGATTTTGTTGTTCTAGGTCTAAGAAAAATTATGATTGGCAATCCGACAATCGGACCGATAACGGAAACGATTAACCACCTAATAGGTGGAGCTTTTCAGATATCGGTTTACCAAAAATGGAAATAGAAAAAAAGCATTAGAAATATGGGTACAAGTGTCAGTTTCAAGCAATTGAAAGGAATGGGAAAAAAACGAATCTCTACTGACCGATATCGTGTTGAAGTTGGCTCTAAATTCCAGATATCTCACACATGGACAATCGGTAGTGGCAACAGCAAAATGATACTTACCTCAGCCTTATACGGATAGTCGGTTTCTGTTTCCAGTGAATGGTTCCTCAAATATCGAAAGGAATTAACCATTAGGCCACCGAAGCAGCCTTCATTTCCGTAGCGACCACTACAATCGACTAACTGCTGTTCTGAAAATTCTATCTGAACCCCGTAACGCTTGGTGAACTGGCCTTCAATAGAACCCGTGGCCGAAAATGCCCAACATGATCCGCATTGACCCTGCACCCAAATGGATGTGGCAGTTATGAGGTCAATGGAGACAAGACAATAGTAAAGTGAGATATGATAAATTACCACAAAAGCCTTGTTATAGAACACATTGTTGAGATGTGAGCGCTCATTACTATAATGGTTACAAGGCGAATAAACGACAGGATTGGAGCGATCAGGTTTTCCTAATTGGGTACTGCAACCAAATATAAAGAGAATGCTGTAACCGCCAAATGACCAATTACTTCAAAATTTTAGCGCTTAACAAAAATTAAAAAGGTGGAACTTGGCAGATAAATTGGAAGATAATTAATACGAACGGGGTGAGGCATGCACACCTGATCTTTAACCCGACGAACGAGTCCATGAGTTCGCCAGTCAATGGAATCCGGAGCTTTGTAATCATTCCTTTCGTTGGTGGCCCTAGGATTGGCCACTTCTGCCCGGATGAGATTTTGCATCATTGGATGAATATTATTGCATAGGTAAATTGCTGCAAACTCAGACCAGCTGAGATCAGCAAATTCATTTATTTTCATGTCGTACATTTCCATGCCCAACTGATAGCGGAGGTTATGCGTTTGAATTTTTACTATGTTTTCCAGCCACGTGCGAAACCGTAAACTTTCTTCCCATGATGCGTACCTCTTACCGTGAACAGACTTCCAATACTCCCAAACATCGTATAGTTCTGTGGTTGATAATGCCGTGAAACAAAGAAAAAGAACCGTCAAAATGTGAACTGAATACAATTTCATGGTGTGTATGCACACCGGCATGTGTTAATAAATTCATTTGCAAACAGATATATATATATATATCTATATATAAATGTGGACAAATACGATTCATCAACAGTCACGCACCACGGGACTGGATGTGCACGAACACAATGAAATTTGTATGGTATAGACATTTGTGTAGAAAAAACAATGTCCTATTTCAGTCAAACGTTGCTAAGAATTGAGCGAGATGGGCAACAACCTATTGGATGTAGTCTGTGGTTAGTCACATTTCGTTCGAGGACAATAAAGTTCCGAAAATAGGAAGTAAAGTCAACTTGCGGATGAACTGTTCCTTTTCCCGCTATGCAGTCTGATTCACGAATATACACATACATGTGCCAATGAACTGAATGTGATTACAAAGAGACATTTTGGACGGCGCACGTTCAGTGCATTTGTGTTGCACAGGTAAAAATACAAGGTTGGTTTCAAAAGTCTCCTGAAGATTTGTATTCCCTGTTTATCCGATCGCATAGTTTCAACAGAAAATGACACTTGCGATTTGTAATGCGTTAGATATTGGAGGGACCACCTAATTTAACAGTGTTGCATTGCATATAACAAAGGAGCAAGCAAAGTACAACACAAAGTGGCAGTTTTAGTTACCGTTAGTTTAAGTTAACTGGATTTGCGCATAGTTGTCTTTCAATATTCACGAAGAAAATACTGGAACCAATAAAGATACAATAACAAATTTGAAGTGGACTTTCAAACGCTTTGCTGAACAAAATTCTATAATCCGTTCACCGATAAAAAGGTCATCCGGTGAAAACGTTGCTCATTATTCTGAATGACTACTGAAGGGACGCGTAAACCACTATCCAGGTTGGATTTCGGCTTATCCGAGCTGGTCACTAGTAGTACTCATTAGTAACACAAACAAGTGTGACAGGATAATAACGAACGAATGGGGCCGAGGTTGTCTGGGAAATCACAAACACACGATGAAAATAAATGCCTTTGCGAAACTGGTATTCTTTCACTGTATTATAGACCAGAATAGGATAGGAACGGATGGAGTAGAGATACGACCAAGTATTGTTGGCCAAAAAAAGAGTCACTGACCAAAGTAGCGACCGCGTTAAGAATTGCCAGCGATAGAAAAGAAGTCCGCAACATCAAGCAAGTTCATCATTGCCAGAGTGCAGACGGGAAGCCAGATTTCTCTACCACAGAATTACTATTCAGAGGTCGCCGTTCGGATGGACGCAAGCAACCAGAGACAGATTTGACAGGAAAGGATCTGGAAAACAAAACAAGTTCCACAGTTCAGCAGTTTTCAAAGCTAACGTGTTCCAATGCCGGGCAAAGGTGTGCACCACTTGCCTGTCTGCACTCCGCAATATGGTCCAGGACAATTGCTTTTTCCGAAATGTAAAAGACAAAGTAGATAGCACAGATGTGCTGCCAAAACAGGCGTCAATTAATTTTGCCACTTTTTACACCTGCGCACCTGATGCAATCTTTTCTACATTTGACGGCTTCTCATTTGGCTTCGTATCAGAATCTCGAGTGAACCTTCTGTAGTATGCTAGTTTAGTACTCCGATAGTGCTCTAGGCATCGACTTCTTTTCACACGAAATAAATAAAGGTGTTGAAATTTCATGGGCCAAGAAAACGCCAAGTAAGTAGACTGTTTTTAACTGTCACAACCACAAAAATGATCTCGTGTTCGTGTAGCTCTTCAAGGGAAACGATAATAAATGTTGTAAGCCCGTTGATTAAAACAATCGTCCACGAGCAAAATGAAGCACATTTTACAATATGACCGGATCTTAAAACAATTCTACGAAATCATAGCGAAGCCAATTTTTTCAAAATCCAGAATGCAGATAGAAAATATCTCTGCATTGAGGTGTTCCATCAAGCTATTTAGCCTCATCCGAACAATCACTAAGAAATAGCTAAATGCTGACAAAACAAATCGTGAAGTAGAAGTTTCGTCCGCTCTGTATCGACACTAAGAGCTTGCACGCTGGACGGAGCATTTTGAAGAAAAGGTTTAGCTAGCCGTTAACGCTGATTTTTGGAACAAGTATGCCAACTGATCCATCACTTCAGATGGGAGTCTGTAAGAAAATCCAAGTCCCAGGGTTGAAAAACATGGAGTCTGATGGCTTTTACACGACTTCAATTTAAGACAAAATGACGCTTGCTGGATTGCGGTAATACGCCTCCTTGCTTTCAGATTAGAAACATCTTCAGCCCTATCACGCAATAACTCCAGCTGTTGCACACGTATGAGCCTGATCCTGGAGCAGTTGAAACTGTTCACGTTTCGTTCTTCAACAATGTATTCACAATGAGTATGTTCCTTCCTATCGTCCGGAGAAACATCGATGGAACATCCACTGTTCGACAGCTGATACGGAACAGTCAAATCTTTCAGAGGAGAAAACCATCCAAATGCTAGTAAACGTAAACAACCTTTGACCCAGCCCATAAGTGTGCATTAGGCAACTATTCCGTGAGGTAAAGAAGGCGAACGAAGGAGGAGGCATACCACAGCTAAGGTGAAAGCATTTATCCTGTCTAAGCTCCATCTCAGTGAATACAGAAAAACAATAGAAAAAGACTGATTCAAAACGGAAACTTTGCAAACATTTTGAATAAAGGACTTCAAAAGGGCTCATTGTAGCTAGATATGATTTAAATCCGGCAACGGATTCTGTCACAACGAGACTAATCCTTGATGTGGTGTGACGGCTTGCGTGCCTCCGTGATCTAACGAGCTACACAGGATGGCTTATCTCAAGCCGAAGATCAACTCATGCCTGGAAGGTCAATGAGTAGAGGCCTGACAAAATAGTCTCCTGGTCCTCCCATTTGGGGGTTGATCTGAGTTAGCAGCTCATTTGGAAAAACGAGTGGAAGGATAATCGATCGAAGCTGATGGGCACCCACTCAGCTGTACCCCGCTGCCTTGCGGTCAGGTTCTTGTCAGAACCAAAGGCTTTGGTTGAGAACCCTAATCGTTCTACTGCTTAGTGGCTGGACTCCTTAGCAGTACCCGTCCATTATTCCCATGTGTTACACACCTACAAATAATTCCATACTACATCGGTCGTCGCACAGGATTCTCAGGACCACGCTGCTCATTGCATCGAGTGAGGTGGGTAGTGATGAGTAGCATGCTACTGCTCAGAGTTCCCTCTCTTTTATTCAACCTGTCTCTTCTGTCTCCAGCCCAATCTGTTTACCCATTCTGCCTACCCATAGTATCTCCATTGATAACACGCCCGATACTCGCAACGGTTTATTGTCAAGTAGTGTAGTAGGTGGCTTTCAGTCTGTTAGCTCACATTTTCTCAAGCCTCGCCAACTTCTAAATCTCGGTTCCTTCAATATGCACATCTTGATGCAGGCTAGCCAACAGGCTTGTTTGAATGTGACAGTGGACTCACTTTCGATTGATTTCTGCTGCGTGAGTGAAACACGAATTCAGGAATAGAGCAGAGTAATTCAACTTGCTGCGCCAAATGTCTCGCCAAGATATTTTTTCGCACTTCAGGAGACGAACCAGCTCAAGCTGTGGGTCAACGTGGTGTAGGAATAGTGTTGAATGAGAAGGATGAGGCAGTCCTTGTGAACTATATCCCAGTCAACAGTCGCTTATGTGCCATGAGACTGCAGGGATCGGTGGGCGTCCGGAAGGATAGTGGTGTTGAGCGCAGTTTATTTGTTAGCTCGGTATACTCTCCAACAGACTGCCGCACTGACATGGAAAAATACGAGTTTTATGATGACCTCATCACCGTTGTTCGAAAGAGCAAACGCTCCGACAATGTAGTGGTGGCAGGTGATTTTAATGCACAAGTTGGAAAACTTGGTGCATCAGAGTCCTGTTTAGGCGGGCGATACGCCTTGCCTGCACAGCGAACAGAAAACGGGGAAAAACTTCTCCACTTCTGTGCAGATAATCATTTATTCCTATCTAGTACGAATTTTCGACACAGTTCGCGTCGCACTGCGACATCGCACTCTAACTCGACAGGTACTTTAAGTCAGATTGACCATATCACAGTTAGCTACCGTTGAACAAATCCCGACTGGCTGTCGAACGTCCATCTGATTTGGCTATTCGCAACAGCTACGAACAGAAACTGTCCGAGGTACTAAGAACTTCGACGAGCAGCAATGTAGACGAACAGTGGGACCAAATTAAGCAGGCTATGCATTTGTCAGCAGATTTCGCCTGTGGTGCTAGATCTAGCGTTCATCAAAAACACTAGATCTCGCAAGCGTCGTT
>LUCM01005222.1:0-24249 GCA_008360955.1 Fasciolopsis buskii | reverse complement strand
CGTCGGTTGGAGGTTTTCGACAACCGATGTTTACTTAGTATGGCTAGGATTGGATGGAGTGACCGGGTGAGTAATGTGGAGATCAGGAATCTAATACTAGGTGCCGGGTCTCAGAATACTTTGTTTTATCGCATGAAACTTGGTAGACTGCACTGATTGGGTCACGTGTTGCGTATGACGAACACTCGTCTACCATACCGTGCCTTATTTTGTTTTTCTCCTAAGGAATGGAAGAAGCCATGTGGAGGCCAACAGATGACGTGGCAACATCGGATGAGAAAATGTACAGCGAAGTTAGGTAAAGTAGGTGTCTCACGCCTTCGTGGTTGAAGTCCGAAAGACTTGTCGACTTGCTGGATGGAAACACTGAACGATATGTCAGTGAACCGTGAACAGTGGCGATCGTGCTGTCATTGTCTATCGGATCAGAATGATTGAAAACACGTGCGTTTGTGCAGTTAGACTTTGTTTCTTGTGTTGGCTGCAGCAGCATCTTATCTTTTGCTGCTTGTGTAGGTCCACTCCCTGTTTCCCTTGGATGTTCGCTTTTTATATAAACGTGTAACTCTGGGGAAAGGCAGAGGTCAGTGAGGCTTGCCTTGCTGTTAAACGCTGAACGATGATGATGATGGATTCTGTTTAACGATGCCGTTAGTTAGACTGTGATTCAGATAGTGTGGGACTACCTTGGAACTGTTTGGTCAGGAAAAAGACACCTCGGACTTCGATTTCGAGGAGGATGTTGCCATGCTAAGAGAATCATCCCACGCCCCAATTAGTACTCAACTGAAGCGACTTCCTCGCAATCGGACTGGAAGTGGGTCCAACCAAAGCACATGATTTCGTTTCTGCAATTTTTATCACAACGTATTTTCAAAATCTTTGCGGATTAATCAAAACGCTCAAAGGCGCTTGGCTATCACAAATAATCACGAACAAACTGGCCGGTCGGTCAACCATCATCCACCACTCTATCGGGCTGGTGTTTTATCTAAAAACAGCCACTCCAGAATTGGGTCAGTCATGCCCATTCGACTTAGGACCGTGCAGTAGGAAGAATCATGACAGGAAAAACCCACACCAGCATTCAATCCATTTGCTAAGTAATACTCACTCACTTATCTCGGGCAGTGCATAAAACCAGATGACACGGGAGGTCAAACGTCACAAATGGTGGAGAATCCGCAATCTAGTTCGCATTCAAACGTTGGACGCCACTGAGATACACCATCACAATCTGCATGCAGTCAAATTTACTGCTAGGCGGCTGCGCTGGTGGGATTTAAGAAAAGCTGCAGAATTGATTTTCGAGCACCAGCAGCTGCTAAATGTACATGCAGCTGGGTGTACACCATATTTTCAAAACGACTCATTGCATAGCTAACTTTCAAATGATGACACAAAACCCTCACGCAAACACAGATTGTATGAGAGTATACGGTGAACTAACAATTTCAGCCGAAACGACGAGCACAGTTCGACAAGGATGTCCCATCTTACCGTTCTTGTTCAACTTCGCCATGGACGAGGAGATAAGAGACGTTTTAGGTTTCCAAGATGCGGAGGTCGACCTGGGAAATGAAAAGAAGCTGTGATCTAGATTGGGCAGATGACGTTGTGTGCTTGCTCGAATGCGCTGACCAAGGACAATTTACATGAGAGAGAGAGTTTCGACGATACTAGGTCGGTTCGCTATGTGCTTTCCACCTTCAAAGTGAAAAGGGCTGTTACAGGACTGGACGACAGCAGTGCCGAACTTGATACTGGATCAAGAGGAACTAACGACTGTGGACCGTTTCACCTACCTTGGTAGCTGCATGTCCAACGATGGTTGCCCGTCCGCAGTGGAGGTAAACACGAGTATATCCAAGGCTCAAGCAGCTTGCGCTGAACTAAAGTAATTGGCAAGCCCGCCTGATATTTCACTGAAATTAAAAGGTCGTGTACTGTACCGCAGTGCGTTCAGTTCCATTGTACGGTTGCGAAACGTGGATTGTGTCCGGGAGATGTTCGTCGGTTGGAGGTTTTCGACCATCGAGGTCTACGTAGTAAGGCTAGGATTGGATGGAGTGACCGGGTGAATAATATGGAGGTGAGTGATCTAGTACTAGGTATCAAATATGAGAATATCTTTTCCTAGCGTATGGAATTTAGTGCACTGCGCGCTGTTGCTTACCGCGAACACTCGTCTACCACACCGTACCCCGTTTTGCGTTCATCCCACGGAGTGGAGGAGCCCATGTGAGAGTCAACAGGTCCACGTGACAACGTGAACTGAGAAAGTGCATAGCGAACATAGGTAAAGTAGGTGTCTCAAGCCTTCGTGGTTGGCATCCGAAAGACTCGTCGACTTGCTGGCTGGAGTCACTGAAGGATATGGCAGTGAACCGTGAACAGTGGCGATCGTATCGTCATTTTCTATCGAATCAGAATGATTGAAAACACGTGCGTTCGTACAGTTAGACTGTGCTTCGTGTGTTGGCTGAAGTAACGTTTTATCTGTTCCCGCCTGTGTAGGTCCACTCCCTGTTCCCGTTGGATATTCACTCATTTTATAGCATCGTGTAACTATGGGAAAAGGCGGCGGTCACTGGGGCTTGTATTGGTATTTAACGCTGAGCGATGATGAATGTGCGCCTTGACGGGGCTTATGAATCAAAAAAAAATTCCAGGACATTCATATGACAATCGATGTATTGCACTCAGTTAAAGAATGAATCTGGAACATTCATATTAAGTACAGTGGACAAAACGAAATTCATAAAAACAATAGGGGACCGAATAAAAAGACCGTTCGATTCTCAGTGTAAAAAACAACGACGGTTTTCGATGTGGCCATTGATCACGCCTGTGAAACAAGGTCTTCGGTCTTAGACATTTTCGGCCGAGCTTTCGGGCCCCAAAATTTCTCCGGCTTCATCTGGTACCTGCAGTATAGAAAAGATGGCACGTGGATACACGTGAGCAAGATTGCAACGATAAGTGGAATACCAACGATATGTGATGCGATTTTATACATCAAAAAATAATATGTAAAATGTATCATACAGATAAGTTGCTGGAGTGCCACATACACTACTTCTCGAGGTAAAAGTTCACCGCCCAAAACCCGAACAAAAAAGGAGTTAGCGGATAGCTTTCCGGCTTCAACCTGGGTTCGGGCTTTAGTGGGAGAAGGCAACACTGGGAGATCATCAGTTTTGATTCTGACTGCTGAAGGATAAATAAGGGTGAAAAACGAACAGTCCAGGTTCTGCGAAAACACGGAAGTAGGTTATCAAACACTAACAATTCATAGTGCTAACACAAAAAGAGGATTTGTCAAAATGGTGGAAGCGAATCTCAAATGACTGGTTTGGAGCAATGAGACGAGCAAAACTTATGCAAAGCAAAACAAAAAACGAGACGAGTGACGGCTTGCGTGCCGCCGTGATCTAACGAGCTACACAGGATGGCTTATCTCAAGCCGAAGATCAACTCATGCCTGGAAGGTCAATGAGTAGAGGCCTGACAAAATAGTCTCCTGGTCCTCCCATTTGGGGGTTGATCTGAGTTAGCAGCTCATTTGGAAAAACGAGTGGAAGGATAATCGATCGAAGCTGATGGGCACCCACTCAGCTGTACCCCGCTGCCTTGCGGTCAGGTTCTTGTCAGAACCAAAGGCTTTGGTTGAGAACCCTAATCGTTCTACTGCTTAGTGGCTGGACTCCTTAGCAGTACCCGTCCATTATTCCCATGTGTTACACACCTACAAATAATTCCATACTACATCGGTCGTCGCACAGGATTCTCAGGACCACGCTGCTCATTGCATCGAGTGAGGTGGGTAGTGATGAGTAGCATGCTACTGCTCAGAGTTCCCTCTCTTTTATTCAACCTGTCTCTTCTGTCTCCAGCCCAATCTGTTTACCCATTCTGCCTACCCATAGTATCTCCATTGATAACACGCCCGATACTCGCAACGGTTTATTGTCAAGTAGTGTAGTAGGTGGCTTTCAGTCTGTTAGCTCACATTTTCTCAAGCCTCGCCAACTTCTAAATCTCGGTTCCTTCAATATGCACATCTTGATGCAGGCTAGCCAACAGGCTTGTTTGAATGTGACAGTGGACTCACTTTCGATTGATTTCTGCTGCGTGAGTGAAACACGAATTCAGGAATAGAGCAGAGTAATTCAACTTGCTGCGCCAAATGTCTCGCCAAGATATTTTTTCGCACTTCAGGAGACGAACCAGCTCAAGCTGTGGGTCAACGTGGTGTAGGAATAGTGTTGAATGAGAAGGATGAGGCAGTCCTTGTGAACTATATCCCAGTCAACAGTCGCTTATGTGCCATGAGACTGCAGGGATCGGTGGGCGTCCGGAAGGATAGTGGTGTTGAGCGCAGTTTATTTGTTAGCTCGGTATACTCTCCAACAGACTGCCGCACTGACATGGAAAAATACGAGTTTTATGATGACCTCATCACCGTTGTTCGAAGAGCAAACGCTCCGACAATGTAGCGGTAGCAGGTGACTTTAATGCACAAGTTGGAAAACTTGGTGCATCAGAGTCCTGTTTAGGCGGGCGATACGCCTTGCATGCACAGCGAACAGATAACGGAGAAAGACTTCTCCAATTCTGTGCAGACAATCGTTTATTCCTACCTAGTACAAATTTCCGACACAGTTCGCGTCGTACAGCGACATTGCAACAACCAGTGTGCGTCTTCCGACTGGCTACGCTACATTTCTGTGCCATCCAATTTCGTTATTTTTTGTCACATATTTGGTTCCATCAATTTCTCCGTTCTACGCGTCAATCGCACGGAATTACTTTTGTTCAAAAACCGTAATGTCTCTCAACATGTATTGGGATGCCGTGTTTCTGCACCTCAGCGAGCTTCTAATCGATCTCAAAGAGGCACTCGTGCTAGCTGGCAGACAGCGCTTAAATGCACCCCTCTTGCCAAGATGTCCATTCCGGCTTTGCTGAGTACCAACATCCGCTCTCTGTCGGACCTGTCCCTCACTCTTCAATCACCAATCCATTTCACACGTGTATCATCTGCATGCGAGTATCGTGGCTGAACCTCGATATCGGTGATTCACTCGTGTCGATAGACAGCTTCAGACTCCATCCGTAGGACAGAGTTTCGAACAAAAAGACTGGAGGCGGTGTTTCAACATAACTAAACTCTTTCTGGTCTGGTAAATCCGAATTCGCTTACACGTACTCGCTCAACGGAATGGACTATCTCGTGACACAGTGTCATCCTACATTTTCTCGCCATACAGACACTATTATAATAAATTTACACATTGCCCCCTTCTAGCTTGCAACAAAATGTCGTATCTTTTTTCGACTCTTTTCTAGGGAGTATTGTTCCTCTTCTTGTGAGTAGTGTGCACATCATAGTGGATGATTTCAAACATGACTCTACCCTGCCACTGACTGTGTTTGATTTGACTGATATCTGTTTTTCCCACCAGAGGCCACTCCATTTTACATAATTATTAACAAATACCTCGATTTATTTTCTCTGAAACGGCGTGCTCCCATATCAAGTAGTGATCATTGTCTGCTTCTGTTAAGGCCCAAGATATACCCTAGATCAGCTTTCCATTCCTCCAGGCAAAAAAATCAAATCCGAGTTCGCCTCCGCAACCTTTCACGCAACATCCTTATTCTTCTTCAAAAAGCCCTTTCACTCGCATCTACCTGTTTCTCTTTTGAACTCCTGCTTAATGACAATGTCAAACTTTTCACAGAGACAGCCAATCTTTGATATTTGCTGCCGCTAAGAAAAAACACTATTCATCTCAAATGGCCGTATCTACACCTAGAAACTGAAATCTCCAGGAAGATGCAAAGAGCACTTCTACAAACCTCGCAACAACTTAAGCGTGTGGTACATTCCCCACCAAATAAAAGCGAAAATTCAACGCATCGACATGACATTCGCTAGCCAACTGTAAAGTGGTAGCAACAAGTCGTATTAAAATGAAGCCTAACTAGTTCGTGATGTGCATGGCTCTCGGACCCGAAAAGACACACGTCATCTGCGTAATCTAGGTCGCACAGCTTGCCTCGAAATGAGAAACGGAGAAAAGCCATGTGACCTAGATTATGCAGACGACGTCGTGTGCCTGTTCGAATACGCGCACCATGCATAACGCGCATTAGATAGACTCTCGAGTTCGGTTGCTCGGTTCGGCATGTGCTTAACACGTTCGAAGTGCAGTGTTCTTACAGAACTGGACGACAGTAATGCCGAACTTGGTACTGGATGAAGAGAAATTAATAAATGTGAACCGTTTCACATACCTTGGTGGCTGCGTGTCCAACGATGGTATGCGCATATCTAAGGCTCGTGCAGCTTACGCTGGATTGAAGCACTTGTGGTGTCGGCCTGATATTTGACTGAAGTTGAAAGGCCTGGTGTACTGTGTTACAGTGCGTTCAGTTCTGTTGTACGGTTGCGATACATGGAATATTCGTGTCGGAAATGTTCTTTGGTTAAAGGTCTTTGATTACTGATGTGTACGTTGTATGGCCATGATTGGGTGGAGTGACCGGGTGAGTAATATAGACGTCAGGAATCTAGTACTAGATGCCGGCTCTCAGAATACCTTGTTTTTTTCATATGAAACTGAGTAGACTACGCTGGTTGGGTCACGTGTTGCATATGACGAACACTCGCCTACCATATCGTGCCTCATTTTGGGTTCCTCCCAAGGAGTGGAAGAAGTCATCTAGAGGTCAGCAGAGGACGTGGCATTGTGGGATGAGAAAATGTACAGCCAAATATCGCAACTGCCAAGCATAAGACCGCCCGCACCCGATGTGGACCATAGCTGTTCCAACAGCCATTGACTGTGTACTAACGTGCCACCTCTTTTTGCCGCCTAGGAGTAAGCAACAACAGGAATGATCGTAGGGCGACAGAGTAAACCTCAATGGCAGCTATTCAACAGTCAAATACAGTAAGGGTGCGTCAGCTCTGCCTACGGTTCCCCTAATAGAAGGATGAGCAGATTGAGACTGTGCATATTCATAATGCCACAAAATCACAAGTAAAACAGCAGTCGTAGAGCATTTCATATATAGCCCTTAATTAGAACAGACTGGACATAGTTTGGAAATCGACTATATTCGCGGTAAGCAACACATGTCCAACCAGCGCAGTGCACTAAATTCCATACGCTAGGAAAAGATATTCTCATATTTGATACCTAGTACTAGGTCACTCACCTCCACATTATTCACCCGGTCACTCCATCCAATCCTAGCCTTACTACGTAGACCTCGATGGTCGAAAACCTCCAACCGACGAACATCTCCCGGACACATAATCCACGTTTCGCAACCGTACAATGGAACTGAACGCACTGCATTAAAGTTCGCGCATTGAAGGAACCGAGATTTAGAGGTTGACGAGACTTGAGAAAATGTGAGCTAACCGACAGGAAACCACCTACTACACTACTTGACAATAAACCGTTGCGAGTATCGGGCGTGTTATCAATAGAGATACTATGGGTAGGCAGAATGGGCAAACAGATTGGGTTGGAGACAGAAGAGACAGGTTGAATAAAAGAGAGGGAACTCTCTTTAGTTCAGCTCTTCTCCGAATATACCAACCTGTGAGGTACCGGCCAAACCAGTGCACATTAGCGCAAGGTTCGTGGTAAAAAAACTAACTGAACTAAACATCAATGAGAGAGAATACATCGTTCACATCACTAGCTGAATCCGTGATCGCCGTTTCTATAGGACGGAAAGCCAGTCAAACCCCAAGTTCAGTGGGCGGAATAGTGAAAATAATTGGACTTTGAAAAAAGCGCACATGAATCGTTCACATAGGTGACATTTAGTAACGAAATCCTGCACGGTTGTGTCTATAAACAGTCTAACAATTAGTGGCACGCGAAACCCGAAGGACAAAAACGGATATTTTATCCTGGAGAAAACGGATAGTGTAGGAAGGATCTAAAACGTTTCTAACCACACGAGATAATAGATGTTCAACAGCTACTTTCCGATCGCCACGAGGAGAAACCAGAGCTCCGTTAGACAAACGCAGATGTGCGGAATCGACTAAAAATCGATTACAGGATTCCAGGGCAACAGTTTGACAAATGGCAAGAGAGAAATGTGAATCATTCCAATACACGCAAATGCGCAGATACCAGTCGGAGAACATGTCGATGTAAAGTATTATCGAAAGGGGGTTGACGAACCCATTTTTTCAACCATTAGGCACGTCAAACTGATTTGTTGTTCGGTGTAATCAGCGCACCACCAGGAAAAAAGCCTGATAATTAGCACGGTTAAATTGGTAACCGACTGGATTAGGACTCATTAGGACCAAAAATTTGTGAAAAAAATTTCCAAGAACTAATTGACAGGAGATAAGTTACCAGCACAACTATAATGCAAGTCTGCTGTGTCAACGCGCTAACCTTTCGATTTCTCCGGAGCAGTGATTCCTTTACAGTCCAATTGCCGGTGCGAAATTAATCAAAAAAACTGGAACTACATTCGAATTAATCCAGAAATGAATAGCTTATTTGGCACAGAAAGTAGACGTACGGTCACAAGTACCGTTGTTACTGATTATCGAGCTCAATCAGTGAATGTCGACAGTTGGTTGGTTGCCAGGCTAACGTAAACGTCACCAGTGAGTATGAAAATAACGTGACGAAACGACTGGATTATGGACGTGCGTCATTACTGAATCGTTGTGTGGAATATGCGAGCCTGTCGTTGGCTAGTGGTGACAAAGCACTTGCCTGTGGATTCAGTGAATGCTGAATGGGACTTTGATGATGACGTGCTTTCAAAGAGATTTTCGACCGTCAGACATCACTATTTTAATTGGGTTTCGCCTCAGGATGCAGATAAGAGGTAGCTTTCGCCGTAGTGAAGCACTGGATGTCGTCCTTAGAATGAGGCGAATTTTTCTCGTGGTTCTGATGCGTCGATTTGGTATTCACGTGATCAGGAATCAGAATAGTCTGTGGCGACGACCGTACTCAATTGCAAACATGGTTGAGTGAGACGTTTAGCGGTGGAAATTTTTCAATTCGGTAGAGCAATCATAACGACAGTCGCTACGTGTTCTCTACAAGAAGATGTTCATAAACCAGATTCATCGCACGATATCGGAATACGCTCCTCATTGCAAATGTTACATAATACAGCGATACGTGCTTTTGCCAATCCCTCTCCATTTACTTTGAAACGAACTGGAAAAAGTGGGACGAGATGGGCCGACATTCCCCACTTCAGTAGTAGGATATCGAACTCAAACTCCAATTTCGTTGGCATGTCAAGTGAGATATCCCAAGGGCTAGCAATTGTTGATGCGAGTAGCCAAAATATTCCCAAAAAGATCCGGCTCAACAGTCAAACTTTTGCTGCCTACCAGGAATAGGCTCTCGATTTCTGTCGCATTTGGTTTCACCAGCCGAAGTTCGGCACCCATTGGTGTTTTGTATAAGTTCGAGCGGTCTTTGAGCGTGATCTGAAATAATTGCTAATTCTATTTTTCTCTTGGATGCCTTAACCCACCAGTTTTTAAGGTCTTTCTTAAGGCCTGTTGCCACTTGACGCCGTAAGTGCAGACTTACTGTCTGACAACAGACATTTTTGCTCCACTATACTCAAGTACCCCCGAGACGTAGTTATTGAACAACGAATGCTGCAGGCGAAACCTGGTGACAAGTGCGTCGCCCGCTTCATTTGATCTTAATGACCGTAACTGACAGAAGTGGCCGAATCAGACAGACGTCTTACGCCTGAACGGCTTTCCAATTTGCATGGACGACCACTGAGCTGTAGCAAAAACCGCATCAGAACCAGCGATTTCGTGCACGCGGATCGGTATGACCCAGATCTACAGTTCTGGACAGAACCCAGTACGATGTCTTCGATGAATCAGATTATCTGCGGAGCTAGAGCGCCATGTCGCTGTACGACGGGAACTGCCCCGTGGTATCCTAGTTATCTGCATTCCAAGTGAACAATGCCGAAAACCCTGGATGACGAAATAAATCAATAGGATTCTGACGCATCACGCTCTCCAAATTGTGATTTAAAATTACCTGGTACGACTGAAACATCAGATCTGTTTTAGTTATTTTGCACGAATCTGATTACAGATAATGTGCAATCGAGATCATGGCGAAGGGTCAAAGTAATGGACGAAAAGGGAACGGTGTATAGATCATAGCATGCTAGTTCATCTATTCCATATCTCCACATCACCGGTTATCCATCGGCATCCATGAGTACTCTATGGGCTTGGTACTACCCGGTTGACCAAACCGAAGTAGAATGTTGATTCAGAGGGATCCTGCCCGAAAGACTTTGACCAAATGGTCTAACCCACGAGGCAGCAAGACGACCTGAGAGTCACGCAACCCACTGAGAAACGCTGACCGATTACTCATTTCGTAAGCCCCTCGGATGAGGCTAGACATCCGGAGCACCCAATACACTCCTTCATCACGGATCCCGATGAGCACATGGCCGTGTGTTTTGTACACCTCGTGTGGTTTGTTTGGAATCAAGGTTTCACTAACCCCCTAGAGTGATAACTATCGATGATTAGTTAAAACGGCGGAGGTCTCCGAGCATTCTTCGTCGTTCCGGCACCTTAATAGGAACCCCACGAGAAGGCAGTTCGTAGGACTACTTAAGCATAGGCTATTTGAGACGGCGGTGAATTGACAGTAATATGAAAGGAGTTCGAGAAGAAGTCAATTCAGAGCCTGATAAACCCACATCATCATCATCATCATCATCATCGTTTACCGCTAAACAGCAAGGCAAGCCTCATTGACCGCTGCCTTTCCCCAAAGTTACACGTTTATATAAAAAGAGTGAATATCCAACGGGAACAGGGAGTGGACCTACACAGGCAGCAAAAGATAAGATGCTGCTGCAGCCAACACAAGAAACAAAGTCTAACTGCACAAACGCACGTGTTTTCAATCATTCTGATTCGAGAGAAAATGACAGCACGATCGCCACTGTTCACGGCTCACTGCCATATCCTTCAGTGTCTTCAGCCAGCAAATCGACAAGTCTTTCGGACCTCAACCACGAAGGCGTGAGACACCTACTTTACCTAACTTCGCTGTACATTTTCTCATTCCACGTTGCCACGTCATCTGTTGGCCTCCACATGGCTTCTTCGATTCCTTAGGAGGAACATAAAATAGATCACGGTATGGTAGACGAGTGTTCATCATACGCAATACGTGACCTAAACACCATAGTCTACTAAGTTTCCTACGCTGAAACAAGCTATTCTCAGAAGTGGCACCCAATACCAGATTCCTAACCTCAATATTACTCACCCGGTCACTCCATCCAATCCTAGCCATACTACGTAAACAACGGTTGTCGAAAACCTCCAACCGACGAACATCGTCCACATGCATACTCCACCTCTCCCAACCGTACAACAAAACTGAGCGCACTGCAGCACAGTACACACGATCACCCAATTTCAGTGAAATATCAGGTCGACGCCACAAGTGCTTCAGTCCAGCGTAAGCTGCACGAGCCTTGGATATACGCATACTTACCTCCAATCCCGAGCTACCATCGTTAGACACGCAGCCACCAAGGTAGGTGAAACGGTCCACCATTGTTATTTCCTCTTCATCCAGTATCAAGTTCGGCGCTGCTGTCGTCCAGTCCTGTAACAGTACTTTGCCCTTTGAAGTTGCAAAGCACATGCCGAACCGAGCAATCGATCTCGACAGTCTATCTAGTGCCCGTTGTGCATGGTCCGCAGACTCGAACAGGCATACGACGTCGTCTGCGTAACCTAGGTCGCATAAATTCCCTCCACTTCCCAGTTCCACTCCTACATCCCGGAGACCTCCTAAAGCATCTTCCATCACCTCGTCCATGACGAAGTTGAACAAGAATGGAGAAGTGGGAAACCCTTGTCGAACGCCACTAGTAGTTTCGAATGAACGTGACAGTTCACCGTATACCCTAACGCGACCATAGGTATGCGAGTACAATGCTCGCAACAGGTTCACAAACTTCGTTGGCATACCCTTCCGGTGGAGAGCACTGAGTAGTGCCGGTCGATCCACGGAGTCGAAAGCACCTTTCAAGTCGAAGAAGACTACGATCGTAGGGCGACGGTGCGTGTGGCACTTTTCGAGTATCTGTCGAAGAGTGAATATTTGGTCGATGCAACCTCGACCTGACCGAAACCTGGCTTGTTGTTCGCGGATATTACTCTCGCGAATCGGTGTCAAACGGCGCAGCAATATCGAAGCTAACACCTTAGTAACTATCGGAATTAAACTAATCCCACGATGATTGCCGCAGTCACTCCGTGTACCCTTCTTGAAGATGGGTATAATCAGTGACTCACCCTGCGATACGATAACGGAATACGCTCCTCGTTCCAAATATCACGAAGCAAGGAGGTAAGTGATTTCATCAGCACTTCTCCCCTGAATTTGAAAAGAACTGGGGGAAGTTCATCGGGACCGGCAGCTTTTCCTCTTTTCAGAAGCCGAATATTCGACTCCACTTCTACTTCCGTTGGGGGATCAAGTGACACCTCCCCAGGATTCACAGCTCCAGGCGTAGGACTAGATATGATAACGTATGGCCAGTTAAACTGACCCTTGAAATGTTCTGCCCAACGGTCCAGTCTTTCCTGTCTACCATGGATGAGCTCTCCAGTCCTATCGCACACGACTTCATTAACCGAAGTTCGCCGCCCACCGCTGTCGCGTATAAGCTGAAATAGTTCTTGACTGTTACCTGAAGCGTACGCCACTTCCGTCTCTTCGGCTACCTTAACCCACCAGTTTTCGCGGTCATTCCTAGGGCTTATCGTCAACTGATGCTGCAACTGTCGACGCATCTTATTCACTTACCTGCAGTTAGGCAGCTCGCGCTTTTTCTCCATTAGACTTAACGACGCTTGCGAGATCTAGTGTTTTTGATGAACGCTAGATCTAGCACCACAGGCGAAATCTGCTGACAAATGCATAGCCTGCTTAATTTGGTCCCACTGTTCGTCTACATTGCTGCTCGTCGAAGTTCTTAGTACCTCGGACAGTTTCTGTTCGTAGCTGTTGCGAATAGCCAAATCAGATGGACGTTCGACAGCCAGTCGGGATTTGTTCAACGGTAGCTAACTGTGATATGGTCAATCTGACTTAAAGTACCTGTCGAGTTAGAGCGCAATGTCGCAGTGCGACGCGAACTGTGTCGGAAATTTGTACTAGGTAGGAATAAACGATTGTCTGTACAGAATTGGAGAAGTCTTTCTCCGTTATCTGTTCGCTGTGCAGGCAAGGCGCATCGCCCACCTAAACAGAATTCCGATGGACTCAGTTTTCCAACTTGTGCAATAAAATCACCTGCCACCACTACAATGTCAGAGCGTTTGCTCATCCGAACAACGGTGATGAGGTCATCATAAAACTCGTATTTTTCCATGTCAGTGCGGCAGTCTGTTGGAGAGTATACCGAGATAACAAATAAACTACGCTCAACACCACTATCCTTCCGGACGCCCACCGATCCCTGCAGTCTTATGGCACACAAGCGACTGTTGACTGGGATACAGTTAACAAGGACTGCTTCATCCTTCTCACTCAACACTATTCCTACACCACGTTGACCCACAGCTTGAGCTGGTTCGTCTCCTGAAGTGCGAAAAAATATCTTGGCGAGACATTTGGCGCAGCAAGTTGAATTACTCTGCTCTATTCCTGAATTCGTGTTTCACTCACGCAGCAGACATCAATCGAAAGTGAGTCCACTGTCAGAGCCAAACACGCTTGTTGGCTAGCCTGCATTAAAGTGCGCGCATTGTAGGAACCGAGATTTAGAGGTTGACGAGACTTGAGAAAATGTGAGCTAACAGACTGAAAGCCACCTACTACACTACTTGACAATAAACCGTTGCGAGTATCGGGCGTGTTATCAATGGAGATACTATGGGTAGGCAGAATGGGCAAACAGATTGGGTTGGAGACAGAAGTGATGGGTTGAGTGAAACAGAGAAGTAAAAATGATCACCGGGCTAAGTGGACAGCATTGTACGGTTTTGGATTGAAGAGAGCAACAAACACGTTGGGAATCGTAGTAACTGTAAACTTAAAGTATAGGCAACTTGCGAATCCTGAATCATTCTGAAGCGAATAATGCACACGGATCCCAAAATCTCTAATGTCAGATAGATACCTAACCAACAATCGATTTCACTTCTTATAACATATACGCACCCTTCGAAAGACGATCAACACGAAAACAGAACTTACACTGGGACTGTGATCATCTTTCACATCAAGAAATAAGTAGGCAAAACAAAAGTCGACCAATAAATGCGACTTAGGAAAAAAAAGTAACATGCCGCACCATTTTGTCTGCTTCCTACCGTGTTGAAGTCAAAGAATTATGTAACACTTCATGGATTTTTGATCACGAATGATACTGAATAAAACGTACCTAACGAGACCTGCAACTCGTGATGGGGGATTAGCCAAGGGATGGAGTGTGAAATCAACTTGAGAGTTCGGAGGACGAGAAACGAGCTTTGCACGAACGTCACGGCGATTGAACCGGTAGCCGTCCTCATTTCGTGCATCTTGACTACCTTCAGTTGGGTCGCCATTGTCTTTGGAACGTCGTAGACGTCGTTTACGTTGACGGCTGCTTTCCGAGGAGACTGGTACAGTTGCCGTACAGACACCATCGTCTGAATCAGAATGCAACTTCTCATCACTATTGCCTTCGTCAGATGATAAACCTTCAAGACCACTGTTCATCTGTTTGTCAGTCTTCGTACGATTACGATAAGCTAGATATACATCCCATATAAACGAGATCGGAGCGTCTGTCTTGAACAAATTCATTTCCGTGTGTGATGAAGAAACACGATAACCAGCGTTTAGCAGAGCTGAGCTGAAACGGAAAAAGAAACAAACCCATCTAAAAAAATGAGTGCCGGGAAAAAAAACGGATGTAATATGTTGTGAACCTAACTGGTAGGAAGCATAACAGAAATCCAGAGTAATTTGCTTGGTGAATGCATGAATGAATGAATAGACCATCTGGCAAACCGTTAGACGAACGATTCTATGGAAAAGTGAGCGCTCGTTCTGATCAGAATAATCGAATAAACAGATGTTTTGCTGAGTGAGAAAAGAAAGGATTGGAAAACAAAAACGCCACTACGTACTGTGTCCAATCACCGAGTGGGAAGTTCGCGTGGGCCCCAACCCGATGGTCTAACTGCATCTACACGAGCCAGTACACTGGTTAAAGTCTTCATACGCTTCACCTATGTCATCCAACGGTTATCGGAAACACCATCCAACAATTACCTCCCCCAAAGAACAGCGTACAACGAGGTAGGCATTCCGTCGGCAAGTGCAAAAGATGAATCAACAACCTCGACCTATTCTGACCCGGTGTCTGTTCTAAATCGAGGAGGACCCTAGGACTCAGTACCTTACGCACAACTTTCGGGTTGCACACCGAATTCGTCCACCATATTCTACCAATAGAACGAACAACACAATGTCCAAACAACGAAATTGTCCGCGAATTTCCTATTATCAACGGCCATGTGTCGGAGTCGCACAGCAGTAACGACCTCACTACTGGCGTGTATACTTGACCTTAGACCGGTAACCGGATATCACACCGATGCCACAGATGCTCCAATTGAGCCTTCTGTATGTCCGAACACATTTTATCGATATACGACCGCCAGTTGAGATACCACTATCCAAATAATTAAAACTACCTACCGCATTGAATTTTCTCCCTGCCAAAAAAAGGTTCGGTTTTGAGCCAGTCCAGTCCTGCAACAACATTACAGGACGCATACCAAATATAGCTGCACTATCGTCTACATGACCGGGAAAAACCTAACTTACTTGAATCTTCACTCAGTTCTGATCAGTTCAATTTGCACAACCACTAATCTTATACCAACGTACTCCAGTTTTGCTGGCTTCCTCACAGTTCCATCAGCAATACAGTAGGAACATACCCAAATAAGACGAACAAACAACAATGCTTCGATCGATTGCTACTGACATACACAGAACCGTCCAATCAGACTGCGCACAAACGACTGTTGACCGAGGGCCACTCTAATAGTACACGTTCGGCCCACATGCTCAGAACAATCTCAATGCCAGCCTGACTATGAGCGATCGAAACCGGGTCAGGGAATATCCGCACAGTGAAGCAAGAGAACGAAGTCAAATGGACTAAGAAGAGTGACCACAGAAGCGGCATCCTGTAGGCGCGATTCTGAGACAGCATCAATCTATTTTAAAAGTTTTAATTTCTAGTTGGAAGGGCTTATTGCCCTATCTGGCTGAACGTGCCACAAAACGAAGTGGACAATTAGATGGAAGCAATGCACGTAAAATGTTGCCACAGTTCTTTGTGGCAATCTGCGTAGTCCCTAAATCACAAGAGAAATTAGAAAGGCCTACTGCAGAAAGAATGCTTGAGGTAATCGGGTTATCGATATTTCATGGCTACCGACACCGCAGAAGGGGTTTACACGGGGAACCTTGACTGGAGCGTCTAACTCGAAGTTTTACCCACCAGGTAGTGGGATGTTAATCCGGCACGAGAACTCGCAACTGGCGCAAGCTTATCATTGACAAACCTGTCGGATGCAGTGGATAGTGCCGTTCTGACTAACCTGCATGATGACTGATGCAGTATGGAACTCACTGTTTGTGCTATTCCTTGAGGCTTTTTGGGATGAAGAATGCTAGGGAGTTCAAGTGCTAGTCCAGAGGACGAACAGGCTTCCAAACCAAAGCCTTTGATTTTAACAAGAACCCGTTCACAAGGCACCGGGGAGTGGCTGAGTGGAAGTCCATAAACTTGGACCAATTATTCTCCCACTCTATTTTTCGAGTGAGTAACCAGCCCAAATCAACCCCAACCCGGAACACCGGGAAACAACCTTGAGAGGCTTCGATCCATTGACCTTCGGCTCGAGATACGCCATCCTGTATAACTCATTGGATCATGAAGACACCCAAGCCGTCACACCACGTGAAGATACAGTCTCGTGGTGATCGAACTGAGCGTCTTGGCTCAAAGTTACATTTATTAGGTCGTCCATGGATCGGTCCATTATCGAGAGTGAACAAAACAAACACTCAAGATCGTCATCCACGATGGGGCGTAGACCATCGATATCCACGTAGCATAGCTAGGATTGGATGGAGTGACCGGGTGAGTAATATTGAGGTTAGGAATCTGGTATTGGGTGCCACTTCCGAGAATAGCTTGTTTCAGCGTATGAAACTTAGTAGACTACGCTGATTCGGTCACGTGTTGCGTATGACGAACACTCGTCTATCATACCGTGCCCTGTTTTGTGTTCTTCCTAAGGAATCGAAGAAGCCATATGGAGGCCAACAGATGACGTGGCAACGTGGAATGAGAAAATGCACAGCGAAGTTAGGTAAAGGAAGTGTCTCACGCCTTCGTGGTTGAGGTCCGAAAGACTTGTCGGCTTGCTGGATGAAGACACTGAAGGATATGGCAGTGAACCGTGAACAGTGACGATCGTGCTGTCATTTCCTCTCGAATCAGAATGATTGAAAACACGTGCGTTTGTGCAGTTAGACTTTGTTTCTTGTGTTGGCTGCAGCAGCATGTTATCTTTTGCTGCCTGTGTAGGTCTACTCCCTGTTCCCGTTGGATATTCACTCTTTGTATATAAACGTGTAACTATAGGGAGTGAGGCTTGCCTTGCTGTTTAGCGGTGAACGATGATGATGATGACGCTAACGTATTTAGTCCGACGACTGCAGCTGCGAATCCTTGGGACTCATTGAATCACTTATCAATTTCCGAACACTTAACGAATCAAAGCAAACTTCACATTGGGCTTTCCTAGCGTTCGGCGTATTCCAATAGTTGCTAGACCCTGAGAGGTCGAAAAGACGAAACGTAACACCACTAAGCTTTTCACTTTATTTTGAAAATTTTCAAGTATCACTTACTGATCCGATAAAAGTACAGTTTAGTTTCGCTACAGAGTACATATTTCATTACCATAATGCGTTGATCACAACTGGCTACTGATTGGGGGGCCCGCTAACAAAACCACTGCCATAGTTCCCGTGCCTTTTCTATTAACCGGGTTCTAATATTCACGAACCGTCTTGTATTTGGTCGCTTGCGAAACACGGAAAACAAGCGTGGTTGTCGTCTTACGTTTTCATGTTATAATCGGCTATTTCTCAAAAACATAATACACAGAAGCTAAGAACCAGAACCGAAGACTAAAACCATTTGTTACGAATAAATAACCATGGGAAACACTGCGGCTGATTGACTGAAGTTGGATGTAACATTTTTAAACTTATCCCTGTGGTTCTCGAACGAAGGTCTGTCGTCTTTTTCTGTAATTCGGTACAATCACCCATTAACACCAGCAGTTAGGGAGCTGCTGCCTCTATCTAGGTGAAATGCCCAAGTTCCAATAGCTAAGGCATTGTGACCTAGCAAGATGCTCGAAGAAGAAAAATGGTATACCACCTGCTCCAGCAGCGTCTGTGAGGATGAAAAGAGCAACTAGCGTCTAGAATATCCCTTGCCTGTGAGATCTAAATGATCTAGAATGATGCGTTTGCCGGTAGCTGCATACAGGATTTCTCTGATCAGACCAGTGTTCGCTGGAATATTGGGTAATAGGTTAAATGAGTAACCGACTGGAACTCATGTCGATTATCACCTAGAATTCGATGTGTAAAACGGGTGATTTTTGTGTTGGTGCGACCACAGACTATGCACAAATAAAAGAGAACCAGGACGTGACCCAAGTCCATTTTTGGGATCATTAGTGCAACCGGTAATCAGTGATTGATTGTCCAATCCAAAAAGGCGAGGGAGGATGTCAAGAAAGCCGATGTCACCTGTGTTTGTTCGAAAGGTTAATAGTCAAAATCAATCTGGATGAGACGAACGCAATTGCCAATTCAATCAGATCGGTGAAAAACGGGTCTCCGATGCGCTTCTGTCTGCCTTAAACAACCAACTTAGGCGTCGCCATCACCATCAACGGCATACTGAAGTAACTGCAATAAGTCCCGGTAGCATCAGGAGGCGTGAAATCAGCGAGTGCATATTCACTTAACGAAAAGAATCAGGTGAATTGAATATTCACAGTTGAGTAGGTGGTTCGATTCCTATGTTGTACTGTCAAGAACACTCCCGCCAGGTAAATCCTCCGAGATGCAGCTACTAGTGGCCGTAGCATGTGCCTAACAAGAGATACAAGGAATTTAGCGAAATTTCTCATAACAAGTGGTGGCGGTATCCGGGCTGTCAACAGCGCGGAGTGATTTTTTTCAAAACTAACCGGAGTCGTTGATTCAACTTTCTAAGAAACAGCCCGCTGGTGTGTTAAGTCACGAAAGAGCATAGTCGAGGCACCAATGAGGGAACCTCTTCAGGACGGTCACATTAACCCTCCTCATCGTTCGTGCAATGCTTTATTTTTTAATCACACGCATGGTGAATGCTTCATAGCCACCAGAGCCCATCACATGGGGGAATGGAGCCGTCATCCATGACCCTGAAACTTACATTGACACAGAATTACATATGGTTTCGACAAATTAGGCGGGGTGACGAGCCAGACGACGACGAATTGCCATTTACCGCGGAATTGATCGGCAAACTTGGGATTCAAACTTCTGACTTTCAGATTCAACTGACAAGTCAAGGATTTCGGAAGCTTAATCCACTTGGCCATGAAAAAAGAAGAAATTATTTTGTAGGGTTCACCACACATCATTTAACGTGAATACCTTCATTGCAAAAACTGCCTGTCGTAAACCACTAAGAGCACTGTACTACTCGGCTTCTCACATCGTAATAGAGAGTTGTCTCAGAAACACTACCCCGAGCCTATGGACCAACAGTCCTGCAAGGCAGTAGAGCGAAACATGATCCTAACACACCATTGGGAACCGGTGACCGATAGTAAAGTCCACACATTCTTCTACCGTTTCAGATCACCGTCCCAAAGACCACCGACAATCAGAGCAGAGCGGGTGACCGTACAATATGTCGAACAGCTAGAAAAGATATAGCCCTACTGAATGGCGCGTCATATTCTCCTCATCACAGTGACACAACATCGACACTGTTGCTGCTTGTCCGAAGACTAATTCGGTATGATCTCCATCTCATTTCTGGCAAGCCATCGAAAATGACAGTGGTTTGCGTATTTGCAACCTGGGAAGCATGTAGCCCCGCTATTTGCCAAGAGCGTCCTTTTGGTTGAACGCTGACAATTTTATGTGGGCCAGATCAACGGAATGAAGTACGACGACTGCTCACTCCTCCCTCATTCCAAACCCCAAGTGCCCCACTACCATTTATTAGATATTATTGACTAACCAACTTTTCCTCCTCGCGTTTAGTCACGAAAGTTTTTTTTCCAGACACTAACTAATTAATTTTCAGACTAGACTCAATCCCAACTTCTCTCATCGAGTAACTAAGGGTACAGCCACTATTCATTAACAACTCTTTGTTTTACGGAGGTTCACAAGTCATCAGATCAAATTAGGCTGCTTCGATAATGAGGCGCGAAAAAATATACAGGCACGATGTCATGCGAATTGTTAAATGGAATTAATTTGAAAATGTTACAAGATAAGAATTTGACGAGTTTCAATACAAGACAATAGTCACTGACCACGACATCTAGCCACTTCCGAGTCGGTTGTCAACGTGTACCATGAAATCGATACGCTGAGTAGCCTTAAATTACCCCACAGGGGAAGTCTGATAAGAGTAACCCGCGACGGGGATAACATGAACCCATAAGATATTCACGGATCACATGTGGGGACAAAAAGAGGGTCGACTTAAAAACAAACAGATAGCGATCGTCTTTCCTAGGTACATCGAAGGAATAAGTCACGTCTGACTGACTGCTATTTTTCCACCTAACGGAATCGATTCATATGAGCAGAATCGGAAGAACAGCTGTAAATAATAAACTGAAACCGTAAATATGCCGACAATTTCATGAAACCAGAGAAAGTGGGTATTGATCTTGTTAAATACAGCATATTAGTTAGGAATACTCGATTGGTTATGTTGTGTAACTTACTACAAATCAAGCATTGGAGGAATCACTGTACCCAACACTGCGGAAAGCTGATCCGTACGATAGCACAACGTCACATCTGGCAGTTCTTCATAAGCCACTGTACACATGCCAACTATGCGTTTAAATGTGCCAAAAATTTGCGACAAATTTGTGGATGATTCGGGCTTCGTCAGGTCTGAGGAGTAACTGTACCCATCAGGAAGTGGGCTGAGTAATTTGGAAGCAAGCGGATAGGTATTGTCAGTTGGATCTGAAACGATGAAATACGAGGTTCTAATAGCTTTGGTCGTGGAAACACATGAGTCTGTGACGCCATCGAACGTCTGTGGTTGAGTAACTAACTGAAGCGGTCAAATAGGAAACACGCGATGTAGACAAACAATGATAACCTTGCACAGAATGCCATAAGAAGACTACAATCGGTTGTCAGCGTACATATTTTATAACGAATCTCTCTTGGGTTTCCAGCCCCGGCCATCTTACGGAGTATGTTCAAATGGTAACAAATAACATTGTTCAGTGTACCCCGATGCAGGAAACTACGACGGGCATCAGATCACTTTAGTTTGCAGCTGATTTCCTGAATCTGTTTTCCGTTAAAACAAAGCGAAGGAACAAATAACCTGAAGATGACTCTGCTGATAACAGACGGCGTCGCACATGTAACGGAAATCCCACCTACCCTTTATCATGTAAGATATGTCGAAAAGAGTCAGTTGACCTGAACGTCAGCATCAAAATTATTGATGGTTAAGTTCGCCAGACCGTGAACTAAACGCAATAGCAGAAAGCTTTAGTTAGTATTCAAATTTGTGCCTTGCTCGCTACCGAAAGCTAAACATGTCACTAAGAGAATCAACGACTGAAGCGCTTACATCCGACGTTTGTGTGCAGACACGTGTCAGCAAAGCTTGAGATCGGGTTTGAATGATGATGACCTAATCAGCAAGGTCGGGCAGATGCTCTCGGTTTACGAAAGAAAAACGTGCAACCGATGTTTTCTTTACAATAAATATGACAACAGTGCCTCAGTTGGTAATTCATTTGCTATCTAAATTTGTATGAGATGACGAACGTGATTTGTGGATGAAGGATTAGGCCGAAGCCAGCGGAATTATCAACGGACATCTCGATCATCAAATTAATTTTACCGGTCACCAACGGACTGAGACCAAGCGCATGTGCACAAAGTACTTCATAAACTACCCCCTGGAATTCCAACAACCAGTAACAAAGACCAACAAACAAAATTTTCATTCGAAATTATTGGACAAGATGCACAAGACCAAGAACCGCTGGGTGGTACAAAACCATACGTGGTTATAAGGTAGGAGATAGTAGCTACGTTACAAAGGACAGCACAAAAAGTTCATCGTGTTACTCCTGGAACATCGACCGAATTGTTCGTTGTATCCCTTGTTTGGTCATTGGTTTCCATTTCAGAATCACGGTGATTTGAAGGACTGCCTCAACACGTGACCTGTTCTCGACATGTAAGACAACGTCCAACAAAGAAAACGCAATCGACAAACATTTTGCCTAAAAGCGAGACATTATTTAGGCATATGCTCAAGATGGGCATATGAAGAAGGCCGTTTGTTGCTCTCATAAACATAGTACTAATAAGTAGCAGAAAGCGAAACGAATTGCCACCGTTAGTGAAGACGAGCAATAAGTTCTCTCATGTTTTATCTTGGAATAAAAACGCATAAAGTTCGAGGAAGTTTAAAGTTTAGATTTTGGAGCAAAATTCAGACATGCAAAGATAATTCAAGGGTCATATGATGCCGGTAAAACGATTCGCGATTGGGTCAATGGGTTGTGAGGGGTAGATTTGGGGGCAACATAAATAGTGGATTATTTTATATAAAACAAATGTGGAAGGGCAATTATCAATCGCTTCTACGATTGTACTTGGAGACGGTTCTCTTTACGGAAGCATTGGATACACAACAATCGTCTTCGGTTGATTTTGTATTCTAATACTATAGAGTACCTCTTCCGGAACCCAATACCGTTTGAGGGACAAAACTCGAGCTGAAATTGCGAACTGTTCTGAGTAGGCACGATTTTTAACTAAGTATGTAATATGGTCAAGTGCGACTAAGTTTTGGTGCTCCTTTTTGGTCCCCAACACATATAGTGGATTTCCGTGAAATCGGCCCGTCAAAATATAATAGCCTTAACAGTGGGCTTGACATCGCCCGAGTGCCGAATTCAAATGCGTTAATTTTATTCCCAAACTTTGCCCAAAGAGTGCAACCAAGATGGATAGGGCAATCTGAGATTCATGCAAATTACTGAGAGGCGGCGGCTTATAACACAATCCGCACGCCGTTCGAATAAGGACATGAAACGAGGGGGTACCAAGTAAAATCTGCAACATGTAATGTGCAACTACCTTCCGATGAGTTGAAATAATACCGCCTACCTGTTTGCTTGTCCTTTTTTATTGATTCTGCTTCATTTTCCTCGGGCGTATTAGCGGTTTCCACGGACTGTCGCGAATCGGGATCTGCGCCCAGACCATCCAGAAAACTGCGAAGAAATGAACGACTGTGCAACGGACCATTCCAAATGGGTCCCGACACGAGAAATGGGCTTCCGCATTCCGCACAATATGGTCCTACGGGCGGTCCACGAGCCGGAACAACCCTTCTATGATCGGCAACTGCAAAGCCCAGTGGTTGGATGTGATAAGCCTAAAACATTAAATTGAGAGAAACAATTATAATGTAAGTCCTCATCTTCATGCAATTAGTGGAGGGTAACCATTGCCAAGCCATTACTCACAACGAAAATCAAAATACAAAAAAGTTTAATTCACCATCAGCATCATCCTAAACGGTCAGCGTGAAACAGTGAGGCAAGACTCACTGACCGCTGACTTTTCCCCAGAGTTACACGTTTCTATAAAAAGAGTGCACATCGAATAGAAACAGGGAGTAGACCTACAGGGGCGGGAACAACTAAAACGCTGCTAGAGCCAACAGATGGAACACACTCTAACTTTACAAATACAATCTTTCAATCATTCTTATTCGACAGAAAATGACAACAAGATCACCACTGTTCACGGTTCACTGCCATATCGTTCA
>LUCM01005221.1:21822-32347 GCA_008360955.1 Fasciolopsis buskii | reverse complement strand
GTCGAAAACCTCTAACTGACGAACATCTCCCACACGCATACTCCACGTCTCGCAATCGTACAACAGAACCGAGCGCACTGCGGCACATTACACACGACCTTTCAACTTCAGTGAAATATCAGGCCGATGCCGCAAGTGCTTCAGTCCAGCATAAACTGCCCGAACCTTGAATATACACATATTTATCTCCAATCCCGAGCTACTAACGTTGGACACGCAGCTACCAAGGTAGGTGAAACTGTGCACAATCGTTAGTTCCTCTCCATGCAGTATCACGTTCGGCACCACAGTCGTCCAATCCTGCAACAACACTGTACTTTGAAGGAGCAATGCACATGCCAAACTGAGCAGCTGAGCTCGAGAGTCTATTTAGTGTCCGTTGTGCATGGTCCGCAGACCCGAACAGGCACACGACGTCGTCTGCGTAATCCAGGTCGCATGGCTTTCCTTCATTTCCCAGTTCGACTCCTACATCCCGGAGACCTCCTAAAGCATCTTCCATCACCTCGTCCATGACGAAGTTGAACAGGAATGGAGATTGGACACCCTTGTCGAGCAGCAGTTCCGTTCTATTTGTTGTGCGACTATGGGGCTTGAAGACTCCAGCTCGAACTATTTTTACCAAACATCAGTGTGTGTGTGTGTCCCATTAGACCACAGGCCATGTGCTCCTGTGCTATCGTGCAACGCTAGTGCTTGCGTCTTGTGCTTTAGTGTGTGCATAGACCAACTAAACTCGGCAACACACTCCCACTTATTAACGATCTATCCAGTACACCCAGTCGAGTTCACCTCGTTAGCGATGATGCCAAGCTTCACTGTTCGCTTTCTTATCACACTCTCCGCCATGCAAACACCAAAATCCATCGCGGCCGTGATGTCGCCAGTTCATTGCTGAATCCTGACCCTGAACTCATCTCCTCTTAGGGTAACAATAATCATGCTGATTTTAATCATCTGTTTTCCTTAAACATTATTTGTGCACCGCTCACCACTAATCTGAATCACATGGTCTATGCTCCGTGGATTCTATCACACTCCTAGACCTACCTATACTTTATTCGTTATGCTTGTCCCCTTTTGTATCTCTGCTAGCTTCTTGTGCAGCTCGCAAAAACAGTTTCTATTTTGTGCCAGACGTATTTTCATTCCAACTTATGTGCTGTACAATGCTCAAATCCGCCCTGCACTGGAATCATACAATCACGTGCGGGGTAGAGTTTCGTCTGTTTTCCTTTTTCAATTTTATATGATTCAGTGCAAGGTCATTCAGCTGATCAGTTGCCCATCCTTAAAACCCAGTGTGCAACCACTCGCGGATTGTCGGGCGGCTGCTTAACTGTCCCCTTTCTATCGTCGGGACCCCCTTCGTCAGTTCCTCCACCCCTAACTTTTGTCCGTCTATTCCGTTCTCAAATTTATAGCTGTCTTTACCATTTTTAATCCGAAACAGTGGCATCTCTTTGTTAGCCACCTTTCCCTCTGAACTGCGATTCTGGTACACCCTCCCTCTCTCTGTTTTCTCATCCATTTACAACCTCTCTCTCTCTTTCGACAAACCGGATACTACGTGGATGCTCCCCAGAATCCCCTTTTAGTGTCATCTGACTATGGGGGTTGCCTCCTATGTTGAAAAACTGTAATGCAAAAATGGAAGGAACGTAAATAAGAATGAGATCAACAGATCGAGCACGGTCGCCGTATGGGTACGATATACGTGTATGGAGGTCAATTGGTTGAGACAAACTTGACCATTGAGGGTGGTTCCGCTGTGCACCCCAGGATCGCGGTGTCAGAAAAGTGTACTAACTATTCCCGGTTACGAACACTGAAATCTCGTAGGATAGTAGCACGGCAGTTGGGGAGTGTCAAAGAAAGTTCACGGGCACACTCAACGGCAGGCAATACGTAGAACTGTATACCATATGAGCCTCGTGAATGACAGACACACTCGACGAGAGCTCATTTGTTGGTCATTCGCAGATCCACCACTCCGGATACCACTTTCAATCAGATGCGTGAATCGCTGAGGGGTGGGCTGATTCTTAGGCTGAGACATGGCTGTGAGTAGCGGTGGATCGGGAAGTATAGGTGAATCGAAAAGACTGGTTATCGATTACGGTTGCAACCTTTGTCAACTGATCAACTGGAGTCAAATGTAAGCGTGGTTCCCCGATTCACTCGCACAGAACACGATGGACAGAATAACCCAAAAAAGTAGTTCAGTGTCCGATTCCGCAGCGGCACTTCGACCTAAACCTAGAACTGAAACATTGCAGAGGAATGCCAGTCAACTATCAGAAATTAAGATTATCCGGGAGACAGATGTCCTTAAAAAGCTCCAGGCAATGAGACCAAAAGAGCTGGTTTTAACTCTTTTAAACGACGAAGTTATGAAAACTCCTGGGATCAACCACGGCACGGAAATAAATGTCATAGAACTGCAGTGAATCAGTCAATGTAATGACTGACAAGGAAAGTGATAGGTTCAGTTCGGTTCGATTTGCATAACTAGTAACTTTGCACTAACGTGTCCTGGTTCTGGTTGCTACTTCACAGCATCATCCGCCCAGACACAAAAAGAATGGGGAATAATGAAAGACCGACTGCAGAATAATAGGTTGAAGAGCTACGTAGAAGGAAAGTTTCAAATATAAGAACGCCACTGAATGCGGCACTAAGCCTTATCTGTTGTTTCCAACCATTGCTTCGGGGGATTTCGTAGACTGTAACCCCGTAGGCTAACTGTGTTGGTTAAAGCCTGCATACTTTTCATCCATGTCATCGACTGGCCATCTCAAACCATCTTCCAACTATTACCCGCCTCGCAGAACAGCGTACAACGAATTGGGTTGTCGTTCTGTGGGCCCGTGCACAACACATTCCAACCACCTCAACCTACTGATTCAAACCTGTTCTAAAGACTGGACCCTAGCACACAGTACCTAACGCCTAACTTCTCAGTTACTCACAAAATTCTCTCATCCTACCAATGATACGAAGATAACAGTGTTCAAACACCGAAAGTCTTCAAATATCCGCTGCTCTCAACTGCCATGTTTCAGAGTGGTACAGCAATACCGATCTCATCGCTGCTGCATTTACTCAACGTTCGATCGACAACCGGATGACACACCGGTACCACAGATGCCTCAAATTAATGAATGCGAATTGGGCCTTCGGTATTCGTCAAGAAATTTCTTCCGATAGACGACCACCAGGTTGCATATTCGTGCAAGGCTTGGGGCTGTAAAAGCTGGAACAGAAATGTCAATGATGTATATATATATATATATATATATATATATATGCGGAACTGTGCAAAATAACAGGTGACATCGGAAGACTGGTAGATCAGTATGCGGATATTGCAATCGCTTATAACTTACGGGAACAATTTTGCAGGGAAAGTCTCGAGGAAGTTGCAATTTAAAAGGGAATATTCCCCCGTGAAAATATCCGCTGCGGACAGATATCAAGCCTTGCCAGTCTGTTTTAGGAAAGACCATGAGGTAACAAAGCAAGCATCAAACGGGACTTGCTTAGAGGATTCCGTGGATCGGGAAGAGCATAAACTCCGCCCGGGTGGCGTGAGCTTAATAGGTTTCTACGATTTAAAATTTACCTCCGTTACGTACTCAAAGACGTACAGTTCTGCAAGAATAACGTAGTCTTGAGTCAGCATTGTTTGACAGCTCCGCGATCAACAGTAACAGTTACGGTGAACATCGGAGGATAGAGTTAGTCAACCAGATATGATGAAGACACAACGAAAGAATTGAGGAACCATCTAGGATCCATTCATTTGAAAACGTTTCGTAGGCTGAAAGGTAGAAAAAATATTGTTAAAATACTTGGCACCTACAAACGATGTTGCGAGCGTTGGGCGAGTCGGGGAATTAACATCTTCTCTAGCCTTAAAAATGTGACTGAACTAGGGATTAACCACTGGGAATTTTCGTCAACTTTATTTTGCAACCTGTACGGTGCAAACTTTGACTCTGGATGGATGATCGCCGGGCTGAAACGTGAGAAGCTAGGAGGGGGTGGCACTGCACAGTGACAATAATGGCAGTGGATCGAACACTCGGGTTGGGCACCTGCCCCTTCGAGGTCCGGTTCAAGAGCCTGATGAAAGGATATGAAGAACGGTATGTCAATGTGAAATTCACAACAGAGGCGAAATCAAACAATGAAATAGCATTCCTAGATGCACATCTACTTCGTCGAGAAGACGGATCAGTTCGGCGATCAGTAAACAGGAAAGCCAAGTGGAATGAGCAATACATCAACTTTCACAGCTTTGTATCTCTTGATGTGAACAGGAACCTAATTAGATGTCTCCCAGTCAGAACAAGAAGAAAATGCACAGAAGATACTCTTGAAGCCGAACTGCAAACGATAAGAAGAGTATTCGCTGAAAAAGGCTTTCCAAATAGGTTAATCGATGAGATATTGGAGACAGAAAAGGAAGCTCTTAGGAGCGATGGTGGAAAGAAAGCCAGTATACATCTCTGCCATTCAAAGGTGACACGCTAGCAGAGATAGCACGACGAAGACTGACTAGCGCTATCGATAAGACATTCTACGCAGTTCAATCTGAGAACGTGAGAAGGAGCATCCAAAGCTTGCCGATACTTCACGCTTTATTGCGTTAACCGGAGCCAAGCTGCATACCGGTTGCGATCCAACGACTATTTAAAAGAATCCACGTTCTCCATCGCTACCAAGTCCCTAGGCCGTCGGTTTCAGATAACTAAGACCTCGTTACGGAAGAAGTGCGACCTAACCAGCGGCCACGACCGCTTCCGTAAGCTTCCTTTCGTGTCCTCGTCTGCAGGTCTGCGCCTTTTCGAAAAAGCTACGACCCGAAAGGCTCTTAACAACCTTAAAGGCTACACGAGGTACGGCGGGCTTCAGAACCGTAGTTTTCGAGTGGCGGTAGGTTTTCAATGTGTTAACAGACCGAGGTCTTCAAATTACGGTTACTAACACTGACATTTTTGTTTGATCTTCTAGCAGAGAGATGCTCGAGGACGAAGTCCGAAGTTTCCAAAAAGGTGGGAAAGAAATGTCTCGACGTGTTTCTTGCTGAAGATAGAGTGCTTGCCTAAAATCAACCTACGCCTTATGATACTTGTTGCAAACCGCCCGATCATAAGCGACTAGCCAGAATTCGTTTTGCAGTGCTCCCGAGGTGCACTGCACTCCATACAAAAGTATCCTTCATATTGAGGCCCTAAAAAAGTAAGCTCTCTCAGGCTTACCGTGCTCTGGATAAGACGAAACAGCAGGGAGGTAAAAAATGAGCACGGAAATGGAACTGTAAGAGTCGGACAATGGACAGGAAAAGAGAAAAGTGAGAAAAGGTCTCCACTGAGTCACCACAGTGTCTTCTATCAAACAAAGAGGGAAACGTCACACAGACGCTGACTCTCCCCTCTGGCCTTGATCATTCGCGTGGCCAGTTGTGAATCGAAGCCAAGGGAAACCTTCCGGAAAACCCTGCCCATACCGAAATCATGAGGCTTTGGAATACGTCCGGAACGCGACCCAGTTCAGTTCAGTTCCAGTTAGATTACGGCAAGATGCCTGATCGTCCGGGTTCTTGTACCGGGAGCTCCTTGGATCTGACGGTGCTTGTGCAACAGGTGGGTGGAAGACCCTCCTCAGCTCCTATAAGGGAGAAGACAACTAACGAGAAGCTTTCCTCTCGACCACCTCAACCTCACAAATCACGCACTGTCCTCTCCAAACACAGCTAGCCCGCATTGTCTAGTCACCCCTTCAGATTCACTCACTGACCCGACCTTGACCACTTCTTCTGGTAACTTACTCCAGCCATTCACCACTTGTGTGGCAAACGATTTGCTCCTCAACCCGATCGTTACGCGTTCTCGCACGATCGTCTTCCCGAAACCCCTTAGCGTTTCGTCCTCCCTTATCTGAAATAGGGCTCCAAGTTGACCCCGCATCTCGGACAGACACTTAATGCTCTTGAAGGTTTGTATTAAGTCACCTCTTTCTCTACGCCTTTCCAGGGAGTATAAGTCAAGCGCCCTCAGCCTCCTTTCATATCCCATGTGCACCAAATGCCCAAAAAACACGTTTCACCTGTTCCAGCATTTTAATATCGCTTATCAAATATGGTTTCCACGCCTTGGCACAGTATTTCAAATCCGACCGGACAAATGCTTTGAACAGTGGCAGAAGAACGCTAGGCCTCCTAGATCCTACGGTTCTCTTAAGTTGGTGTAAGGCACACCATGCGTTCTTGGCTGCCTTCTGACGTTGTAAACTAGGTTTGAAGTCTGCACTCACGGCTATCCTGAGGTCTCTCTCGCTAAGTCTGTTCCATTGCGACCTGATGCCCAGGTGGACACATGTGGCGAGGGGATTTTGCTTTTTTCCATGGGTCGCTGATATTTGTCCAAGTTCAACGGAAGATCCCAGCTGACCGACCACTGGTAAATTCTATCCAGCTCCCCCTGGATAGCTTCACTGTATGCTGTCCCAAATAGCTTGATGAGCCAGCATACATCAGACACGAAATTCCCATTCCATTAGCTATGTCGTTGACTTACATCAGGAAGAGCAGTGGCCTTAGGACAGACCCCTGTGGCACCCCGCTGTGTGGCAAACCCCTGTCCGGTAGACACCCGTCGACTCTCACCCGGAAATTTGTGCCATCCAGTTGTTCACCTTAGCATCAACTTCAAAAGCCCTCACTTTCAGGTCAAGAAGCTTGTGGTTCACGGAGTCAAAGGCCTTCTGAAAGTCCAGGTAGCAGACTTCTACCCTTTTCCCCTGGCCAATTCTATCTGTTACTTCGTCCAAGAAGCTTATAATGTTGGTCAGACAGGAACGTTTGTCCAAAAAACCGTGCTGCTCAATCATCATTAACCGGTCAGCCTCTAGGCGATTGACTATCCTGTCGCGAAGGGCTTTTTTAATAGTTTTCAGCATGATGGATATCAAGCTCACCGGTCTATAGCTTCCACAGTTGTCCCGGCGCCCGCCTTAATGCGCCGGCATGACGGTCTGCGTCAACCAGTCCGCGGGGAGTCGCCCCTCGTCCAGCGGCGCTTTAAAGAGTTGGGTGCAATGTTTCACCAAGACCTCCACCAGCTGCCTTACCATCGCTGGGTGGATCCCAACAGGGCCCCGCTGCTTTCAACGCGTCCATTTTTGTTAGGCTGTCCCACACTTCTTCCTCCGTGATTGATCCGTCCGGTACCTCCACCAAAAGGGTGATAGCGTCTAGTGTTAGTCG
The DNA here is from genome assembly GCA_008360955.1 of Fasciolopsis buskii. Lineage (NCBI taxonomy): Eukaryota > Metazoa > Platyhelminthes > Trematoda > Plagiorchiida > Fasciolidae > Fasciolopsis > Fasciolopsis buskii. The sequence continues at coordinate 25,074 of LUCM01005221.1, read as the reverse complement.
CTGTGTCCCTTAATCCCGCCTGTATGCCGCCTGGAAAAATTGCAACAGATAATTGGCTGACCTAACCACCTGGAGATTTTTTACTTCACCTACGGCTTTTCGCAAAGCAGCCTTAGACTGCACATAGCTGTAATATGCCTTGGGGTTTCTTTTATCGGCTCCAGCGATCCGCTCCTCGTGGGCAGTTCGGCACTGACTTTGGATGCGGTTCATTCTCTTTCTCTCCGCTGTATACCTCAGCTAATCTCGGTAGCCCTGTGTGTCCTGATACATAATGAAAGCCCTGTGTTCCCACCTTCTGGCCCTCGTGATCCTACTCCCCCACCATGGTGGTAGCCCCTTTCGCTTAATTCTGTGGAAGGGTTTAACCAAGTCCGCTATTGCTAACAGGTTGCTCTTAATTGCCTCCCACTGACCTTCCACGAAATAGCTGCCTATCTCCACTTCCCACCCAGTTTGGAGACCCGGGTCCAGCAGCCTACCTTCAGCCATTCCCAAGAATTTCCTGCCATACTTATCGGGGGCTGCAAGTCCCTGCAGGCTCAGTCGCATATGGATCAAGGCGCGGTCAATCCTACCTATTGGATTTTGCAGTTCAAGGCTTCCTATATCATTCATGTATCGGAACTTGGATTTTTTCCTCCGGATAGCTTCTTTAACCGAACGTTGACGGCCAAACGCGGTCGCCATTTACGCGTTACTCACGCACGCTTCGCTCGCAAGCTCCTGCTAAAATATACTCAATTTGCTACCACTTCCGACTGTCTTTTCCTTGTACCGGTCAAGTGTCAGGTTTGCCAGTACGAGATTTCCGGTAGGAAAATTCATTCTGCAAGCTCGATCGTGTCTTGACCTTTAGAATTCTTGAAGTTTTGCGTCATTTCGAGGTCAATGACCCCTTTAATCCTAGGTGCGTAAGCTCTTTATGAGTGTTCTTGGGAGAGCGTCGAGGTTAAATGAGACAATGGGGAAGAGAGAAACGCCACCACCCCGTGACAACTGAGCAGTCTCACAGCAGTGGCGTGGCAAAGTAGATAGGTGGTTAGGAGCTAATTCCAGTTAACTTTAGATTGTAGGACTGCGTGGCTATTTGCCTAGTCGTCGAGGTTCTTGCGCCGAAAGGTCTTTCCATCAGACGATGCTTCGATTAACGAACGGCCGAAGCCCACATCAATTCCTATGGTGGAGTTGCGAATCTTGCATGATTCTTACCCTCATTCCCACAATATTCAGCCCAAAGCTCCCCTTGTCTCCCTCAGATACAAATAACCGTGCACTCTCTAGCCTCCCTTTTAATTTACCTACTGATTCCACCCCAGTCACTTCATCTGATAGATTGTTCCAGTCACTCACCACTGGTATGGCAAAAGATCAGATTCTGAACCCTGTGGGTACATGCTCTCCCACAATAGTATTCCGTTTTCCACCTTATGTTTCATTCCCCTTACCCGGAATAGGGCAGCGCGGTGACCGCGCATCTCCGCCAGCCCCTTGTTGATTCCTACGACATGTAAGAAGTCAACCCTATCCGCACACCGTTCCAGAGAGTGCAAGCAGAGCGTATCTGGCATCTGTTCATAGTCCATTATTCTCAACTGTCCAAATCCACGCATAAGTACTCCCTAGAGCTATTCCGCATGTCATATCTTTCACTAAATACGCTGTTCATTCTCAACTATTCCAAACTTCATCATACTTGATAGCTTACGCATGAAGTCCCCTAAAGACATCGCAGAAGCGTTCAATACACATTTTCTTCTACTCTCATTATTGACAATCTTTATTTCTGAAACGCACGCTGAAGGATGGACTCAGCGTGTGACTACGCCCATAAGATTCCATAAAATCTTAGACCTAGTTTTTACGCATAGCACTCCTAATGTTAAGGTTTCAGTGCTAAAACCTTTCCCTGAGAGTGACCACAAGATGGTCACGTGCAGCTTCCATCTTCTTAACAAACCTTCCTCATCTATGTGAACCCACCACGCCGCCTCTTCCTATATGTCGACTCGTTGGGACGAAATCCCTAACGCACTGCGAGCTCCTGATTGGTCCAGCTTCCATGTACCATCTGACCCGTAGAGAGTGGCAGACGATCTGTACGCAAAACCCTTTTTACTATTAATCGTCTGTCCACTCCGACCACTCAACATAAACCCAAGAAGCCTAGTATGATCTGTCGGCTCCAGACTAAACTTTTGAAGGCTAAAAATTTTTTTAACGAAACGGGAGACTTCCCGCTCTTAGTGCAAGTCAACCGCCTGCAACAAGAATTTCTTATGGAGTCCGAACTAGGGTTAAAAAGACAGGAAATACTAGCTCTTGGGTCGCCTAACCCAATTCAGAAGACTTCCCACATTTTCAAGGCTCGTTCACAGCCCAAATTCTCAACTATTCCAAACTTCATCATACTTGATAGCTTACGCATGAAGTCCCCTGAAGACATCGCAGAAGCGTTCAATACACATTTTCTTCTACTCTCATTATTGACAATCGGATACATTTTGAAATCAACCCCATGTTGACTTCGGTTAGATTATCCCCCATCTCCTTCGACGTTGCTGGTACCATCAATGTGATGGAGTATGCCAGGCCATCTCACAGGCCCGTCCATGGTGGCATCCCACCAGCCCCATTTCGTACCGCTGGTCCAGATCTTCCACTGGTTCTTCTAAATCTGTTCTCGCTCTCCATTTTTGGTGCTACTTTTCGTCACAATGGAAAACATCCATTAATGTTCCACATCATGAAAAGGGGTCCATGCGTGAACCTGAAAACTTTCGCCCCATTAGCCACGATTCTGTTCTACCCAGTCTAATGGAAAAGATTGTTAAAGAACAACTGAATAAATTCCTTACTACTCACAACCCTATCAATCCCTCCCAACACGGCTTCCTCAGGGGCCGATTCTGCCTCACCTGTCAATTTGACTTCTTAAACTTGAGTACCCAAAGTGCTGATTCCTACCGGTCGATGCTCATAATCTTTCTAGAAATGTCGAAAGCGTTTGACCGCGTTTCCTGCTCTTTAATATTATTATCCAAAACTAGAACATATTGAATGAAAATATACTCTTATCTTGGCTATCATCCTAACTTTCAAATCGCTTTCAGGTAGCAAATCTTAAAGGTTGTTTTTTCCAGCCCTGTGCTAATACCAGTGGGGTCATTCAGGGGCGCATCCTAGGTCCTCTCCCTTTCCTGCTATACATTGATGATATCTTTAAAGTTATTCGTCATGGCACACCATTCC
>LUCM01005219.1:164475-211064 GCA_008360955.1 Fasciolopsis buskii | reverse complement strand
CTTCGGCTTGAGATAAGCCATCCTGTAGAGCTCGTTGGATCATGGAGGCACGCAAGCCGTCACACCACGTCAAGGTGTAGTCTCGTTGTGACAGCAGCTTGTAAACATACCATGAAGACCAACCCAGAACGTGATAATGATCTACCGAAACGCTGATATCAAGTCTTGCTTCTGCTTGATCCTCATGCCTCCGTGGATGTAGACATCGGGGTCCATGAAACAGCTGTCTGAATGATGGGCAGAAGCGAAGAAAAAAATTGTGGTTTATTTAAGCAATAATTCTTCCAGCAACAAAATAAATGCTCAGTCGCCTTTTGAGAAACGGAAATTACTTCGTGCTTTACGAACGGTCACTTTGAAAACACCAGTCATGCTGTTTTCGATTGATCGGACGATTAGTGCCCCAACGGATCAAACGCGTTCGATATTGGTCTGAATGCTCCATTTCCCCGTTCAAATTAGCGGAAACAATTGGTCCAACTCTAATCCACGAAAAAAAGAATTAGAAAAATACCCATGACACGTTGGTTGTCGAGGAAATAAATATTCGTATTCAAAGGTGAAATGGCACAAATCCCCAGACGAATTATTCCTTGTCCGATAAATTTGGTTGCCTTAAAATCGCATTGTAAGGCATCATCCGAAATGTACGACAATTCACCATTGTAGGATAGCAATAACACACTAACTCCCTTTATTTGTAGATCAACGAAAACCAAACTTGAATTTCAGTAAGGAACGAATTCAAATTAACAAAATTCTACTTGGTACTTGTTTGTACGGAAGTCAGTTGGAAACAAATAGGCTGATCGTCCAGAAGGCTTCTAGGGCGTTTCACCGACTAAAGGACAAAGTGATATCCATTCGACCGGAAGCTTAATTATATTCCACAAACCCATTGTTCAGCCTAGATCAGGAGAAAGGTTCAATTGTACTTCTTATAGGTAATCTGTTACCTTATGGGAGTCAATTACGAGCGTGTTGAGTGACCTAGTAAGAATCGTAAAGGTACCCGAAGGACTAGTTGACTTAGGAGAAACAGTTGCTGGAATTTCTCAACCTGTACAAAGGTGAGTCAGGAGGCAGAGACGTGAGGAAAGATACATCTCCAAGCAAAGTGACCGGCCTTCCAAACGACAGCCATCAGCAGCTGTAGTCAGTGACAGTTGAATTGCATCTAATTATATACACTCGAATAGCGGACGCTTAAAAACTGCATATTTTAGTTAAGAATGTAGTGAGGCGGACAGGCCCCACAGCCTCTACAGCCCAGGGCGCCAACTGGAGAGGATCGCCGACCATGATGCTGAAACTTGGAGCGAAATCGAAGCACAAAGTACCCATAAGTCAGGCGCCGTACCGAGCTGGGTAGCACCGAAGTGGGACGAGAGACACGTAAACCACATGACCACCTCCGGTCAACGAATGAGACCGATGTTGGGACTTTCATGTCCGCTGGACAACCAATGATAAAACCGACTGAGGCGATTGTAATCCCAAGATTATCAAAACTGTCAGCTTTACTTGACTTAAAAATCCGCTCAAGTGTTTACAAAAGTTCTCTTACGATTCAGTACTTTTTACTGCCACTCAATTCAACCCAGCAACTCATCTCTTCTGATGCATTTGCGATAGCTCTAAATACCTATTTAACTCCTGAAGAACCAGACATCATGACCCTAGTAAGAGGACAGGCACAAATCCACGTAAAGTCTCAACAAGTTAAACGTGGCAAAAAACCAAGCGACAGCTTTTGTCATCCCTTTGTGAAATCCTCCTATGGTTACCGAATTCCAATCTCAATAAACAGTGAACAGAACACCAAGCCTCCGCGGATAAAACTCAACTAAAAATTGTTGTATTTCTTTCTTGATCAGCAGTCGTCCGCACAGCCCTGTTTCTGAGCTCATGTATTTTTCATTCGGTGGGATCATAGGCCATGAATAGATCCCGATACATAATGACAAGGATTCAACAACAAAGGTGCACATCATCCGATTGTGGACGGAACGGTCATCAAACAAGTGGCTAATCATAAATAGGATAAGCTCGGGGTCACCCAGTAAACAACCGTCGAAAATCGGCAGTTATCTAGAGCGTGGTGGAATTTTACTTGATAAGTGTCACACGGATTCGAATAAGCTCGAGAATCGCAACCAATAATGATGGTTATTGACACTAACCCTTTTTCAAAATAGTGCATTCTAGTAGAGGCACAAACCGAACGACTCGGTTATCGGATCTAGTAGAAGTCCCTTTTATGGCCGTTAGGGCCCACCATACGCGGGATATCGAAAATTATGACCTTGGAACATGGAGCGACAAACAACCACATAAGGTCAAAATAGATCGGGTGTACCAACGAACCGGGTGCCATCTACCACGAAAACTTTGACTCGTTACACTGAATGACCGAAAGACAGCGGTTATCGGCCTCAAACAAGTTGCGAATGACCCGTCACTCCAGCGACCTAACAGACGGAACAGCTAGGGTCAGTCCCGAAAAACTATAAATTACTTCGGTCTAGGCGTTCGAACAGAGCCTGGCCAAGAGACGAAAATTGCCCACAAGCTAGTAAAACAAAACAAGTTTATTTTGTCATGGTTGTATCAATTGCAGTAGAAAAGGGAAACAAACCAACAAACAAATCTCTTGAACAAACTGCCGTTGTGTCGAGCAAAATGCGTCGAAACGGCAACCGGGTAGGTTTGATAAAGTGACAATGGTTGCATAGAATCAGAGAAGAAACAACACCATGAAAAACCAAAATGCCCCCAAAAATGGATCAGGTAGTTTGGGTTTCTGTAGCTGTCGTCCGTTGCGGAGGCGAAGCATAAGCTCCCGGTATGTGGGTTGAGGGTGTGTGGTTGTTGTATGTGCATTCGAATATCACAGCAGACAAGTCCGCACGCGCGCTCCTCACACATGCAGCCAGGGAGCGGTCTATAATCGACTACTACTCAGCCGAGTCCCAAACATGGTCGTTTGAAATCCGTGGAGTCCAGAGCGGAAAGCTGATGATGGGGTGAACAGCTGGCAGGCGAGGTGGTATAGTCTGTGAGAAAAAGATATTCGAGGCGTGTCCGTTTTACGGGTCTTTCCGACATCGTCAAGTCTGCATTAAACGCAGGATCCATTGGGGGAGCGGACGATGATTCATCGGGATCGACTGAAATAGTCAGGGTAGAAAAAGGGAAAAGATAAAGTGAATTGTTTGATCAACTAGCTTTTTTGGAAAAGCAGACAAGAAACGCTGGGAAAAGAATGTTACATGCCATAATGTCGGAGATACAATAAACAATTCCAACCGAAAATCATACAATTTTAAGCGAAGGAAGCTGCGTTATTTGAAATGCAGCGAAACCAATTGTATAAACACCAACTTAAGAACAAACCATGTGAAATAGACCCGGTCGACAATTTCAATAGACAAAAACATTTCGGTTCTTGCTTGGATCACATTAGTGCCTTCGTCTGCGAACAGCAATAGGGATTTAAGTCTTTCGAAGGAGAGATGTCGTGACAAAACACTGAGAAGTATCCTACTAGGTTCTGACACAGATAAATCGGATCGGAGAGAACACTCGCGATGGAGATTCAGGAACCACAACAGCTTAGAGAGTTACCAAGAGTAAACGGCCGTGGACGGAGCATAAACCGTCTACAGTGCCTCACAAACCACGAGTTAGATCCGCTGTCTACTATATATATATATATATATATATATATATATATATATATATACGAATCAGGCATGGTAATGAAGAAACGACGGAAAAAGAATTGCAAGCAAAATAAAACCGAAAAAGAATTAATTTGAAAACAGCACAAACAGATTTGTGTTCCTACCGTATACAGTTTGTCGTTTTTGTCCTCCTCTGAGTTGTTTTTATCGGAGGTAGGACAAGCGGCACAAAAATCGTGCCATCGACTTCCATTCTGAGCTCAATTTTAACATCTTCAATCATTGATACTATTTAACTCAATCAGGAATTCGGGAAGCGCCAGACAACATTGTTTTTTATATCGCTATGCAACATTTTTGACTGACGGTTGAACGTTCAAAGACAAGCTGGACAGATCCACATAAAACGATTAGGCCATCGGTAATGATGTACGACATTTTCACTCAAAAAACTATCAGCACTTAACACACGACGACGCATCTCGTTACGGCCCACTCACAACCAAATTTGAACAATGCTTTGGAGACATCAACGATCGAATACAGAAAGACGTCGGATATTCTCAAGGCGGAAAGGCCAGGAGCCCACAAACGCATGGAACATTACGGACAATGGCGTGTACATTGTCTCCTTAGAGGAAAGCAGGATATCATGATGGTGCCACAGGTACCGCAATTTCGTGAAAGTAGTCCTGGATCTCGCTATTCGATTTCAACACCAGCAAGTTATAATCAAGGTTCCGAGGTAACTACAGTTAAGACTACTACTGAACAGCCACCCGGAAGATTAAGAGCGGAGACAAACTTCTGAGTCATGTCTTTGAAACTGGTTAACTCAGGTGGTTGTGGTGCTGTTCTTTCTGTGGTAGCCATTTTTACGTTAAGCGCATGATGAGAGTTCCTCGACAGCCGCCAGAGACCACTATACACTGCAGGGCATTCGGCAAACATGGTCCCAGAACTTGAAGTGATTTGAAGAACTATAGGGTATAACGAACATTTTGGTCTCGCCGATACTGATCTCAAAACCAGTCCCCGATGCTTATTCGTTAATCTGTTCAGGGAGGTATTACAAAGGCATTCGGTCGGTCGATAATCTGCGGCTGTTCATACTGCCAATAGGGATCCTTTCTTCCAGAACCCTAAACGGAGTCTGACTGAAAAGTGACACCTCGGAAGCCGTGTATTTATCGACATCAACCCTGCTCGAAGCAATGGACAACGCGGATCGGTTTATTCCGCGCCAAAACCGATACAGTATGGAATTGACTGTTTGTGCCATTAGTTGAGGTTTGTGGACGAGTACTGCTACGGAGTCCAGCCACTAAGCGGGAAAACGATTAGGATCTTCAACCAAAGCCTTTAGTTGTAACGAGAACCTTAACGCAAGCCAACGGGGAATGGCTTAGTGGAGGCCCATCGACTTGGATCAATTGTTGTCAAACTCACTTGTCCAACTGAATTGTCCATTCAAATTAACTCCAAATCTGAAAGACCAGCAAACTACTGCGTTGGACTCCCAGTCATTGATCTTCCAGCAATGACTGAATCCTCGGATTGAGATACGCTACCCCGTTCAGCAAGCCGTCACAACACATCTGATGGTGCTTCAGTTGTCCCCAAAATCGAGGTCCATAGAATAACCCTCTGCAGAAACTTGGACATTAATAACTATGTATTCCATGCTGCATAATTCAATCGATGGAACTGCAATGGAGAAAATCGGCATCCCTGCCGAAATCCAGGCAGACAAAACTTTTCGCGGTAACCTCGGGTACGCGGTTGTACTTTAGCGCATTACAATTTCATCAGGCTGGCTGCTTTGGATGGAACACCGGCTTTATAGTCTCTCTCACAACCCACTGAGTCGGATGCAGCGCAAAAGACGATGAAACACGAATTTGTATGGGTGTTCTAGGAGAATAAATGTTTTCTCGATGGAGTCACTTGTTTGAGTGGAAGTTTTTCAACCATGTCTAACAGACTGATGCTTGTTTTATCATCTTTTCGAAAATATTGGCAAATTCGAGGTATTCCAATCGGATGGATATGTTCGGTATTCTAAACCAACCAGAATAGGGCATAAATTGCCTGAGGACCACCGAGAAGTCCGTCTTGCAGATTTCTGTCCATTCTTCTTCTGAAGACTTTGGACGACGGATCACACCAGTTGCTTCTTGTGACAGCGGAAAATCGCCGTTGATATGATAGAGCCGAAGCCGAAACTATATCTGCCGGTTGGTCTAGTGGGGTAAAAGGAGTTGGCTGATAAGTTGTTGGAATTCAGTTACTGTATCACCCATATCCTGGATGAATATAAGGGAAGAATCGCACAAGAGGCCCAGTAGGCTGTCTTCTTATCGGAAGCCAATTTGACGAGTCGAAGTAACAAGCACCGAAATCAGTCTTTATCTTGTGTGCTGCTCCATGTCAGTAAACGCATTCATCTTTATTTACGGGTTGGGTTCCCCGGCATCTTAGATTGTGGCATTCCGGAAGGGCGCCCCTAGCCATCGAAGACAGATGAATAATATTTTCACATGTTCTGCCTTTATAACGGCGTTCCTAATCACGCCATTGCATACTGTGGTATTGCCAATCTTTATTTGATCCAGAGTAAGTTAAGCGAATCTCCGTGTTGTCGAGTGGAGCATTCGTTAATAACGACCGCACAATGTCCGTCAATAAAGCTTCTGTCTTCTCCTGGAACTCGGGACGTTCTAAGTTAAAACGATTTAAACGATGTCAACCAAAAGCGGAGCTGTGCATTAGGATGCGGTTCAAATTGCTTCTGTTACCTGTTTCAGCAATGCGATGCAATCTCCAGTCCTTCATTGATGAAACCTATCGCGACCGGAATAACGAATAGTCAGAGTTCCTTTCTTTCATTCAACCTGTCCTTTCTGTCCTTAACCAAATCTCTTTGTTCCCTCTGCACACCCATAGTACCCCCACTGATAGTAAGCCCGATAATCGAAACGGTTTGTTGTCAAACGGTGTCAAAAATGGTTTTCAAACGTGCAGCTCATATTTTCTCAAACCACGTCAGACACTGAATCTCGGGCTCTTCAATTTGCACACTCATGCAGGCTGGTCAACAGGCGTGTTTAGCTCTGACAATGGACTCATTGGCTATTGGCGTCTGCCTCACTGGTGAAACAAATTCAGGATTTGTGTGCAGTTCAGTTATCTGCGCCTAATACCCCATCGGGAATTTCCTGCGCATCTCAGGAGACCAAGCATCCTGGAGGATTGCTGTGTTAAACACACCGTATTTGTCAGCTTCGTATGCAACCGAAAAGACTGCGCGGACATCACCGACTCGTCACTCTTGTTTGCAGGAGCAAATGCTCCGACACTGTAGTGGTAGCAGGCGATTTTAATACCTAAGTTGGAAAACTCAGTGCACCGGAAGCCTGCTTAGGTCGGCGCTGCAACTTGACTGTTCAGTAAACAGATAGCGGGAATAGGCTTCTCCAACTTTGTGTGAGCAATCATTTGTTGCTGTCTAGAACGAATTTCCGACACAATTCGCTTCACACAGCGACATGGCGCTCTAACTCGACAGGTAGTCTGATCAGGTCGACCATACTGCACTAGGCTACCCTTGGTGCCGTTCTGTCCGGAACAATAAATCATACCAGATCAAGTCGAATCGGATCATGTCCAATTTTAACGTGATTTTCATACAGCTCAATACCCAACGGTGCAGACCGCAAACCCGGTTGGTCGTCGAACGTCTGTCTGACCAGGCTGTTTGCAACAGCTATGAACATAAACAACCCGACGAACAAACAACTTCGACGAGCGATGGAACGAAATCGAACAGACGATGCATTTGGCAGACTTCGCCTGTGGTCCCAGATCTAGCGTCCACCAAAGACATTGGATCTCGCAAAGGCCGCTAGGCTTAATGAAGCAAAAACGTCAGCTCCCTAACTGCAAGGAGGTGAATAGGGTGCGCTGATAGGTGCAGCGTCAACTGACGATAAGCCTTAAGGATGATCGTGAAAATCGACCGACTAAAGCAGCCGAAGAAATGGAATGAACAGTTGCCTCAGGTAGCAAACAAAGACTGTTTAGGATGATTCGCAACAACGGTGGAAGGCGAAATTCGGTCAGTGAGGTAGTGTGACAAAGATGCAAGCCAGATTCATGACAGACAGCAAAGGCCCGGCCGCTGAGATGAGCACTTCGAGGCTCAATTTAGCTGGTCGCACGCAAATGTAGTTAGTCTGACGTCCGCAGCTGCCAATCCTTGGGGAGTGTCTCTTGACCCTCCAACGCAAGTGGAAAAAAAAGTCGAATATTCGACTACTGAAACGGGAAAAAGTGGCCGAACCCGACGAAATTACCCCAATTCTTTTCAAACTGGGAGGAGAAACTCTGATGAAATCACTTACCTCACTGATTCATGATATTCGGAACGAGGAAGGCGTTCCGTTATCGCGAGGTGAATCACTGATTGCACCCAGTTTCAAGAAGAGCACATGGAGTGACTGCAGCATTCATTGTGGGATTGGTTAAATTCCGACGGTAACTAGGGAGTTAGCTTCGATAATTCTACGCCGACTAATGCCGATTCGCGAGAGTATCATTCGCGAAAAGCCCCGATCAAATGGGCACTTACTCGAAATGCGCCTAAGATACCGCCGCGCTACGACAGCAGTCTTTCGCGAAATGAAAACCGCCGTCTACTCAATGGATCGGACAACGATATTCAGTATTCGCAACGAAAGGTTATATCAGCGAAATTCGTGAACCAGTTGCAAGCGTTGTAATTGCACACATGTGGTCGTCTGAGGGTAGACGGTGAACTGTCAAGTCCATTCAAAACGACTAGTGATATTCAACAAAGGTGCCCCATATCTCCATTTATGTTCAACTTCGTCATGGACCAGATAATGGAGGATGCTCTAGGAGGTCTCCAGGATGTACGGGTCGAACTGGGAAACAGTGAGAACCTGTGTGACCGGAATTACGCAGACGAATTCGCATGCCTGTTAGAATATGTGGAACATGAGTAGGGCGCAACAGACAGACTCGCCAGAGTTGCAGTTCTATTCGGTACGTGCTTTGTACCTTCAAAGTGTAAGGTGCTGTCACAAGACCGGACGACGAACTTAATACTAGATGGAGAAGAACTAATCAAAGCAAACCGCCTCAATTACCTCGACAGATGAGTGGCCAAAGATGGTAACGCTAATAGAGATGAACACGTGTATATCCAAGGTTCGGGCGAAGTACGCTGGATTGAAGCACTTGTGGCGTCCGTCTGATAGTTCACCGAAGGTGAAAGGTCCTGTGTATTGTGGCACAGTGCGCTTACTTCTTTTATATGGATGTGAGACATGGAGTATGCGTGGTGAACACGGTCGCCGCTTAGACGATTCTATCGTTGATTTACACAGCATTGCCAGGATTGGGTGGGGTGACCACGTAAGTAATGTGGAGGTTACGAATCTAGTACTAAGTAACGGTCCTGTGAATATTCTGTCACAACGTATGAAGCCCAATAGATTTCGTTTGTTATGTCACTTGTTGCACATGGCGAACACACATTTACCACATCGTGCTAGGGCTAATTTGCGTTCCTATCACGAAATGGAAGAAGCCACGTGGAGGTCGGCAGATGACGCAGCACGGTGGTGAGAAAATATACGATGAATTTAGGTAAATTAGGTGTCTCAAATCTTTCGTGTTCGGGGTCCGAAAAATCCGCCAATAGCTGGCTGGAAACACGAGGACAGGGGAGCGAACCGCAGTCATTTTCTGTGGAATCAGTGACTGAAGTGCGTTTGCAGTTAGACAATGGTCCATGCGTTGGCTATTGTAGCATACTTTTCTCTCCCCGTCGGCTTAACGCTGACCGATGTAATTTGGTGGTAGATGGGAATTCCGTCACCCGGTTCCCTGCCAAGCCTAATCTAATGAGACCTTTTGTTGGTCAATGTCTTTTCTAGCTCAGGGATCATCGCTCCCGGGTTTCTTCAATCCCCAGCAAAGTGAACCCAAATAGCTAAAGAACACGTCCCTCCAACTACACTCACCTTACAAGATTTCCATTCATAGATGTCGATTTCATTTATTCTTGTCATCCTTCAGATTCCACCGACTGCAAAGATTTGAAAATTTCCCTTCTCCCTGTCTCCAACAGCCCACAAATTTCAATTTTAGAAGCAGAGTCAACGAACTGAATCTCACTTGAAAATCCCTCATAGGCATCATGGGGTTTACTGCAAATTACTGTGTAAAGTGCCCAGCCCAATGTTACCATGGATTTCAAGAGACAATCGACGACGTGGAGGTGGTGAACACAAGTCAGCGTGTAGTGAACTAAACAGCATACCATTTTGTCCCTTTTTCCTTCCTCCTTCATGGATATGGTTCCGATGGTATACATAAGGGGCCTGATTGGCGTTTATTTGAGCTGGGGTCTTGAATGCGAGTGTCTTAGATACAGCACACACCGATGGCTAGGGTTTTCAGTGCACGAGCTAAACACTTCTATTGACCTACATGCATCAGTGTTCGCATATTGAATATGGCTAGTTTGAAAGGGCATCAAGGAAGACGAGGTGCATCAGCCGGCGGAAGCCGGTTCGGAGATTTGGATGCTATCCGAGGGAGACAATAGGATAGATAATAGGAACAAGGCTTACTCCGGTGGCACTACCACTGGCATGATTGACTGCAGTTCGCCAAGAGTGGAACAAAATAGGGTGGGAAGAGCAGTAACATGAATCAGTAGGTACAAACAGTTGTGTACGGTGGAAGGTCGTGTTTGTGAGAGAAGAGCTAGAAACGCTCGTGTGAAGATCAGTCATATTCATGTTTGTATACCGTTGCGGACTGTTGTACTATCCGATAGCCCAGTGCAGACCACGAGTCCTAGTTTGGATCGAAAGGTTGTAATAAACGTTATAACTCAGTGTACGCCTTCTAACCTATACAAAGTAATATATATATATATATATAATGCTAAATGAGTCGCATCAAACTACAAACTTTATTAGGACGAACCTTAGTAGAGCGATCACCTTAGGATGTAATGATCGAACTGTCCTACGGCCTGTTAACTTAATTGTACAATAAGTGTCAGTCTCTTCTCGGAATGTTGTTATAAGTGTTCAATGGAAAAACGTGAGAACACTAGCTAAAAATATCGCGCATCTATAATGAGGTATTCTGAAGCAGCATAAAGATGCGGAATCCCGGGGGATGGACGCCGAGAAGCGGAATCAAACTGATGACCTTACCGACGTACGTACTATCAAGCTAAGGCGAATATAACAACTAAACGCGACATGCGTAAGTGAACCTTCAGTGTCGTGTAGCCACTATTTTAATGTAAACAACTAGCCTGACTTCAGTCAGTAAAACAGTTTTGTCGATTAATTTTCAACTGAAGAGCCCGGAAAGTTCACAGGTTTGACTCCAGCTAGCGTGGTTGACTTCTGGACGTGAAATTTAAGTGGATTTCTCATTGTATGAAGCATGAGTGTAGCGGAAGGAGCATTGCCAATGGCCCTTTCGCACCAATTCACGGGGAAAACCGGCAGCCGTGACTTTGAAACTTTGAGTGTCACAAAAACCACAAGTTCTCGAATGGCCAAGTACGGCAGCAGGCCGGGAAGCAGCGATCTGTCGTCTACCACCAAAGTGACCGGCGCATTTGGGATTCGAATATCTGATTTTTTGGTGATAGGCTCTAAGTTCATTTGACCACCGCCGGTCAGTTGCATTTTCTGCTTAACACAAACGTGTGCGTATATCATACGATATCAGGACAGCAGCAGAGAAAGCTGACAAGAAAAAATAAAGTGCAAGCTTGAATATAAATGTCAACTTTCATATACTCGACCTCCATAGTGTTGAGTGACCATCCTTGTTCGCAAATATTTCTTTGCTGTAAGTTCCATATCGGTTTGTCTTCCCAAAGTTGTTAAGTGCACGAAATTGTAACCGGCGGTAGTCGCTCAAAAGATGAAAGGTGAGAATTCAGGATCCGCCGATCAGTTCGGTAGCAGATGGCAACCCGTCATCAAACCAAATCTAACGAGACCAAGCATGGTTTTATGATAAGTTTCGGGAGTCATGGTTACCCGTATCCCGGACCCCAGTGCAATGGACTCCAGCGCCTACTGAGCACTCGTTTCAAGTATGAAATAACAAAAGGAATTTGAATATTGGCATTGCATATATACGATTGATGGTTTGATAAGACCAGAAATGACGCAGTAGAGAGAAACAAAGCGTCCACAAATCCCTGGGGGCTGATGATTGCTAATCCAGTTCATAGATCTGATAGTTTCCGATAGCGTCCCTAATTTTAGCCCACTAAACTCAGAAGTTCAGTGAGCCAGCTATTGAAGCGCATGACCCTTGCCGCTGGACCCATGGTGAAGAATAAAACAATGAGAAAAGGGAACAGAAAAGAAATATTGTGAAGAGTATCTCATGTGAGATAGCTTCTCTACTTCCATATCACCGGTTTATCAGTGAGCCTGATACTACCCGGCTCTTCGAACTGAAGTAGGTGGTTCAGAGGGCTCAGGAGAGTCTACCCTAGGGGTTTGATCAACTGGTCTAACCCGCAAGGTAATAGTGACTTGAGGGTCATGCGGGACTATTGACTGTTCTTCGTCTGCTGTCACCTGGCTCGCTACAATGCCTGGTCTATTGAAACCTTACGTGGTTCGCCACTATAAGTCTCCGGATTATGGTTCCTGGTCTTCTCTTAAACTAGCAGGGACAGTACACGATTATACGCTTTACTCGGTCGCCAAAGCCACAGCGAACCTGTTCGTTTGAGGGTGCGCCCTCAGTATTTGTGCAGCTAAACATCACTTGCAAGGCAGTTGTTGTTCTCCAGGATTAAACGATTTGCTCATGTATTAGGTCGATGGAACACGATGATGGGTGATGATATTGTGGTCGACAAGCTTCATTTGTCTCTTGACAGTGCCACTAGCTGGCATCGTTTCAGAACGCTTGCCAATGTGCTTGTTTTCGACTGTTTATTCTTTTTTATCTTTTACTTCCTTCATTAATGAAACAACAATGTACATCATTTTCAAGAAGGAGGCCGCGGCCAGCAGAGGGCTGCCAAGTGGGGAAGCTGACCGGCGATAGGAGGATTCGAACCCGCGACCTTCACGTCCAAACGCCATAACGTTGTCTGTTCGGCCACAGCCAGTCAGCGGGCCTGGGCCTACCTTATTCATAGCTAATCACCAATATTGGTCGTTGGTTCCCAACTCATGCGCTCGCTACAGAAACTCAGCACTCGGTTAGCGGGCCCCAATAGTTCGCAGAAGCCTCAAATCATCTTGTAACCTTGGTCGGACAATTTGGTCAAAAGCTATGGAGAAGGGTCTCTTCCAATTTGGTTTGGTCAACTGGATAGTATTCAGTACACCGGGGGGCATGGAGGTGGGCGATAGATAAATGGTCTCCTCTTTGCTCCATCCCGTCCGTTGTATTTGTTCTTCGCCATGTCTCCAACGACACGATTGGGATTAAGATTTACGCAAAATATAGCGTATATGTATGGATGAACCAAATGTCATCCGGTCGTGGATCAGTCACATCTGTACCTCTATCTCCGGAGTAACAGTACGCTGCTGCGTCAATGACCCAGCTGGCGAGCTCAGCACCTCTTAATCGTCACTTCGTTTGGGACGGCAATACACCTTTAACGTCTTGCCATCCTACTTCTCAACCTTAGTCATGAGTACGGTTATCGGAGATTGGAGAACTGCACCACCAAACCTGTGAGCTGCGCAACATAGCCCTGGTACACATCCCGTGGCTGATGTGGAATAAAACGTTACTTAACATCATCAGACTGACCGGTCGAGGTCAAATGTCTTAGACGTGTAAACTCAAAAAGGTCAGCGGTTCAAATGCCAGGTGGACAACCGATGACGTGAAAATAAAGAACAGAACTGCCAGGATGGCCGAGCGGTCCAAGGCGCTGCGTTTACGTCGTAATCCAGTCTGGAGTGTAGGTTTGAATACCACTTCTGACAGCCAATTTTAACTTCAAAAGCTTCAGCACGGTTGGGAATGGATGCCTCAAGCAGAGTCGGCTGATAACCCTGAACGCCTCAACCAAATACTCCAAAAATTCAGCGTCTAAAATATCACCTGTTGATGAACTCTCACGCATTCCCTTCTTGTGGCTGAGGTGTTCCTACTAAAGTGTCAGGACGCAGGCAAACGACAGGCACCCTCCACTGGGTTGTTTCATCATTGACAATCAGTCTAGAGGAGTTGGTTAAACCCTGATTCGAAATCCACCACAAGAGGCGTAAGAAACACACGGCTGTGTGCTAATCGACTTCCGTGGTGAATGAATGCACTGGGCACCCAACAGGTCTAGTTACGTCTGAAGGGCGCACGAACTGAACAGCCAATCGCAGTCTCATTGGAATACATGATCCCTAGATCGTCTTGCTCATTTGTGAGTCAGACCATTTGGTCAAAGGCTCAAGGTAGGGTTCCCTAAGTCAATCATCTACTTCGATTTGAGCACCCGGATGGTATCAAGCTAGTAGAGGACTCATGAATCCCAGTGGATGAACGGTGGTACAGAGATGGGGAATGGAAGAACCAGAGTGGGTGGTAAATTCTACATATTCTTTTGCTTTATTTCACCTTTTTCGCTCATTGTTTGGCCATGATACCGACAGCACACGAGTTGCACTCAGATTTGTGCGCATACATATATATATATATATATATATATATATATATATTTGTAGCGAAAGGGGTGTGTGTGGAAACTCTTCGTCGAAGAGCCCAGAGAAGAATCACAACTGTAGCTCGTCAATAACTCTGTCATTTGGACTGAGCCAACCTCAAGATATCAACAAAAATGTCGACGCGACTGTCTGGAATTCGCCTTTGTTTCCAGTCCTGAAAGCAACTTCGTCGCAAGGTAGTCTGTAGAAGATCCTCAATAGGAGCTATTTGGAACAGTCACTAAGAAGTCACGAGATCGCCTTGTGCAATCTTTACGTTGCATGCACAACCACCGCGAACCCATGCACCATTTTATTTTCGTACCCTGCTGCGTAAAAAACAAAGAAAATCTTTTCTCCTCACCCCTCCCATCCTATCATCTTGTTACCATTTATGCAGGTAAAGTTGTTATACAGCATTATATATACATATACATATGGCACATGGACCTGAAGACAACGTTACGTTACAACTGTGCTGCGTCCGAGACCAAGCTTAATCGAGCGAACGAGTAAACAACGTAAAAATTGAGATGACTCTGAACCGAGATTAAAGGTGCATGGTGAGTGGGAGACGATTTCTATACAGCACCTATCATTCCAAATCATATCCGCTAACAGCGACGTCACTTTCAACAAGATCTTGGCCTCAAATTGAATTTCATCGTTCGGAGCGCTCTATATAAAAGCAAACGAGTGCCGAACAGATCTGGCCAATCCTCAGACCATGTAATATGATGACAGATCCTGAAGGTACACGTGTCTAACCGAATTTCGATTAAGGAAGCATGGACAATTTAAACGCTTCAAACAAAGAATTAGCATAGTGCGACTCACTGGTATCTGTGCAATTTACAGGATCAGAAGCGAAGCACAAATTCCGCACGGAATTCAGAGGGCAGTTGGAATCATCATTGGGGTCATCAGCAGTCTCCTCGTATTTGGAGTTCATTTCTTGTTTGTTATTAATTTTTGGAAATGAAAAATAATCCTCGGTACTGAGCGGTGGCCATACAGGATTTGCGATGGAACCAACGGTTTCACAAGGAGGTAAAACAGAATCATTTGATGTGGTCATGGGTACATCCACTGGAAGCACAGATTGAGTCGGAGTATTCAATGGTTGCGGTGGTGAAGCTGTTGGCATAAGTTTGACTGGATCAATTTGTAATGGGTTCTGGAAATAGTTACTCTGTTGCCATAAAAGTTGTCGGGCTTTTAGAGCAGTCACGGCAATCAATAATCCCTGGTGAAGTCGGATCCCACCACGGGACCTTCTTGCTTGATCAAGTTTTTGCATAGATGAAAACAAAACAAACTGTGCAGTAGAAGGATCCACCTCATGGTCGTAGAATTTCCCGGAAGGCCCGTAGGCGAACGAGCCACTCATGCAACACGCCATCCCGCATTCGGTGAATGACAAAACGGGCCTGTTGCGTGATTAAGATAGCCATTAAGTGTTTAAGCGACCACTCAGAGACGAAAATAACAACCTTGACGTGCTCCACCAACCACACGCGAGTGTGAACATGTATGCGCTTGTCTCATTTGCTAACGATAGTGACATGACCGCACTTCTGTGCGTACGGCCCCACGTGCGTACAGCGCCTGCGGTCATTGCGCTTGCAAATGAGCGGCCCCACTGACCTCAAAACAATGACGGAGTGACAGCGACGAACTATCTGACTCATGCCGCACCGCCTGCGAAATGAGTCACAGGACCAATGACATGGTGCCGTGCGCACGCCATGGGACGGTAAAAGCTCGACGCCCGTGAGTGACATTAATCCATCCGGTGCGTCAGATTTGCATTTGTTTGTCTGGCGCGGGTCGTCCAGGGCCATGTGTCTAACAAAGCCACTGACCCCCTGTCGACAGGCTGGCCACATGTGGCATCCACCACTCAAATTGGTTTGAGTTGACAAACGTTCGACATGATGTCTGGATATAATGACTAGTGGAATGGGAACAATAATCGCTTTAAAAAATAGGTGCTGTTAGGATATTAAGCGGTCATGTATGCCCGCCAAAGTGCCTAGCTGAGCATTCTGATAATCCCTGTGGAGCGGAAAGTTTGATTTCCTCATATAGTTGGAAGCAAACAGAGGACAACATGAACAGCCAATTACTCTGTTGTTTCTGATTGGGAGACAGTGTATTTTACGGGTGGAGTTCATTAGTTGTTTGTTCATTTGGGAATAAATTTATCATAGGTGCGGTGGTCGGGAAGTAAATATATCTGAGCGAGATTCTTAGAAGCTTTCGGCTGACAAGAAGCTGCCAATGAAGCCCCAAATCTCGAATGTAATTTGCAAGTTGTTCACCGTAAGTAAAGCCCAGTCTAACAGGACTACTTGATTTGTTTTCATTACGCACCTTTCCCCATATTATTTTCAAAATTTGTCAAGTCGATGTGAAATTGCCATCCACCTGCCTTATACAGATCCAATTCACATGTCCTAAAGAAAATTTACCTCGCATAGACGAGCTTTCATGAACATTTTGTATAGTGACTGAATGTACGTATAGTATTTTACAAATGTAGACTAGAAATACATGTGCCAGATCGTGAGAAGGAGAAGCATGTTTGGATTTATTTGTGAATCTTTTAGCCTAGATCCCAATGATTTCAACGTAATTCGAACCAGTGTGGAGAATAATATAGTCTGCTTAGTGGGTTCTTGGTGCCGAAATATAGTGAAACATCATTCCCGAAAATTAAGACTTGTCTGATTCTCCAATCCCTATGTGGCCTGGTTTCTTTCGCCACACCATCACAAGGGATGCATTTCAGTGAATGCATGCAACAGTATATATATATATGTTTATATAGGTATAAGGATGTTTGGACAAGAGAGTACCAGGTACGCATGCCTGACGAGCGAAAATAACCGCAAAACCGGTCGTGTGCTCACGGGCAAATTTTGTCCACTCATTCAGATACTGCTTACTAGTTATATATATATATATATATATAATTAGAATCCTGTTTGTGGGGTAGGAATGTGAGTGGATCGATTATCCAATTTTGGGGTCATGTTTGTTATCACTGATTGTTTGGTGTAGGCTTGGCACTACCAACTTATGGATCGGTAGCGCTAGTAGTGTGCAAATGGATTAATAAGGATTCCCACAAATACCCAGTTGGTTTTGCGTTTGGCAGTGCCTAACTAAAGTAAAACAACCAGTGATCACAATACCGATCCAAATATTGATTATGGATTCTTCATTCCCATATCATGCAAAGAAGAACCTGCATGCAT
This sequence comes from Fasciolopsis buskii, assembly GCA_008360955.1. NCBI lineage: Eukaryota > Metazoa > Platyhelminthes > Trematoda > Plagiorchiida > Fasciolidae > Fasciolopsis > Fasciolopsis buskii. Next base: position 193,367 of record LUCM01005219.1, on the reverse strand, counting down.
CTTGCAATCGAAACGTCCGAGTTTGGAGATTTATTTACAATTTATTATCGGTTACGTATGTCTGATGGACAGCGATAGCCGAGGGACTGGTGGCGTGCCTCCGGAATTTATTGTCTATGTATGTACACAGTACTGACTTATATTATATATATATATATTTCGTGGCCCAATAGTGATGCTATTTGGAATGGTCATGAACGACATGGTATCGTCGATGTCCTTTCAATTTTCGTCCAATAAAAACGTTGAAAAAATGAATTTGTCAGTCGCTTGACCTCTAAGTGACTACATTTTACCTTTTTTGTTGCCTTTACTAATGGAGCCACCGTGTATGTCATTTTCACTTACGGGATCCAAGCCAACAAAGGAGGATATGACTTACTTCAGGAGGATTTGAACTGGTGATGTTCATGTTTAGGCACCGCAGCGTTCACCGCGCAACGTTTCACAAATTTTCCAGTTTCTAAATTATAACAATGCGACTTTGTTCACCCACAATATTTATTAAGGGATAATGGCGAATTGTTAGAAAATGGTTGTCATCACGGCAAATAAAGACAGTGGATGAGGACGTGAATCATAATGCTATCAGTAAGCCATAATTGATGCGAAACTCTCTTGAACATACATCGTCAGATTGTGACGCAACACGAAATGCGTATCTACATGAAATTCTGAGTTTATAAATTATCACAAAATGTCAGTGACAAACTCATTGTTCGGTATCATGAACTCCCATATGATATCATTGCTCAACTCACCATAAAGAAACAATGGAAGCACTGTACGGCTGTTTCATCCTTGTTACGAATCACGAGCAGTGCATATCCACTGCGCCCGATGCCTAACAGGGATGAAACAGCTGTACACTGGTTCCATGATTTCTTTACGGTGAGCTGAGCGATGATATCACATGGTGAATTATTTCATGAAAACATTCAATCTCCTACTACTAAAATCTATCATGAATTTCCTCCACTTGTGGTGCATTTCGACCACTAGGATGCAACTATTGAGGTGTTGGTTGAATGATTGCGAGACCAGTACGCGGGTTTTGACAGGCTTCCTAAGATAGATGTCCATTAGATAAGTCAATAACTATGCCCCAAATGACAATCAATGGAAAAATACTGTGCGACATCGTGTCTATGATCAACAAACAGTTGAGAATCAACTTACGAGCTAATTCATTTCGCTATGATTCATTCACCTATAATTTTCAGTTGGAACTCGGCGGGTGTGCCCTTCTGATAATCACCAACGAGGCCAAAACAAATGCGTAGTATTTTACTATTTTTCCAGTGACGAATTTGTCGTTGCTAGTGCAACCCACGATCAAATTAGCTAAGTAATTAATTTTGTGCTTCTCAGATGCAGATTTAATGGCTTATTTTCAAATTGCACGAGAATTGCTTCAGTTCATCTTGTGGTATACGTCGATTGTGGTTGTTTGGATGTTTCTGGTGGTAGATTTACTCCTACCTTGCCGTGGATAATTCTGTTTTAGCGTTAAGATAATTTTTGTGATGCGCACGAATCCCGTTGGTTCGTGTGTCACGAATTGATGCTGCAGCGGATGTGGTAGTTGACTACATCTCACATGCACCAGCCTAGACCAAGATGACTGCAAATCAATGGAACAAATACATTAGAATTTGATGAAGTCTGGTCTACCCATTGCGCCGTTACGATGGCCCTGCTACGGTGAGTGAACTGGCTGTGTCAGTCACGGATAATCCTAAGATTCCGGTTATAATGTCGGAATGTCATAAGGTGTGCTAAAATTGTCAAAACGTTTGTGAAGAATGAATTTCAACGCTGTCTGCGGACAAAGCGTCAAGCGCGGATCGTTCCATTCACCTGGATGAACTCTTGTTTTCTTGGTCACCATGGCAAAAGTGATAGAAATGGTCGAAAAATTCCCCGACAGTTTTATCACTTTTCATGATTGCAAATCCTAATTGGTTTTAAGATAAGTATGGTTAGTCTAGGTAAAAATCGCTTGATACAATCAGGTACAACTTGGCCTTAGCCAGCATAAACAGTCAGTCAATTAGAACCGCGGAGATAGCTGGTTGTGAAGTTCAAACTCCTCGAAACCATTGAGTGGAGTGCACTCCAACAATCTTCTACTTGGTATATAAAAATGTGATTTGTAAATGAACCACGGACGTATTTCGCAGCTGTTTTGATATTCTCGTTGTCTTGAATAGTGCGGCTTAATTCGAAGTCAGTCTAATAGTTCTTATCCTTGTGTTATTACAACTAGCCGAATTCATTGTGAATGATATAATGTTAATAACACAACGTTGTTGGTAAATGTACTGTGCCAACGTTTCGACTACCGTGGATAGTCTTTCTCAAGGCACGTTTTACAATCAAATGCAATCAATTGTAAAACTTGTCTTGAGAAAGACTATCCACGGTAGTCGAAACGTTGGCACGGTACATCTACCAACAACGCTGTGCTATTAACATTATATCATACACAATTAAAACCAGTACATGGCGCATCGATTTTTCGATACACTCATTACATCAGCCGAATCCATATACCCGATTCAAGTACATATATTACAATATGACTAGTTCGTAGGCTGCTTCCAGAGGTTTTTATAAATAGTGAATAAGTTTTAGCAAAAGATAACGGGCCTTATAATGTATCTAGGTTGGGAAAGAAAAACACATGTTTGCTATCCTCGCTACCGTAAAAGTGTCTTTTGATTTTTAGGAAGAAGCAAACCTGAAATTCCAACAGACATACCAGTTAATAGGTAAAATTAAAGGGATACTTTATGATATCTATTCGACGAACTATTGGGATTTGAAATTAGTTGGTTTGCTGACAAATCAGCAAAATGAATGACATCCAGACTCGGAATTTTAGCGTAGTTCGATAAAGACTCCGTTCAAGGTCACCTCGTCTATCAGAAACTCTGAAAATGAACTTGTCAAAGAACTTTTAAGTAAAGATCAGTCCACGATTGATAGTAGAAACCGTGTGAACATTGAACTAGCAAGCAGAAGTGAAAAAGTTGGCATGGCATAGAAAACCAGCTGGAGTGGCCCATACAGAAATGTGGCTGGTGTCAACCTTTGCTAGTTCTCGTAAATGCCCATTTGGGTGATTACAATAATCTGTTCGAGTCTATCTTCTCTTAATCCGTGATGTGAAGGCATGATCTGCTTTCTCGGTGGATTACAGATACAACCATTAGAGGTGTGCATAGTATTTGGACTAGTAATTAGTCTACGGAATGCGATCGATCACGGCAATGAGCGGATACGAGTTACCAGTAATTACTGAGTTGGACTCGAATCAGGCTACGAGGATGGAGTCAACAAGAGAACCACAGCAGAATGCAAACAAGCTTCAGTGATATTTACAGCTCATGGAGTTATATAAAAAGTTGAAACTGTTCGGATTGGTGGAATCCATTTGGTCCAATTATTTTGGCGTAATGTTTGAATTTCACGACCACTTGTCGTTATGATTCTCATTGGTTGTTTGTGTACGCAGATCACTGTGAAGCTGCATCGAAATGTATCACGTGGCTTGTACGTAAACTCACCACAGCTTTCTCGCTCAAGAACTCCTCAACAAGTTTACATGCATGCCTTATTGACATCTGAACTGATATCGGATTAGAACGCGGTGATTTGAGTGACATTTTCTGTTTAGGAATTTGAATTTTCCTGTTTGAATTGGTCTTTTGTTTATCATCTGAACTAATGCACATTTGATCACTTTGTCCCCTATTCACTGTTCTAACTTGCGTGTTGGTTTTTTCCGCCTTCCTCGAAGCAATTAGTTCTTGAGCTCTAAAATTCCCCTTTGGATATTCAATCATGCGTAAATAAAGTACAGGTAAAGTACTCGATGACTGTGCTGACATGTGTGCTCTCTTGAATTAACCGGGGAAAGCATTGAGTTATTTCCGTTTCCTTTTATCGTCCAACTTTTACTTCCTTCATTAATGAAATACCAATGTGCATCATTTTTCATGAGAGGGGGCAGCGTCCAACAAAGGGCTGCCAATGGGGAAGTTGACTGGCGGCGGGAGGACTCGAACCCACGACCTTCACATCCAAACACCAAGAGGTTATCCTTTTGAACAGCACCGGGCAAGGGAGTAGGTTGCATAGAAGGTCATCGGTAGGTTGTGCCCTGTCCGAAACTGTATAAGAATCCTCGGAATTTCGGATAGCTTTGATGTGCCTGCTTTGGTTTGGTTATATTGGTCGTTTCCTGACACCGAAGTCTGTACCGGAGCATATGCCAACCGACAGACTGTTGCAAAATGTTTAGAGTGCAAAGTCAAACCTAGTGGAAATGAAAGTTTCCCAGTGTATACCGTCTGTAGAACCGATGTGTCTGTTGTCTGAGTCTACGGAACTTGCCAACAAGAGTTATTCTATGGTCTGGTTTCCCGGAAGATCTTGACACACCTCGCATTAACCAGTTTTGTTAAACGACTTTCCGAAAGTGTTGACCTTATTTCACGATAACCTAATTCAACTCTGTGTGTGAATTTGTGGTGAAACCAGTGCGTGTGTTCGATGCTATGGCCATTTCACATGTTGACATTTGATCATTTTAAGGTGCTGATGATCGCATAGCTTGGAATGTTTATTAACGGTATGGGGCTACTGTCCGGCCAAGGACACAAATGGGACGGAATTTTAGGAGTACATATTTCGATCAAACTAAGCTCGTTATAACAACCACGGTTGGAGATATAGATGGGAGCCTCATTGATATGATCCGAGATGCGAAACTTTAAAAAAATGTACGAAAATTTGCTTCCATTCATCGTCAAGGTTCATGTTTCGAAAAAAGATCCTCAGCTTCTGTGCCGGAGATAGAGCAGCATTTGAAACTATTACTAGGCTACTCAGTTTGGATATTCTTACTACTAACAAATCAGAAGTGTATACCGGAAAATCAGAATTCGTTTTCCCTACCGCTGGGATGTTTCGTCCATTCTAGGCGATCAATTGAATTGTGATTTGGAGTAGAACAATTTATTCGATGCTGACGGTGAAAATGACACAACACTGTACTTCAGTTTGCGAAACGGCTTTGTTTTTTTTGCCAGTCATCATTTTCGATCGATATGGCCATTATGTACAGTCTTGTTTTTTTTCCCTACCGGAAATAAATCAGATTTTTCGTGTCCTCCGTGCACACCAATATCTGGAACAAAATGATGCACACTCATGTCTGTTGCTTTTACAAAGGAAAACAATCACAGAACTAATTATAACTATTTATCCCGTCATTGGGGATCAAATAGAATCGTGCTGAAAGAAAACGAGTGTGGAGTTGCTGTCTGACAGTGTGACAAGCACCGTTCAAACAATTCCTACTATTTCAGTTTGATGTGTTATGTCTTTTGTTATCTTTCTATCTTTTTACTTCCTTTTATTAATGGAACAACAATGTACATCAATTTTCAGGAAGGGGGCCGTGGCCAGCAGCGGGCTACCAAGTGGAGAGTTGAGCAAGATTATGAGGCAATCAGTCACATTAACCGATTCGTGTTTTTATGGAATCATGAGACTCGTTAGTACTATGTGAAATGGTCTTCGGAAGGCCAGTTCCTGTCCTGTTAATCTGCCCATTGCGTGGGAAAATCGATAAGCAACTAGAACGGCCGGATATCGTACGGATGTCGTCTTTGCTAATCTTAGTGGAATACCTGACAAAATTCACTCTGGCAAGCTTTTCATGAAGCACACCAATATTGGTATTAGTTATTTGTTTATAAGATGAACTTAAAGCATTCATGATGAATAGATTATTCTCGATGAAAGTCGTCTCAGTACTCTCTGCTTAGTTGACTCAAAGATTTGAGTTTGACCAGTGTATTTCCCGATTGTCTTTTAGAATTTGCCAGAGTTTACGAATTACCCTAGCTTGCAATACGTAGACGACCTCAGCTGACGGAAATTTTGATCAAGTGATGATTCCCATATTTGTCATAAAGATTTGAATGAGCCAAATGTACGTTTTAGTCTGTGCTTGTGCCATTCGTTCGAGATGATGATAGATGGACCGCCTGAAATACATGGCTATCTCATCTTCATGTTGGTCTCCAAACGTGAACGTGACCTAGGTGCATCAATTACGTCCGCACTGAGCACACCGACAATTTATTTAGGTCGGCAACTAGATTTATACGCGAACCGTCTTTCGTGTCATGGATTTGGACTAATGCTTTCAGCGCTCAAGCAATCACGGTCAGAACTTTCTAGTTTGACGTTTCATCCCTGTAAGGTGGCTAAACTTCGGTTATACTTGTGAGATTGTGATGAGCAGTAAACCAGTACACCGATGCATTTCAAACAGAATATCTTCGTGCGACTGAATCGTTCTCTGAGGCTTATAGGTAGCCTCGATGAGATAATATCGGTTTTGGGCGAATGCCGCGTCAGAACAGCATACCGATCTTACCCGTAGAGGATTGAGTAAAACACGTGACCACTCAACTACACGTGTAAGACATCGTCCAGTTGTACCATTTATAGTCTACAAAACGTCACTCAGAGTTTCAAATGTTTCGGACAAAAATCAGATTCCGTTTCGCGATTGAAGTGGCAAGCTACTCTATAGGAAGCTTTTGTGACTGAACCATTGATGATAACGCTTACTTGGGTGATCAGTTCTTGATTTTCTTCCAAGACCGATGAATGATCGACAATGTACCCAGTCATACTGATGAGGAGCAGTATTCCCGGATCTGTAATAAGTGTGACCCACGTTATGGTACCACCAGTTAGACTGAATAGGTTTATTGGTCAACAACTCTCACGTTGGTCTCGATCAGATTTCAAGATCGATTGCTTTTAGGGAATGAATTTAGCACATTGTAGTAGTAGGAGATTGAATGTTTTCATGAAATAATTCACCATGTGATATCATCGCTCAACTCACCATAAAGAAACCATGGAACCAGTGTACAGCTGTTTCAGCCTTGTTAGGAATCATCAACAGTGCATATCTACCACGCCCGAACTGGCACGCGAACCCGAACAAGGACGAATGATTCTGAGTCGAACGCCTTAGCCATTACGCTACCGGGCAGGCAGGCAGCTCTGAACGGTTTGTTGAACTTCACCACCTGATGATGTTGCACCTATCCGTGCATATTCACCGCACCCGATTCCTAACAAGGATAAAACATTTGTACACTGCTTCCATGGTTTCTTTGTGGTGAGTTGAGCGATGATATCACATAGTGAATTATTTCACGAAAATGAATTTAGTTTTCCAATCACATCGCCTCAACGTTCAATTTGTTTTGGCAACCTACCTAGACTGTTTAGAACCCACCGAGACAACCGATGAAAACGCGGAAGCAAGAAAATGATTCTGAAGCGATCTGCACGTCGATTCACCATTATGTATCGACATCAACATCACCGAGTGAATATTTTATTTCATTTTCACAGGGATTATTTTCGACGAGTCGCGAGGATAAGTTGACTTGACAATAAGATAGATACATGTCAACGTAGTAGAAAGCTCGGTGCGCAAACGGGGTATGGTTTGCAATTCATTTGAATATTTGATGCGCTTTTTATGTATATGAATTATTAATTGAATAGCCATTCGATACGTTAACGAAAAGTATGTGATGATCTAATTGATCGAATCGTTTCTTGTGTTCTTGATAACAATCTCTAGATCCATTGGAACCGACCGTGTCGGGTTCATCCCGCTTGTTTCCGTGCTCGAATTTTCGATAAGGGCGACGTCCGATGCATAGCAGTTTTTCCAAATTCCCTGATTATCGATGTCATTTATTCATAATAGTATCATATTGAAATTCACCTGCCACGGGGTACATTCGTCTTTCTAGTACACTCCTAAGATAGTAAGCAAGTAAGAAGAGAATAGAAACCGAATTTTTGGCACTGAAAAGTTTTAATTGTCCATGCTCTTTTACATTCCGTCGATCACGGACAGGATGGGTGTAGTGTTCTTCTGCATTAATTATTTCTGTCTCGTTTGATCATATTTATTTTCATACGTGGTCCGTTTGAACAACTTCATTCTGTTCCGACTTTGTCTCCAACGGCCGACGGTGACCAAGCGGATAAAGTCGTGGCATTTGGACGTAAAGGTTGCGAGTTCGAATCCTCTCATTGCCGGTCAACTTCCCCACTCGGTAGCCTTCCGTTTGAACGCGGCCCCCTTCCTAAAAAGTACACTGCTATTTCATTAATGAAGTAAGTAAAAGGCAAGAGATTAGTTAGGTGATTTTTCGATATCGATCAGTATGAACACGCGTATACGACAATCCCATTCACTGCCTTTGATTGTCCCATTATTTGAAACTTTCCTCATTCACATTAGAAAATAATTTTCTTAGTCCTTTTATGGACTCGTGAATTAGGTTATAATTAAATTTCGCACCAGTTTCGAAGTTACCGAGTCCGCGGCAGCTCAGATATGGAGAATTAGCCCGACAAACAAAAGGTCGACGATTCGACCCCGGCTGGTGACATCAGCTTTTGGATACATAAGTGGATTTTCCATTCTCCCCATCTAACAATTATTTAAATTCTTGTGTACGTGAGGTTGACGCAGTATAAACACACATCACCTGTACAATTTCAGCTAATACGAATCCGGCCAGTACAGTTTGGAATTTTGATTCTTTTGGGCATTAAGACCAAGAGTGGATTCTGTGCGGATTCTCAAACCCATTCGACTATGGCAACAAAGACGGATAATCCAATTACTATTTTTGAACCGTCACAGGGAATAAGAATAGGACACGTGTGTTGTAAAGTGTTAGTAGTTTGCGCAAATACGGTGAATGAGAGTTCCTCTTTGGTGAGGTGATTTGGTCGCGTTTCCAGAAGTGTACTTATTCCCACAATGTTTTTCGCTTTCTTGTGACTTGCTCTTTTGTTTTCAATGGCCGGCGGTGGCCAAACGGATAAGATCGTGACGTTTGGACGTGAAGGTCGCAAGTCCGAATTCGCCCACAGCCGGTCAACTTTCCCATTTGGCAGCCCTCTGTTGGACGCGGCCCCCTTCCTGAAAATTGATGTACATTGTCGTTTCATTAATGAAGGAAGTAAAAGATAAAATATTCTAAAAAAATTACAGTATGAAATTGTGTCAGGTTGTGTCACGTGGCTTGGACGTAAACTCACCGCAAATTTTTGTGATCTGTGACTAGCACTTGGCCCGAGGCACTTTCTGGCACCAACGAGAGACAATAGACCTGTTTCCCCGGGTCGTCCGTGAGCAAAGCAGCGAGAAAATAATTTCGTTTTGGCGGAAATCAACCTTTTCCCATGAATACGGCAAACAGACTGGACTGCAACATCAAACCGTGGGCAATCTGTTAGAACTGGGATAAGACTAAATCCAGTTCATTAAATTTTGATGAGCAACTCCACGCAATCAAGTTCCGGTATATGGGGGCCTGGCGCAACTCCATTCAGTTAAAACACAACGATTCAGCATAATCTTTAATCATGTGTAGATGATCAGACGGTAGTCTAGCGTCCGTCTGAAAAATTTGACCTCAACGACATACTAAATTCCACTTTGACAACAGTTAACTAACAACATTTCGTTTGTTGAAACCACTTAGACTTGGGTTTGACATTTTCGCAAAATTAATTAGAAAGTTCAAACCGATTTGCCAGTTTTTTAATCTTTTACCTAACTTATTGCTAAAACAACAGTGTGAATCGTCCCTAGGAAGATAGTTGCCAAGTCAAAGATTTGGCCGGCCATGACATGGCTAGGATCCATGATCAACGGTGGTCAAACGGCCGACGATGCGGGTATGAATTATCCAATCGGTGGTCCTTTGTTTTGAGTCACCGCGTTCTTGAAAAGGATGTGCGCCGGTATTTTACTAACAAGTAAAGTAAATCGTAACAGAAAAAACTTCCGGATTGAACTGTCACAACCTCGGCCATGTGACCACCATCGGTCATGCTTGTCCTGATTGAGTCACATATCGTTGGTTGGTATATGAACGTCTGAGCCAAAGGAGATCTTTTATCCTTTATCTTTTTCTTCCCTTTTATTAATGAAATACCAATGTACATCAATTTTCAGGAAAGAGGCCGCGTCCAACAGAGGGCTGCCAAGTGGGGAAGTTCACCGGCGGTGAGAGGATTCGGACTCGCGACCTTCACGTCCAAACGTCACGACCTTATCTGTTTGGCCAACGCCGGTCACCAGGATGTGGCTTAACAACCATTAACTGGTGCCGTAATTTTGAATTGCTTCTGAAGAGGTCCCAAGCTATGCAATAGAAATCCCGAATCATCATGAAATCAACACAGTAAAACATTTTCAACGCTTATCGGAGGATATAGGTGCTTCTTCTCTGTATCAGCGTCTTGGAAGGACAGAAATTTGTGCCATTTTTTCACACTGGCCAGTTGCCTTTGGGATCGGGTATGTTTTGGATAGTTTGATCGAGCTGTCAAATCGCAGACACATAAGGGAGCTTTTAAATTTCGCTAAAACTAGGAAGAAATAACCTGACTATCTGGGATGTGCATGTTAATAGTAGAAGATTGGATGTTTTCATGAAATAATTCACCACGTGATATCATCGCTCAGCTCACCACAAAGAAACCATGGAACCAGTGTACAGCTGTTTCATCCTTGTTAGGCATCGGGCGCAATGGATATGCACTGCTCGTGATTCGTAACAAGGATGAAACAGCTGTACACTGCTTCCATTGTTCCTTTGTGGTGAGTTGAGCGATGATATCACGTGGTGAATTATTTGGGATGCATTCGATTGGACCTAACACGATAGTTGTCTTGTCTTCACTCGAATTGTCGGATCCGGGCCGTATCGTGGTAATGCGCGCATCCATATGAAATGCTCGGGCTCAAGCCCCGGGTGGAACTCTGATCAGAGCAAAACACCAGTCCGGTAACCACCGAGTGCATGGGGCTGATCAGATGATGTGATTTGTGGCCTGAAAGTGAAGTCCGAACAGCAGTCTATCCGGCCAAACAAAAAAAATCATCCCAACAAATATCCGGACCAAACGACGTAAGGAGTGTATCGAAAAATCGATGCGCCATGTATTGGTTTTTATTGTGAATGATATAATATTAATAACACAGCGTTGTTGGTAGATGTAATGCGCCAACGTTTCGACTACCGTGGGTAGTCTTTCTCAAGGCAAGTTTTTGATTGTAAAACTTGCCTTGAGAAAGACTACCCACGGTAGTCGAAACGTTGGCGCATTACATCTACCAACAACGCTGTGTTATTAATATTATATCATTCACAATAAAAACATCCCAACAAATGTTGAAAATAACGTATTATAATTTGACGACCGTTTTTCTTTTCGAAATCCGCATCGTTTTTGTCTAAAAACTGACACAACATCGTTATTCGAAAACAATATCCTAATATGATTCATTCAGTTCCTCTGATCGATTCATATCATTTTTCATTATGGTCTGGTGTGCTGGCCATCATTTTTCATTAAGACGAAAAACCAGACAACCAGAAGAGTAACTGATCCCGTGTGGTAATGACAGGACAATGGGAACATTGTTATTTTGTGTCAGACGCAGAGGCATAGATAGACGGGCATAAACTGATTGTTATCGTCAATCCGTTTTCACACAAGCATTTTTCAGCTTGCAACAGACTTGGTAACTAAAACAGAATGCACAAATGTGGAACCATCTTGGCGGCTGACCTCGTTTGCACGAGGCCTAGTCATCCAAACCTAAGTGCATACGCATACACACACACACACACACAAGGAGCGTATTGAAACAATTGAAAAACTATTCGCGAATGACGCATATCAAAACTAGTCTGTTTTTCTTTGTTTCACTATGTGTGTATTTCTATGCATTTGCATGTGTGCATCGCACTGATTGACCTTGTGTCAAGTCAACGGTCATAACGCACAAAGAGGAACAGGCAGTGAGGAGTGTGGCCCGCAAGGCTAATTAGGACACGAGGTTAACTTGCAATAAGATCCCAGCACCGGGACCCGGAGACAGATCAAAGATTATGAGCAAACCAGGCCATCGAATCGATCGAACCGCCGGGATAGGATGGTGATATTTCAGCATCAGATCACGTGACATTCGTTTTCCCAGTAGGAGCGATATTTGGTAAAGCGTGTATGGGCCAGTGAACGAATGTCTGTCCCAGTCCACAAACGTGTTCGTATGTACAAAATGCATATCGATTACATAGATTTATTTGTGTTGTGCCATGATCCGTCAACGTTATCCACTATTGTTGAAAACTTACGAATTGCAGATATGCTTTTGGAAACTGTGACAGATTTTACACCATAAAGCGTTCCATACCGCATCGTTTTTAGGTCATACTAGAATCTAAACCAACCAGCAACGTTTATACAAACCATCTAAATTATGCATACCACGTCGAGTGAATGTTTAGATTGAACGTGCTGTTGTCTGTAGTTATTGTTGCAAAAATGACAACCAGTATCACCTTGAGTAGGGATGTAGTGTGATTAGCAGCAGCGATGATAGTACTAGTAATAGCAGTAGTAGTAATAATGATAGTAAAAATTCGGATATGACAGTGCGGCACTGGTGAGGTAAGGTATGGCGTACAGTATGTCGGAGAAATCTAACTTTCCGATTTCGTTCGCGAAACTCGTGAGTGAATGAAAATTGTTTCGGATTGAATGACATGTGTCAGCCAGGAAGAAATTTCATTTCCATCTGTGTAACGGTTAGACGGTCTCACGAAGTGGGTTTGTTTTCTAATAAGGGCACAAAAATTTGAAGAATTAGTAATGCAACTAGAATACTATGATTAACAATCAGTCCTAGTGTGGAGACGAAACATGTCGTAAGCACTGTAGTACTTTATGAAGTTTTTGCAGGTACAACATTAGCTGAGCTTGTTATTCTTAGTAGCATCAACCTACTATTCAATATTTTGGTATCCCGATAATCGGATCATTTGTGAAGCTTCAATCATTCATTTAATCAATAAGTACTGAATCAAAGCGAAATTTTTTTGTCTTTCCCTTCTTTTGTTTGTCTACCTTTTCATTCACGTGATTCTTTACGTCACGGACACCATGGCCCTAGAAAATCGAAAGGATAATTTGCACAAGAAGATTCAAAATTGGCAACAACAGTCGGTTGGTTTAGCTCTCCAACAACGGCCCGAGTCAATCAACCAAAGAGGTCAAACAGTCGTAAACTCACAAGTGGATCCACGCATAGATTCGAATCCGTATTGTGCTGTTAAATATTCTTGACGTTCGGTTTCGCAATTATTATATGGATGAAACTAGGAACAGGGGGCACTAGTTTATAGATGGTTAGGCAGAAAATACCGGGTACGCATATCTGAAGAGCGGCAATAACCGCCAAACCAGTCGTGTAATTCCGGGGAAATATTGTTCATGCATCCGTATGCGAAACATATTATTGAGAAGAAAAAAACAATACTTTCGGAACTTGTGCCCACTTTCTGAAGGCTAGCCTTGCCTGACCAACAGAAAGGCTCCAACGAATCACGACGTGATTCTTAAATTGACTTTTCATCCATTCACGCTCCCAACGATTCAAATGAGATTCTAGTGAAATTGTTAACGTTCGTTAAAAATCGCCCTTACCTGTTTTGGTGTTTCCGAGCACAGTGTGTGAACTTAAGTAGATATGTTTGGTGAGTATATGCGCAAGCCACATGGTAAACGTTGGTGCGACTTCGTTTGAGCATATGTGGGTAACTAACCAATCAGGACCGTGGCAACAGGCAATCGCGAATTTCAAACATTCCTAGAAAGCCATTGGACGGAATGTTTTCCACCAATCGGAATTAGTCCAATTTTGTACGTAAGCCAATGATTTGTAAATAACCCCCGCCATTGGTGTTCCTTATTCTTGTGCTATTACTAGTGTAAACTATTGCAGCATGTTTACAAGTATAACTTTTAATGAACAACTGGAGGAAGAGATATGTTAGCTACGTATAAATTCAGCTGATGATAGCGAATGGAGCTGCCTTAGAGGGGTAACACAGTTTTCAGTTTTATTACTAAAGCGATCGTACTCCGAGCACTCGAATAATAGGATACTTCATTCCGAAATTGAGAGAGGGAGGGTTGATTTTGATCGCATTTTGTCGAAACTTGAAGAAACCAAGCAGAAATTTGGAGGAGCTAAAATGAGAACCAGAAAAGGCATTTGCTTCGAAATGTAAGTCAAGGTCACCTCGATCACCTTTGTCATCTTAGTGTTAAACCAGTCTTGTAAAACAATGCACCGTTTCCTGTTTGATTTTGAATAAGAAATATCGGTTATATTTATCAACTTTTATCATCACTTTTGGCCTGTTGGTAAACCTTTTGAGTGAGAAAGACTCACCTGTTCTGAGGTAGAATCTTATTTCGGCTGTTTGGAGTCCACACTGCCGTTTTGATGCCGCAATTTGATTTAGTCTAGCTTATACAATGCTGCTTGGTGTACCGTGGGGATGAACTTCATAAGGTCGTGTGATATCATTGATAACAAAATGCGCCAACTGAAGGTACTATTGTATCCGCCTCTAACTCGGCACGCCAACCCGAATGAACAGATCACGTCTGTCATTGAACGGTAAAGACACCTCAAATCATTGCGCATTCTTCTCGATCATCAGCCTACTGAAATACGGCGTATCGCTTTACGAATCATGTCTATTATAAATTTGAGTATCAGAGTGGTTTGAGAATTTCATTACAACTTTTCGGCGAGGTAAATTCCACTATTATTAGAATCGGAACAAATCATTTTTGTTAAGCTAGCCCCTGGGAGCTAACTGTCGAGTTTTCTTTTCATTAGATGAACAGTACTCGAAACATTAAATAAATGTGCTGCAAAAAGTCTAGCACGGACAGAGATTGGCCACCTTTTCAGATCTGCCTATTGTTCGTGTTTGGTAGTGAGTTGCAGTGAGTCCACGTGCAAGTCACATGATACAGTCCGGATATAGACCAGACAACTAGAATCGTGGCCATAGGCGATTGTGAATTTCAGGTACGGCTCGAATGCCATTGAATGGAATTTATAACACCAATCGATATTTCTCTTATTTTCTACATGACTGCATGATTTATAAATAAAACGCCTAAAATGTTTCTCACCTGTTGTGAGCTTCTGATTGTCTTCAGTTAGATAAACTGAGGCGGAGTTATTTTAATGCATATAAATGATCCGTAATCGCGCGTTATTGATGGAGGTCGAATCACGTGTTACAATTACAAGTTCAAAGTCAGAAAGTTCAGATAAGACCGAATCACATTCGGACAGAAGATGTCTTTGAGTTCGGAATGAACAGAAAAGATCGAACTGTCTCCCCGTGTTGTTTGTCGTCGAATTTCAACCAAAAATAAATTCATGGTTTCAAGTTCCAAATTCAAAACTACAAGGTGTTCTATCAGGCACATAACTCAATTGAGTATCCACCCTTTGAAAGTTTGTTTTCGCATTGTTTTCGATTCATTTTATTACCTATCAAAGTCATACTGGTCCAGATTTCCGATAAGTGTGCACTTAGCGAGATTTTGTAAACGTCAAAATTCGGCAGCGGATGTGCGCAGCATGGTGCAGATTTAACGCGTGGTCAGCATTTGACGAGAATCGATGCAGTCGGATGATTTTGTACATGGCACATATTACATTTCGGATTAACTGTCACACAGCGTGTATCGAGTACTCGTGTACCAGCTGAAGTCTTCTTGCTATCTCAAACAGCTACAGGCTACCGAACAATGATCAGAGATAGATAACGCACATAAAAATCCGTAGGAAAGTGCAGTGATCATTTTAAGTTTTGTTCACGTGACCGAAAGGAGGATGAGTTGACAAACATGCGCCTAGACTAGAAAGGTCGGATGATTCACATCGGTTTATTCGATTCGGACTAAATAGGGCAGTCGATGAATGTTTGAAGGCGATGTTCAAGAGTCACCTAGTCTTCGGTTATTGACTGAGACAAGATTTCGTTAATGTAATCATACGGACGGTCGGTTCTGTGCCTCACCTAAGGCTGACCACAACAGTTTGGTTGGGTTTTACCGGGATCGTAATCGAAAACTGTTTGTTGTCAAATACTAAACCAAACGAAACCGACTTTCGCTCCCTTAATCAGTGGTGTTGCCTAACTGCTCCTCTCTCCAACGAAATTGGAACAGGCTTCTATTTCTGCAGTAATGCCGAACACGGAGCTGATGTAATGGAAAACCCGTTGGAGAACTACAATCACTCAGTGTATCCGCAGACTTTGGCAGGTGATAGATTCTAGATATTGCTGAATAGGACTGTTCTGAGTACGACTGCAAGCTACCATAAGTGTTTTGTAGCTGTCCTAATGAAAAGCGAACAATTCTCGGCACAATTCCATCCGCCCAACCCCCTAGAGCAAACACCATGGACACT
Organism: Fasciolopsis buskii; assembly: GCA_008360955.1. NCBI lineage: Eukaryota > Metazoa > Platyhelminthes > Trematoda > Plagiorchiida > Fasciolidae > Fasciolopsis > Fasciolopsis buskii. The sequence goes on along the minus strand of LUCM01005219.1, from coordinate 176,929 downwards.
GAACCATTTTTCTCACGTCATGGATGATGGTCACTCGCTTTAGACAAGGGTTTCGCCGGCCAAAATCTAAACTCAGCCCTACAGTGTTCGTTTAAGGAAGTGACTGCTCTTTAGGAGTACTCTTCTCGGAGTGTACCTTTTGCGGAACTATAGTAACTCGACTAGTTCCATTCCCCAATTGTAGTTCGACTGTACTACATGGTAGAAAATATTAGAACATTTCGGAACAATTATAGCTGACTACATAGCTACACTACGCTAGAGGGGTTAAGAAGCTTTCGTCAACTGGTCGATGTAGACCAATTGATAACTGGCCCTATAGTCTGTAATCTTCATTCGTCCTGTGGACAAAGCCAGTGGAGCTTGAAGGTGACTGTTAAGCATCTTCTATCTAAGCCATAATATCTCAAGCGGTCAATTTTCGATTTTTTCATAACACAGAGAATAACTGGCTTGGAAAAGTCCTGAGGTGTTAAATAGGACGAAGTAGAAAATGTTGTTAAGTCCTGTGAGATAATCCCGCTTCACTGCCGCGCATGGTTCCGTTTGCTGAACTATGGAACCACACCGTGGAGTGTTCGGATGTTGTACTTAATAATCATTGGCACATGGGTGGGATCACATTGAATATTCTGTTATTACTGTGGGAAATGTGAGTTTTACTTTTCGCAACATGACTACCTGTGGTAAGTTTACGTGCAGGCCACGGGATGCAGTCCGATGTAGTTTCGCGCTGGCCTGCCTGGACAAGCAATCAATGAGAACCGTAACGATAAGTGATCGTGAAATCCAATCGGGATAACTCCGATTTGTGTATAGACATATGAGCTATAAATACTACATGGACGAGTTTCCCTTCTGTTGTGATCTTGTTTTCTTAGTCTGCGTAGCTTGTACCGGAGCCAATTCACTGCTTACTGGTAATTGGTACCCCTTTGCTACTGTGACTAATTGAATCTGGTATGCTGATTTCAAGTCCACAGCAGGATTTCTCTGGGAGCCTGCGAGGGTCCTGCAATAGTAATGTTACAGGAAATAATATTTTTTGAAAATATGAGCACCTACTGAATTGGTTCAGAACTCTGACCGCGTAACCGAGGATGGGACTTCGGAATCACGTTAGGATTTGTTTACAAGATATTTGCATGTATATATATATGCGTTATCAAGACATATATATATACATATATATTGTCATTAGTATCTAGATGAGTGAACAAAATTTGCACGGGAGCACACGAACGGCTTCGCGATTGTTGTTGCTCATCAGGTAGGCGTACCCGGTACTCTCTTGTCCAAATATCCATATATATGATTGATCGAGTAACTGTGGGCCAACGGCAGTCACCAAAAGCTCGTTATTCTCGGTCATGCATAGCCACGATTGTCATTGGGTGATTGCCATTTGGGCTCCTTCATTGCCATACCACATTTGACTGCCTGAACTGCACGTAAACATATCACCGAATCAATAGCACGAATGCACTGGCATGACTAGTAATGAGATGAGATTAAAAGCATGAAATCGAATATAATCTGAGATCTCCATGAGCAGCGATATCACCTGGGCCAGCTCTACAGTATTCTTTCTCAAGATAAGCAATTCACCGTTGATATGAAGTTAAATGGTATTAAAACAGATCGTGCCATATCGGGCTGTATATACGATATACCACGCTACAGTTTTATTGTACGCCCTGGTGTACAGTTTAGTTCAGCTCAGTTTTACAATCATTCAATGTATACCAATTTGCTCCGGCGTGTTAGACTTTTGGAAAAAGTAGAACAATTTCGAATGTATGAACTCCACTGACTGAGACATTCTAACCATTGTATTGAGAGACCTGGTAGACATCAATCCGGTAATCCAGGCTCGAACAAAACAGGGAAAAACAATCTACTAGTTCACATTTTCCTAATTGTTTCTCATTCTTTGAACTGGGCATCTTCATCTATCTTTCAACCATTGTCTGACCCGGAAAAATGATACATCTTGAAGGAATAATACAATTCATATCGCCTTTGATTTAGTCAAATTCTGTGCGTTTCTAACGATCGGATCCTGTGACCCAATGCTATTTGCCTGATCTTATAATCGTTAACACAATGCTCCAAACCATTCTAACAATACTACGAAGTTAACGGTGTGCAAACACGGACCGTCGTTTCAAATTTTTATTTCTCAATAACCATCTTTCTGAACTCCTAAGAAAAACCTTATCGTACTGCGACTCTGTCTTTGATCGATAAGCAGATGTCACACAGACATCGCAGATTCCTCTAAATGGTAGAGGTCAATCGAGACTTTTCTATGCAATGAAAATAATTTACTCGATATTCAACTACCTGATAAGAGTTAACTGTCGAAATAAAAGTGGTTTTTTTACGCCACTCAGTCCCTTCCTCTTTCGAGGCCAAGATACAATTTCGAGACGATTTAGTCCGACGTTGAAAGTGTAAAATGCAAACCAAACCTATAAGTACTATATATCAAGTGGGATAGGAATATTTGCATAAACTGCAATCATTTCTCGGAATCCTTGATCAAAAGGATAGCATTATCCAAGCAGTATAGAGCATATAACTGACTGCCTTAATAAATATCTATGTCACTATTCTCACAGCTGGATAGAGCAATTTCTATAGTCCTCCTAATTACGGAAATGGGCAGAAAAAGTAATAAAAAGACAACCTTGACGAACCGATTTCTCACGGCCAACTCATCACGACTGAAGAGAATCGCTCATGCCATTTTCCTCTCCATCAGAGTCACACAGTAATTGATTGTAAGCTTTTCAAATACCTTGTGCTTACTTTACCATGTATTCAAGTAGGGTTCTTTTTGATCAGTGACACTACAGATAGTCTCGTGGAAGGACAGCCAACGCTCCATGAGGTTACAGGGATCCGTTAACTGAGAAATTCAGACTACTGGCATTTCAGCACCACAACACCAGCATCGAGCGCACGTATTCCAAAGATCTACACATGTCACTGCAACCATTTATCACGGCTTAGTCACACGTTTCGACGACCGGTAGTCGCCAAACAGATAAGATCGCCGCATTTAGACTTGAACTTCGCGGGTTCGAATCCTCCCGCTGCCGGCCAACTTCCCCACTTGGTAGCCATCTAGTGGCCGCGACCCCCTTCCTGAAAAATGATGTGCACTGTTATTTCACTAACAAAGGAAGTAAAAGATAATAGATAAAAGAAAAGAAATTTCCTAGTTGCCGGATCCGAAAACCCCATTTCGGGATAAAAGGGGGTAAAAAGTGAACCCTTTTTAAATGTGTGTAACAGACCAACTTCGTTTTACTACGATATAGATACTTGGGTAACTCTGAGAACTGAAAAGAGAGGCTTCAAATCAAAACGGTCATTACTAGGTTAGCATTTTTCTTACCACACTGGATCAATCTGCTCTAAAGCTGGCGTTTCATGGGTGAGATAAGATCAGGTTTTCCCTAATCTACTTATGGGTTTAGTTAGAAAACCGCCAAATCAGCCAACGCAGATGGACATCTACCTGTGTGTGTGTGTGTGTGTGTGTATTCGGGTGAGAAAAGCGACACTCGGCATGCACATGATGGGACACGACTTTTGGCCAGTAAACGGGTCACAGAATGAAGGTCACTGGAAAGGGTCACGCCAGTAGTGATCACGTGACAGATTAGAGGAGCTATAACGATCAGAACACATCTCGCGTTCGCAGCATAGAACATATAGTGCACACTTATTCTATCATTCAGCTACCAGATAGGAGCGAAAAATCCAACATGAAATTCAACCACAAACCGTTGAACAGACATACATTACGTTTTTGGTATAAGTTGTCTGTTCGTGACATTTCAGATAATCACACACATTGACTGACAACGGATAATTCATGTTACAGGAGAAATTGTACCACGAGTAGGATAACATCCAATAGACGATTATGTTTTCGGGTAACCATTGGGGTTCTTCGACAATCAAAACTCTCTTTAGTGCTTGATAAACCGTCAAAATTTCCTGAATAAACAAACTAAACGACAAGTCCCAGCAGCTCAGATAAAACGGTCTTAAAAATGTTTATTCATGTCTATATAGTTCATATCGAATGAGAAGTTCCACGAACAACTACTTCAGGTGGACCACTTAACCTCCTCGATCATTCAGATTGACCTCTGGACACTTGTGTTCACGCGAACTTATCAAAAATCAGTATTACAAATGGACGCCCTCGAATCCTTAGTTCTCGATCTACCTAAGCTGACTATTGAAAGCTCATGAATGCGTACGATACATAATCCAGTAGCTACATACATACTAACTTTGCATAGTCAACGAACGTTTCTCATACAGTCTTTGGGTATTGGAATTAACGGACACCCAACATGAAGCCAAACAATAGTCACACTTTTGCACGGTGCTTGCAAAGCGTGGGTGTTCACTTAGTTTAGGGTTTACAACGAGGAAATCATTCATCCTAGAAATTGACAACTATAAGAATTGGTCTGTGACAAGATGAGAATCAATGCCACATTATGGTAATGTTCACATTCGATTGACACTTTGAAATCTAGCCCCGATATCACACCTATCGAGTGATACTATTTAGAAACCGTACATAACGAGTTGGAGCTTTGTGTAAATACACTGATGATTTCTAACAAAAGCGGAATCTTTGGGATTCTGTCTAAATAGATATTTTGTTACTCTAGGCTGAATACCCAAAGGAAACGTGCTTATCTTTCTTAGGAACCTAAATGTTCTGGTGCTTTCAAATCACCAACAGTAGCAGATCAGAAAGGCATCACCACCCTATGGAACACTACGGATGCTTCAGAATTCCCGCTACAACTGAGCTGTTTGTAAATTCAATCTCTCACTAGACCTAGTGGCAAGGATAGGCATTTATTCCTGTCTAAGAAAATCGCTTTATGGTCACTGGGAAATGGAAATGAATTCCGATATTAAATAGTTCGGAAAGATGAATACAAAGGGAGATCGTGATAAAGTTCTACTTCACAGATGTAATTAGACGAAAACTGTGTTTGGAATAATCATAGAGCTATCGTAACATAGAAGACTGCACAGTAATTTTCAAATATTAGTCAACTTTGTGTTTAATGCTGAAGTGATTGGGTATCCATTTAGCGGAACTACTTCAACCGTCTAATCAGAGAGCCAAGAATTTGAACAACTTGAGACTACATTCCCCGAAACATGTATCATCTTACTGTATAAAGTAGAGGGAAATTCAGTGAATTTCAAGTCCTGTTTAATCAGCAAATCAATAAATTCCAAAACTAACTTCATGGGAGACGAAATACGGTCGAACTGGAGCTGATGTGCACGGCTTAGTGCCAGAAGGCGGAAAATTTTGTACACAAATCATCCGAGAAATGGTCGAATTTTTGTAACCTATCTATGACTATTATTGTTCCACATAGGTAAAGAATACACGCCTATTTTGAATTTTTCTAGTCCATGCACACATCGTTATGTATTTTCAAACATTGTGAGGCGATATCAAGAGATAGCGATCATATGGAATGGAAAAAATACTTCCGAACTGGACACCCAATAGCCAACTCTAATATCCGGAAACGTGACGAGTCCTTTATTCGAGAGGGTAAATACTCTACCATCGGGATACCGTGGAAAGCACTGTCGAAAGCCAATTACGTAAGTGAACATCCAGTACAAATCAAAACACCATACCCACTGATCACAACTTACTAGTACAAACGAACATCTCGGCAGAACAGACTGAAAATGATGGCATGATTTTTATCAGTTTTGCGGACAAACAACTCATGAAACTAATCCAGTTGTGAAACGAGTGACGAAGGCAATAGATGGAGGGGTTAATCGAATCCGCGGCATTTGACAATCAGAAGCACCCATCCAAAAAGTAACAACTGTCATGTCCAAAGCCTAACCCAATAGGCAAATGACGACTTCTCAACAGACGAACAAACAGATAAACGCAACGTGATCACAATTCATGTGGACAGTACGATTACCCCAAAATGGATAGCTCCAGTTCCATTCGTCACTCCGATCATTCGGACGAGCATAACCAAATGGAGGTCTAAAAGAATGAAAGAAAGAGTGTTTAGTACATGACCAAATCGTGCTGGTAATGTTTAGCTAGTTGGAATTTAGATCGTGCATGAATGTGAGTTTGATAAGAACAGTATGCACGCCAGGGCAAGTTATGGAAATTGGGACTTGTTTTGCTAAGCAATCAAACTGGGGAATTGGATTGTTTGAAAACCATATGAATTACCTGATCACTTTCTTGACACATGATAACCAAAACCGGACTAGATGTTGTTTTGTGTTTTGTACAGCGTTGGACGTTTACTTAAGCAACTCGTGTTCGAGAGTCATGCCCGAGGTAGCTCATTAGTACCATATTTGTTCGATAGGCGGAAGGTTAATGTTCGTTTGTCGATAGTGGTGTCGAATTCTAAATGCTTACTTTGCGTGGGTGAATTCCCCATTCTCCAAGTGCACTTTTACAAGTAACCATCTCCATTTCACCAAAAATGCCAACGGTTTTCGAGTTCCACGTGGCAGCCCGAAATAGTTCAAAACTAGCCAAAAATAGCATGTCACTTCAGATGATGCCTTTTGCTGTTTCACGATCCGATATCATAAATCTTATTATGAGGCTAAGACATTGCAACATTAATAATTGAAGTCGTAATGTGAAATTATACAACCAGCAACCGGGTACGGATTCCCATACACATCACAATAACATTGACTCAGATTACACAGCCGNGACAAGTTCACAGCAGTTGGGAGACACCTTTTGAGTTTATTTACAGATTATGTTTTTAAACATGAAACAGAGATGTGTATAAGAGACAGCCATACCCACTGATCACAACTTACTAGTACAAACGAACATCTCGGCAGAACAGACTGAAAATGATGGCATGATTTTTATCAGTTTTGCGGACAAACAACTCATGAAACTAATCCAGTTGTGAAACGAGTGACGAAGGCAATAGATGGAGGGGTTAATCGAATCCGCGGCATTTGACAATCAGAAGCACCCATCCAAAAAGTAACAACTGTCATGTCCAAAGCCTAACCCAATAGGCAAATGACGACTTCTCAACAGACGAACAAACAGATAAACGCAACGTGATCACAATTCATGTGGACAGTACGATTACCCCAAAATGGATAGCTCCAGTTCCATTCGTCACTCCGATCATTCGGACGAGCATAACCAAATGGAGGTCTAAAAGAATGAAAGAAAGAGTGTTTAGTACATGACCAAATCGTGCTGGTAATGTTTAGCTAGTTGGAATTTAGATCGTGCATGAATGTGAGTTTGATAAGAACAGTATGCACGCCAGGGCAAGTTATGGAAATTGGGACTTGTTTTGCTAAGCAATCAAACTGGGGAATTGGATTGTTTGAAAACCATATGAATTACCTGATCACTTTCTTGACACATGATAACCAAAACCGGACTAGATGTTGTTTTGTGTTTTGTACAGCGTTGGACGTTTACTTAAGCAACTCGTGTTCGAGAGTCATGCCCGAGGTAGCTCATTAGTACCATATTTGTTCGATAGGCGGAAGGTTAATGTTCGTTTGTCGATAGTGGTGTCGAATTCTAAATGCTTACTTTGCGTGGGTGAATTCCCCATTCTCCAAGTGCACTTTTACAAGTAACCATCTCCATTTCACCAAAAATGCCAACGGTTTTCGAGTTCCACGTGGCAGCCCGAAATAGTTCAAAACTAGCCAAAAATAGCATGTCACTTCAGATGATGCCTTTTGCTGTTTCACGATCCGATATCATAAATCTTATTATGAGGCTAAGACATTGCAACATTAATAATTGAAGTCGTAATGTGAAATTATACAACCAGCAACCGGGTACGGATTCCCATACACATCACAATAACATTGACTCAGATTACACAGCCGAAGATAATGACAAGTTCACAGCAGTTGGGAGACACCTTTTGAGTTTATTTACAGATTATGTTTTTAAACATGAAACAGAATGAAAACCCAATTGTTAGAATCGATTCTGACCAATGGGATTTGATGGATGTTTGAACTTCATGATTGCCGATTGCCAGGATTCTGATTGGGGGGAGGGGCGACTATGCAGGTCACAACAAAATCGTGCCGGACTAAATCATTTTGACTCATCACTGGCAGGCATTTGTGATTGGATGCTTTCTGTACCATATCGTACACCATTTCGGAATCATGTCAAATTCATTATGATTTATGTCATAAATGTTCGGATTTCGTTGAGAATATGCCTCCTTTGCGGAGCATTTGGTAAGAGCACACCGGCACGCATATAGTAGGGCAATGCACCGATACTCAGCCCATCATAGAGCGCATATGCAAAAATCTGCTCAAATAAGATGGACTTTGTTTCAGAAGTGTGCAAAAGCGATTGTATAAAGCCAGTTGAATGGCATTTTTAAAACAATCTCCACTTAATTCCGAATAAATTTGTCACAATTCCTAAACGATACGGGAAATGGTATACTGTTCAGCGGCCCACCAATTTTTTCGTTCTTTCGGGATCCAAGTGATCCTCACAAGGCCGAAAATCATTCATGTCGTTCAAATGTAAGGATCAGGGGATTTACGATCGACAAACAGCCAGATTAGAACGTTATTCGAGATGAACACAAGCCTTCTTAAGTCAAACTTTAATTCATATGCTAACCCAACGCGCTGGTGGGAATTCAGCATACGATACTTCACGACTTCGTTTACGCGATTCCGGTAGTGGATCAGACATTTGGTCGGTTTTACTTTTTTTAATTGAAGTATGATAGTCACAGGATAGCTTAGAAGCAATTGTAAAACCAGTATAAGTGATCTGTCGACAGAAACGAAGAAGCGCACTGGAGTTAATAACACAGCGTTGTTGGCAGATGTAATTCGCCAACGTTTCGACTACCGTGGGTATTCTTTCTCTAGGCTAGTTTTACAATTGATTGCATTTGATTGTAAAACTTGCCTTGAGAAAGACTACCCACGATAGTCGAAACGTTGGCGCATTACATCTATCAACAACGCTGTTACTAACATTATATCATTCGTGAACATCGCTTCATTTGTAGTTCCAGAATTTCATCCCTGTTAAGAGATTGGGCCGCTCTTACTGTCTCTTGAGATACTCGGTTTCGCTACAGATAAGCTTCCGTAGGAAAAGTTTGGAAGTGAGTTTGATTGGAGACAGTAATGCACGTCCCGGTGGTAGGTGGTTTAAAAAAAGACTTGAGATTGTCCTGTATGCTACTGTCAGACGACTAATAACGAAACCAATTTAACCAGTAGGTGCTTTTCTCCCACCCAAAGGGTACCTAAACATGCATCAGTTTGTGGCTCGTACACCATGACGTTTTGACTTCAACAGAGAACACCGTAGGTGTAAAATGCAATTAATGTGAAAGGTTTTTTTTCCTGTTAATTAATCGGTTATTCGGAAAGGTATGCGGTATGGACAAATGATAACCAATTTCTATGCCCGCATTCGTTTTTTCGTTTAGTACGATTAAACTTATGGCGAGTTTCGCTCAAGGGTAGTGCTTCGGAAAGTTTATAATCAAAGCAGAAAGCCAATGGAATTATAAGTCAATGCCGCCGACACGCATCACGTGATCAGGCCTAAACAAACAGGTCAGGGGCGATCAGTGCCAGTTTACTCTTCTTTTCATTCGTTCTTACTTCCAATGGGGTCGTGCTGGCCGAGTTTCGTTCAACCTCAGGGATTCTGGATACATATGGTGGGGTAAAGTAAGGGAAGCTATCTGGAACTGGGGCAGAACGGCTATCCTTAATTTCTTACCCAACATAAACATGCACAAACGCGGGCCTTGTTTGTTTGTCACACAGAAAAGAAATTGATATGCACGATAGGTCAAGGTCACCAGTGGGCACCATGTGATCAGGCTCGTGATCAGTACGAAAATTTCATTCCAGCCACTGGAAAATCACACGAACTATCTTGCTGGATCAAGGCTAATGTGATTAAGCTAAGTAGCGGTCGTTTTGATGTCTACAGTAAAAGGCACTGCCATGGAAAAATAAAATGAGACGATTAAATTTACCTTTCATCCGGTTTTTTGGGTTAATGAACCGATGAGGTATGTCCTTTTCAGGCAGGCACACACCGGTTGACCGTTACCAAACAAGGCGACTGATCGGTCGTGGGTGGATTGTAATCTGTCAATTTCAATTTGAAACATCTTGCTGACCCTCGGGCACTCCGTAAGAAGCTTACTTGAGCATTTAATTGTAAACAGTCTCGAAATTATTACACTCACTTGTTGTGCTTTCACAGTTCATTTTGGTACTAGAATTTTGTCATTCTTAAGTCACATTTGACCCTGGGCATATGCTAGCCCCCCTCATTGCCAGCGAAGCTCTGAAGATATGAAACTAAATTTAACATTACGCAAGATTGTTATTGTTACATCGCACGGCATCAGCGGTATCCCTAGACCAAAGAAGAACCGAACGTGTTAAATTCTTACAGATCACAGGTTCTCTGAACTCTGGATAGTTACAGAACTCTTACACCTGGGGATTTTGTTCTGTCTGGCTTGAGATTGAAAATCAAAGAACGACAAATGTGCTGGCTCATCAGTCGAGAACATTCACTCGAAACCGAAAGACCACGACGGTGAACAAGCATAAATAAAAGTGCCCATATGAAACTAAACGCGAAGGAAAAAATGAATAAGTTGAGATCAGAATACAATTTGCACAACATCACATTGTTGTTTGATGAGATGCAGCAGTCAAACACGAAAAGGTGGAGTCAGCATGTCCAATTCCCATTACTTACACAATATTTGTTCCACAAAATGGATTGTGCGTAACATTCTACCATTTATTTAAATGTTCTAAAGTTTGTCATGTTAGCATTTCTTTTAGTGATCTACATAATTACGGTTTGTTTCTTATTCAGCATTTCTATTTAACTTGGTCTACTTAAGTGTTAACAATCAGAGATCAACCGTATCCAGGATTGAGCTTTACAATCTCTCATACCGGGGTCTTGGTGTATTGCTCGTTTCCCGACAGACCACCATAATTGCTCAAACTTCAAACAAATTAGTGTGAATTTAGTTGTAGTTAATAGCTTGCAACCGAAATTCGTGCTGACTATTTTAGGTAAATTACGAAAACCAATATGCAAAGTTGATAAAAACCAACCGACTACTGCACCATCAATGCGCTCGATTTTGCGATCCGATCTGTTCTCGGTGAACCTGGACATTAGTAAAAAAAATATGTTACATCTGTCTGACCAAACGCTGTGCGCGGAACGACTGTTACAATTTCATCAATGTTAGGGCTCCGGATAGTCAACAAGTGGATAAACCACTTTATTCGCCCAGAACTTTCTCTGTTTTCGTCAATCAATCAATCAATCAATCAATCAATCAATCAACCAACCAATCAACCAACCAATTAACCAACCGATCAACCAACCAATCAATCAATCAACCAATCGATCGATCGATCAATCAATCAGTCAATCAATCAATCAGTCTATCTGTCTATCTATCTATCTATCTATCTATCTATCTATCTATCTATCTATCTATCTATCTATCTATCTATCTATCTATCTATCTGTCTGTCTGTCTGCCTAATTATCAGTCAATCTGTCTTTCTGTCTGTCTGCCCGTCTATCTGTCTTTGATCCTGGGTGCAAGTTCCAGTCGTTCACTATTAAGCGGATCACTGCTCGAATCCTCTTTGCTATTCGAAAACTTGCTATCCCCAGCCAGAAAATCTTGCTCAAAGAGAAAGCTGTTGGAGGAAGCAGAATTATCCAGTTAACATGCTCGGCAAGTTTCATGTCAATTTGAAGAATGCCGACAAATATTGAATTGACCTGGGTTCTGCTAGTCACCCTTGAATAAGTTTGTACGCGGAAACTTGATACAAATTGGCAATGCGATAGTGTTCAACAGAATCGAATTCAGACAGGCAGGGGAAGCAACAGACATTTCCACAACCGGTTCGTTTTTCTGTATATCTTCAAAATGGCTAAGCCATTCGCATCACAAAAGTGGCAACAAATGAAGAACCGGCTGCATACGAAACCGTTGTCCGCGAACACGGTAAACGGTGTCAGGTTGCTTTTAATTTTTCGGTTGCTAATTTGCAAGTAGTGCTTATCTTCGAATGGTTTCGTAGGGTATATGATAGCCTAGACATTATTTACAAGAGTTCCGAAAAAAGTATCGAACTTCTTCGGTTGGAATTTTCTTTTCGTCATCATGCACCTCTGATTCTTCAAGGTAGCTAGCACATTCGAACAACTTTTGATAAATGCCTTTCAAGTCTAATTTCTAATCAACAACTCTCTCGCGAGAATTTTGTTCTTTATACTGGATAAATTCGAGCTCACAACATTTCTTGGTTCGGCCCAATTAAACCTGTA
>LUCM01005219.1:148577-164374 GCA_008360955.1 Fasciolopsis buskii | reverse complement strand
TATCTATCTATCTATCTATCTATCTATCTATCTATCTATCTATCTATCTATCTATCTATCTATCTGTCTGTCTGTCTGCCTAATTATCAGTCAATCTGTCTTTCTGTCTGTCTGCCCGTCTATCTGTCTTTGATCCTGGGTGCAAGTTCCAGTCGTTCACTATTAAGCGGATCACTGCTCGAATCCTCTTTGCTATTCGAAAACTTGCTATCCCCAGCCAGAAAATCTTGCTCAAAGAGAAAGCTGTTGGAGGAAGCAGAATTATCCAGTTAACATGCTCGGCAAGTTTCATGTCAATTTGAAGAATGCCGACAAATATTGAATTGACCTGGGTTCTGCTAGTCACCCTTGAATAAGTTTGTACGCGGAAACTTGATACAAATTGGCAATGCGATAGTGTTCAACAGAATCGAATTCAGACAGGCAGGGGAAGCAACAGACATTTCCACAACCGGTTCGTTTTTCTGTATATCTTCAAAATGGCTAAGCCATTCGCATCACAAAAGTGGCAACAAATGAAGAACCGGCTGCATACGAAACCGTTGTCCGCGAACACGGTAAACGGTGTCAGGTTGCTTTTAATTTTTCGGTTGCTAATTTGCAAGTAGTGCTTATCTTCGAATGGTTTCGTAGGGTATATGATAGCCTAGACATTATTTACAAGAGTTCCGAAAAAAGTATCGAACTTCTTCGGTTGGAATTTTCTTTTCGTCATCATGCACCTCTGATTCTTCAAGGTAGCTAGCACATTCGAACAACTTTTGATAAATGCCTTTCAAGTCTAATTTCTAATCAACAACTCTCTCGCGAGAATTTTGTTCTTTATACTGGATAAATTCGAGCTCACAACATTTCTTGGTTCGGCCCAATTAAACCTGTATTTAATAATGCTGAAGTCTTCTTATTCTCTCGTTTGGATTTTCAGTTTGCAACTTAAGGCAATCTTTCCCAATCCCAAGGACTCCCGTTTTTTATCGTAAAAATTTCAAACAATAAAGGGTAACGATTTTTATCAAATCATCAGATCTTGAAAAAGTTTCCACGTTCAGATAATATCGGTAGCATAATCGTTATTGATGTTATTAGCCAGAATCATTTCTATACGTGGGATTTTTCAATCGCTCACATTTGTGTGCACGTAAACAAATCACCAATTTGCGTTCACCCTCGAATTGCTGATCATATCGGACTAAACGCTCACTTTTGTCGACGGGATCATTTGTTTTCGACCCATTCATCTTTTTCACCGGCATGCACATGAAAACCGACGCATTTCCGCCACGGTATACTTTAAGCTAGTCAAAAATTCTTCCCGGTCGGGTACTTGAAAGCGTTCATGAATTTGACTCGACTTTGGCATGCCAGTAGAATTTGTGTGCCATTCTCGGGCGTGATCAAAATCTGATAATCATAATTACAGTTCGTTCGTTTCCAGTACTACAAAAAATATAATTAGATAGTTGACCGAATGTTGCGCTCATTTATACTTGATTACGTGCCCATGTATGCAGTTGTATTGTATGTGTGCATATATCTTTGTGTGTCAGTACGTCCTTACGGGTGTGCTTGTAAATAAACTTGTTTGAATGCGTGCAGGTTTTGTTGAAGCAAAAACCGCGTCATGCCTTGACACGGGCAAACTATCGCTGTTTTTGTTCCAGGGTTTCGCACACCTGAACCACACTGAATACCGAGCATAGGCACACAGAGCAAATTCCTTCGATAGTACTGATCAGTGATAAAATTTCAGTGAATTCACTAAGGCATTAGGTACTGATTCATAATTAACCGATGCCGTGTATTGACTAATTATGTATTGACAATTGGTTTGTTGCAACTACTGACGCCGTTAATGAATTCAGCCTGTTGTGTTCATTAGTGCATTAGTGTAATGTTTAGACTTGCAATTAGTACACAGAATTTGGTCGGTCACGGTAACGAGCGGATACGAGTTACCAGTAATTATTGAGTTGGACTCGAATCAGGCTACGAGGATGGAGTCAACAAGAGAACCACAGCAGAATGGAAACAAGCTTCAGTGATATTTACAGCTCATGGAGTTATATAAAAAGTTGAAAATGTTCGGATTGGTGGAATCCATTTGGTCCAATTATTTTGGCGTAATGTTTGAATTTCACGACCACTTGTCGTTATGGTTTTCATTGGTTGTTTGTGTACGCAGATCACTGTGAAGCTGTATCGAAATGTATCACGTGGCTTGTGCGCAAAATCGCCACATTGAGTAGTTAACGCGTCAACTGGGGCAGGTTTATTCACTGGATAGAAGACTTTAAAATGACTAATCAGATAGAAAATGTCATTTAGGCAAAGGCATAGAGTATTGTTTTTCCAATTCCGGAACACGACTGAATCATATATAATTTGCTTCCAATGGAAAACAGAATTAGTTTGGCCTGAGAGAACCACTTTTGTTAGTCGAAGGAGAAACGAATGCAGCGAATGTCTGACCAACGGGCTTCATGCTGAAGAGGTTTGGATCACAGGAAATTCTATATAAAGTTCAATTTGTACTCAGCATGTGGAATGATTCGGGAAAAGACACTTAATTATAGTCGCTTCAATTTCGGCTATCTGACAGTTTGCGACGATTATCTCCATAACATTTTGAAAGTGGTTGCAAAACAGATGATAGTTCCAAGTAGCTGACCTATTCACAACAATCATGTGATAAGACGCAAACGAACGAAAACTGACCCTACTGAATCATGTGACCAACCATTAAACCAAACACTTTCATCTCTACGAACGTGAATGACAGAAATGGATGCATTAGTTTATTTTCCGCTATTCAACTTGTCTGAGTCATGTGATACTAAACCGCTTACTGAGGCAGCAGTTTTCATCTGAATAATTACCAATAGTTTGTGGAGATTAAGAAACGAGTGTACGTTTTCATCAGCCGATGGAGTGAATTGCATGCGCTCTAATTGAACCACGTATAATTATAATTATTAACTGGCCTAAAACAACCATACTCGCAATACATAAATTTCGTAACGAGTTACAACAGACCTAGTGCTCATACTTGATTAATCAATACACAATAAAGATCAGAGTTAAATGAATGAGTAACTCATGTCCGAGTGCATTCATTACAATTACTTTATTAGTCAGAACCGTCGATTGTATTCATACTGTGCGTCTATGTTCAGTGTTCAACATTGTTTAGCTGTTTGATACCCTGGAACGAAACAATAGTAGTTGGCGAATATCACAGTGTGACCTGTTTAATTCCTCGATGTCGCAACAACGTACGCATGTATGCACACAAAGAAACACATTGGTACGCGATTGCGCACGTATGTACGCGTCCACCCATATACGCACGCGCGCGCGCGCGCACACACACACACACCAAAGTGAATCACACACGTAATCAAGTACAACTGATTAGAATGGTCAGTCCAATCCGTAGTTTTTTCTTTTTCCTAATGGTGGGAACGAACGAATTATGATTGTGATTATCAAATTTCGGTCACCTGGAAAATGGTGCACAATTTTCGCTGATGTGGGCCGTTGGGCACCATTCAATTTGTGATTAAATGAACGGATTTGAATTCAGCACAGTTGTTAGACTACGTAGTGTGTTCCGATTTGGTATCAAACTGTTGCATCCGATTAGTAGAATTCATTCAATTTTTTTCCATTGCTTCCTTTCGCCCTGTTTTTCGTTTTTTCTTTCTTCCTGAACTAGTGTTTTTATTCCAGGTTTTCTAGTGGACAAAATGACTCTTTTGTTGTCGTGTCAGCTGGCATCTTTGACAATCGGGTGGCCAGATCTTATGAGCTTCACATAAGAAACCTAGCATGCTACTGACTCAAACAAACTGATTTATATAGGCTTTTTCAAGTTCAAAAAGGGAAGACCTAATAGTTTTGGTGGTGAATTGTATAATATTCTAATAATTCCGGTAGATTATTACCTTATGCTAGGTGTCATGTGCTCCATGTAATTTAAATACCATGCGAACACGATCTGACTTTATCTTACTATGCGTATCACACTACGTAGTATCTGGATTTGAAATCAATATAGGGAATTCGGTCAGTCGCAATAGCGAACGGATAGGAGCTGGCAATAAGCATTGGATTGGCTCCGACCCAGGCTGTGCAAACGAACACAACGAAAAGATAATAACCACAGGGGAACAGGTTCGAGTTGTGTTCATAATTCATGCGCATATGTGCATAATGGGGGAGTTAAAGATTGGTGGAATATATTCCGACCAATGGTCTTCAGCCACGGTTCCCGTTGGTTACACGTCTACACAGGAGAGCACCAAGCCATACCAGTCTGCATCAAGTTCCTCGCACGTTGATTCATCACACATGGCTAGGTTACACTTGTCAAAACCTCATCGGCTGAGATGTTATTCAACTTGATATTGCGATTTTGAGTCCTTCCAGCACTTGTCAACTTCCTAACTTGATAGTTTTCAGTTAGTCGCAAACCCGTTGGTTTTCACTTCATTATTAAAAGAAACAAAAGACAAAAGAAGATGTTGATCGGAGTGGTTATTTCCAGCTTCACTATGAAATTTGTATTTATTGCTCGCAAAAGTTAGACCTCTTCGCGGGTCGAACATCCGCCTTCTCCTCCTTCTCAACCTTGCCATCATCATCATCCGAATAATAATAATAATAATAATAATAATAATAATCATCATCATCATCCGAATCATCATCATCCGAATCATCATCATCGTTCATTGTTCAGCGTTAAATAACACGGGCAGTTCCACTCGGTATTGCCCTACTCACCATATTACAGTTTGCCTTAGAGAGGGTAAATATCCAAGTTGGGGAAGGAGTGAACCTAAAAGAACGAGTAAAGAAATGAATGTCGCATTAGTCGGCATGAAGGTGACAGCATGTCCGCCATCGTTCACGGTTGGCTAAAGAACCCCCTAGTGACTCCGAGTTTTTGGGCCAAAATCACGGAAACGTGATGCATATACTTTAGCTAAGTTCGATGTACATTTTTCTATTCCAAGCTACCACGTCAGGCGTTCCTATCCGCGGGCTTCTTCCACTCCGAGACAGGAACGGAAAATAGGACATGTTATGGTAAACGAATGTTCACCATACGCAATACATGTCCCAACCAATGAAGTCTACTTGGCTTAATGCGCTTTGCTAGAGCATTTACTGGTCAGTACACACCACTCGATTTCCAACTTTAGCAATGCTCAACTGTCTACTCCATCCAATCTCAGCGACACAATGTAAACACTGGTGGTTAAAAATCTCCAAGCGACAATCCTCTTCAGTATGTAAACGCCATTTCTGGCAAACATGCCACAAAAGTGAACATACCACCATACTGTGCACGTGGCTTTTGACTTCAGGCTTGGGAATATATAGAACTCAATCATAGTACATATTGTATTCCAAAAGCGAATTCCCCACTAGCGATTCATCCGTTGAACAAGCACATTATCCCGGTCCCTGATTAGGTTGCATCGTTGTTTGAAAATCATATAAATTCAGTAATACATCGGACAATCAAGAGATTAGATCAAGGAACTCCTCGTGACTTAGTGGTGATTATATGGTATATCAAAATGCAACAATGCTTACTCATTTCTGGAGTGCTCAATGTAACTGTTTTGACTTAATTCATGGTTTTTGGCCCCCGCTCATAGTTTTCACCATGCACCCGTTATTTTTAGTCTTGTCAATAGGCTGTTTACTGAATTGCACCAAAAAAAAGTACCGGCATTCAACATGCACGTTGATCAGGCTATTAAATTATACTTTGCGATTTTCAAGTAGAGCTGCAGACCCCAAGTAGTGGAAAGTTTTCGCTTCTCGATTTCTCATGACCTAGTAACAGTCGGGTGAACGTAACGTCATTGAGATCCAAAAAAAGATGATCATTTTCGATTGATTGATGAGCCAGTGAGTCGTTGCTGTTCTTTGTTGGCTGACTGTAACCTATTAAATTGGAGTTTGGCAAATGAATGTCGTCACGGCAGTTCATCATTTGACAAACTGTTCATTAACGAGAACCATGTGAATCATGGAGTCTCGAATGAAGTGGCTAATATGTGCAGACTGAGAAGACGTCGTTGTACAAAGTCTGAAGAAGCCAAAAGTTTCGTTCGGTATGGTCAGAGGAGAGATGTCGTTTTCGGATCTTTGGAATAAAGGTCAACACATATCAAGCTGCCGCACAGTCGGGCCGTGAAATTACCGGTCGAAAGTGAAAATGACATCCAAACTCCGTGTACAGTTATGACCGATAGCCGTGACTATCTTTTAATTAGAATGAAAGTAAGAATGAAGACCGAAGTAACTGACGTGCGAATTAGTGCTTCATCAATCTATCGTTCGTTACATGAGCATGCACATGATAGAAAAAACTGACCACGTAACCACTGAAATTTGACCGATTGGACATGAAGAACAAACGAGTAACTTTCGCTTGGTGGCTCACCACGGAAGGCTTAGAGGAATTTCGGTTTTCTATCGATGAAATGGAGTTCGCATTCATACGGTCGAAGGTGGCAACACCCTACATCTGAACAGTCCTTTTTTATAATCAAGGAACGCAGCCAACTAATTAGCGTTTCCCACATTCTTGCGGCGACACTATATATTCTATTCAGAATACGCCCTGGTGAGGTGATAGTTTATTTCTACATGAAGCACAACTTAGCAGCAGCCCACACTTGGACACTCAAGGAACTTGTAAGCAAGTAGCAGAAACAATCTGGTTGACCTAAGCGTCGGCAGAATGAGTCAAACTGGTCATGTGATTAGACTGACACATGCCAATAGCCAATCAGGATCAAGCCGGAGATAAAATCAGAGTGCGTCCACGCATATGTACGAAGTTATCTGTTGGATCGATCTCTGGCTGTTAATGCATAGGTGTGCATATATGAACCGGATCCATCCTCTCGCAATGCCAATGGCGAGCTCATAATTATCAGCGTGAATGTGGTAATAAAACATTATTCATTAGTCGATATTATAATTCACAGTGTCAAAAAGATGGAACTTTACAGAATGGATTTTTCTTTGGCACTGTCACGAAGACGCGTAATATTGAGTCCGCATGTCACAGAGACTCCGTGGATTCGTATTTTGACATTTAGGTCCGCTGATTTGTGTTATTGAATTAGAGGGTAAAAAAATTCAACACCCGGTTGCTCTCGCCACTGACAAATTCCAAATATTTTCCTCACTGCACTTTAGGACTCGTCCGGCTGCCACGTTTGACCCCTATTCGGACGTGATCTAGGCTGCTGGTTGTGTGATTCAGACCATTTCAAATGCAGTGCCTTTGGACTGTGGGTTGGGTTACACTGACAAAGAGCCCTCCTTATTCGGACCCCATTGAAATGTGCCTGTGGGGTGCGTGTGGACTACATCGTTTTGCAACTCAAGCCAGGCTTGCATGCAACTGGGCCCGTCCTTGCGTTGCGTACCGGGAAGTG
Source organism: Fasciolopsis buskii (assembly GCA_008360955.1). Lineage (NCBI taxonomy): Eukaryota > Metazoa > Platyhelminthes > Trematoda > Plagiorchiida > Fasciolidae > Fasciolopsis > Fasciolopsis buskii. The sequence continues at coordinate 156,908 of LUCM01005219.1, read as the reverse complement.
GCCACCATTCAGGTGATTTGCTATTTATAAGGTGAGACCAAGCTTACCAAATAAGCGGTGGGTTTTCCTCTGGCAGGCTTTTTCTCTAAAATACCACAGCAGTTCGCTGCTAGCCCCTGCGGCGTGGCAAGTGTGGGCCTTCAACTAAATAAGACCATTGCCTCCTATTGAGTTCCACTGACCTTGGAAGGTCTACCAGAAGAGGCGCGTGAACCGATCAACAGACCACCGATTTGCCCGGATTTATTTTTCTATCTTGCACATCCCACGTGCTAGTGCTGGAGGCTGAAGGTACATCCTCGAATAAAAACGCCTACTGTAGACCGGGTGATGGAGTGGTACAACGGCCCACAACGCGTACAACTGTAAATCGGATTGATATTCACAGGAACTGCTCTTTCACTCACAAAACTGATCTTCCACCACACAAATATTCGTAACATATATATATATATATTCGGTGTTATGTCAACATTATTTGAAACATTATCAAGGCTGTTCAGAAATGCCATCCGATAGATATATGGAGTGCTTGTCCGTATCGATCTGAAGCCTGAGAAAATTTACGCCACTTTACTGTGCGCTGCACTAATTAGTTGTGCCAGTGGACGTATGCTAGGCAACCATTCAGAAACGATGTGTTCTTATGCAATTCTAATACTTCTGACAAATCGGGACGATTTTGAAGTGATTTTGAAGATTTATGGGAGATGACGTACAAGGAGGTCCGAAGGTTTAATTTAACCAATTTATGGTGCTGTATTTTGCCTACTGATAGCCGGAAACACAGCTGAGTTACTTTTGATTTACTGGTGACTTAATATCCTAAGTTCGTATCCCGGAATGATGGGTGTGCTGTTTTAATTGTTTTCGTCTTTTATTCTCATTATTCATTTCTACTCTGTCCACTGTTTGTTTCATTTTTACAATCGGACAAAGCTCCGCGTCAGTTTTTGCTTTGGCATATCGACGTGGTTCCATTCCCCAAGCTTTATACTGAGACCGCGTCTTGTGTCACCTGCTTTGAACATTTGTGTACCGGTTGATCGATGATCAGATTCGGTTGTTTGCATTTTTGTTCAAATAAACTTACGGTTTGAACAATTAAGTCGTGATATACTGTTTTCCACAAACACAGTACCGCGTTTTGTCCTCTAATTCACATTTGGTTCCGACTGGATTCACATTGTCTTCCACATGTCTGAAGGGGCTCGAAACAGGAACGGAATGTGAAATTCGATGAAATCCCTCTAATTCATAGGTCCACCCGGCTCGTATAGTCAAATTGCGAAAATTCCACTGATTTCTTAATGAAATCTCCAAGCATCGTTCGGTCTGACCTTGTAGTACAATAGCTGTTGAAGCTGACGTGATACAAATGCACGAGTCGTGTCCACGTCTAGATTCGAATCCTACAGAGGTCGGATATATTTCATAATTGGATCAACTCTATATTTTTCAAACCTGCCAAATCGAAATTCCTCCGAATTTCGAAAAAATATGCCGGTATAGGAGAGTTAAGCTAAGGTAGAATTATACATATTATACGATATCAGCAGTGACTCGTTAAACATCATACATGGGTCATAGGACAGCAACGATTCACTGAAATAGAATAAAATAGCAACGTTTATATGCTCCGTGGCACGTATTTGGTACAAGCCATTTCTATTCGGTCGATATTAGTCAATGTATTCATCTCCCTTCCATCAAAATATTAGTTAGTCTGATTCGCATTTATTTCACTCACTGGGCACGTGGACATCCGGAGTGTTGGTACACACCCGACTCATTCACCACCCAACTTATGTAGTCCTATCAACGGTCCGTCTGAAAATTCTCAGTGAGCCCCTATTTTAGGAAACCCCCACTAAATGTGAAAACTGATAAGCTGTCTGTGTTCGTAACGCTCAGCAGTTCCACTGATTGTTACTGAAGTAATTAGTGAGAACATGTTGACGAAAAAAAGTTGACAATTATGTTGTGAAACCACGGCTGATCAACAATCCCGGAGCGGATAGATCTTGGTGCAATTTCGAATCCGTTCATCGCCCTTCTTTTCTCCGTTCGACAGCCTTTCCATAGCCGCATCCACCTTCCAAAATAAACTGTATAGTTCTCGTATAATAAAAAAGAAGCAAGATTATTAATTGTGTGAACAAACTTTCACTGAATACTGTTACGCTGTCTCGTGGCACCGTTGTCCGTGCATCCAGAGAAGTTAGCTTTAGTCTGTTAGTTCCGGTCTGTTGTTAAGTTGTGTTGTCTGTCACTGACGTAATTTCCCCTTAAAATTCTTAAGTTTCACACTGCCATGCAAACTAAACCTCCTCCTGATTTGATTCCTCACGCGAACCTTTCACGTCATGTATCCATGCCCCAGTGGAGAAGATCGCTATGCACGTTGACACATCATTCACTCGAAGCGAGCTTGTTTCCTGTCCTCCCCTTGGGCTAGCATCATTTTTTAGAAGTCTTGCGGTGCTTACACGGTTGTTATTCCGACTTGTTCTGACAGTATGCTGAAATCTACGAGGTTCACTTTCGGACTTTGAACAGTGACAGAAAGCAAATACGTTACAGTAAGGTCTTGTGATCACAGCCTTGTTGTACGTGGCCAAACATTACTCGTCTCTAACATAACCACACTAAGATAACCGCATTCGGCGGTCTGTTGCATCCCAGCCTCTTGTGTTTAAGCGGACAACCTAACGACGTGACCAATCGCATGTGTAATTCGCGGACGTGTATCGCTCACGTGACTCATTTCAATCTGATCTGACCTACTCCCACCCCAATCCCATTCCCGGCAAATTCGAATGTGCTGCGAGTAAAACAAAAAGAACAACTGATTGTTTGCTCAGACGAGAAAAACGAGCGCGAAATTCGTTTCAGTCATAAGTATTAGTCCACAACTGAGTGTATTCTGTTTGAGATTTTTGAGAATACGATGTGCTGGAATACGTGACTTTTGTGCGAAAATCACGCATAGAATCCATACAAGGGGAATGAATTCTGCTCATTCGACACTAGAACGGTTGGGGAATTTGTAACCTCCGAATAACCAAAGAGGTCCAATTCGACAGCATCCCAATAGAGTAGTGAAAATTAAGTTCGTTTTGTCAACTATTTTGAATAATTGCATGTTTTGTAACTCAGGCTAATAGTTTTCAAAGTTTCGTAAGCGTTGAACTAGGGGGGTTTAGATCGCGAACGTTTCGTCACCCGCCGCTGTGAGATCATCAGTGCGTAGGCCTATGCACTAAAACGTTTGCGATCTAAACGTCAAGTTTAGGTCTCATATAACTTTGAAAATTCAGTTCTATATACATTCAGTGTTGTACAGTGCTGTTTGTGGCTCGTTGAAAAACCTGATGCTATCTGAAAAAGCTGTCTAAAAACTATCCTGTCATGAATAGTATTCAAACAACCGAAGATTAAACCCGGAGTCATGTCAGTTTTGTGACACTTTTAAACATTGTCCAAAAATATTTCAGTTTCAAACCAAAAGCAACCGATTTTATACCCTCGAATGAGGATTGAATTTCAGATCGAACAAACTAAGCGTATGATAAATATTTAGGAGCAGTACAAACGTACCGATATGTACTAGGTTAAACGAGCCTTTTGATGAAACAGTAATGAAGGCGAATCAAACTGCGTAAGTAGTGCAATTAGAGGTGAACTCTAATGTCACCCAATACTAATTCGCAAATAAACGGACAGGGCAAGGAATGATGCAACTGGAAGGCCAGCGGATACCTTGCACGTTTATTGCATAGCAAAACATGTCTTAATTTCCAAATCTTGCCCTGGCGTGCATACTGTTTTTATCAAACTCACATTCATGAACGATCTAAATTCTAACTAGCCAAACATTGCTAGCACGATTTGGTCATGTACTAAACACTCTTTCTTTCATTCTTTTAGACCTCCATTTGGTTATGCTCGTCCGAATGATCGGAGTGACGAATGGAACTGGAGCTATCCATTTTGGGGTAATCGTACTGTCCACATGAATTGTGATCACGTTGCGTTCATCTGTTTGTTCGTCTGTTGAGAAGTCGTCATTTGCCTATTGGGTTAGGCTTTGGACGTGAGAGTTGTTACTTTTTGGATGGGTGTTTCTGATTGTCAAATGCCACGGATTCGATTAACCCCTCCATCTATTGCCTTCGTCACTCGTTTCACAACTGGAGCAGTTTCATGAGTTGTTTGTCCGCAAAACTGATAAAAATCATGCCATCATTTTCAGTCTGTTCTGCCGAGATGTTCGTTTGTACTAGTAAGTTGTGATCAGTGGGAATGGTGTTTTGATTTGTGTTGGATGTTCACTTACGTAATTGGCTTTCGACAGTGCTTTCCACGGTATCCCGATGGTAGAGTATTTACCCTCTCGGATAAAGGACTCGTTACGTTTCCGGATATTAGAGTTGGCTATTGGGTGTCCAGTTTGGAAGTATATTTTCCATTCCATATAATCGTTATCTCTTGATATCACCTCACAATGTTTGAAAATACATAACGATGTGTGCATGGACTAGAAAAATTCAAAATAGGCGTGTATTCTTTACCTATGTGGAATAATAATAGTCATAGATAGGTTACAATGATTCGACCACTGCTTACTTGCATCGACTATGTCACCTCGATCGATGGTGAGACGTTTGCGACCCAAACGCCAAACTCAACGATCAGAACGTCATGAAAATCCACAATCTGAGGTCTGACTATCACAAAATTTCAAACCTTTTGAAACCTATTTCTCTTTGTTACTAGATCCATGCACTGCTAGTAAGCCATTTAAGTACAAGATGAAACAATTTTGCCAAATATGCATGGTTTTCAGTGGTGACTTGCTCGTTTGCTGAGGCTCACGGAATGACTTTTGTCCTTCAAAAATCAGCGCCCTTTTGAATAGAAAGCCCACTTACATTTTGCTTATCCAATAGTCCACATGGCCGCATCCGGAAACGAATCACCGATCTCATGGATAGCCATTTCGGTGTGATCTGATTGCTGATTTCCCAAGATCAAGGTCTTCGAATGCGAAGTGCGTAAACAAACATACATTTTGACGTCGACTTTTTTTATGTGAAATACCCCTGTCGATTTACCGTTCTGTGTAACATTATTTCAAAACTTTCTAGAACATGTTGACCTTGAATTTGACAGTTTTTCACTTTTCATAGGAGTGTTAGGCGATTTCCGTTTCTGGTAGGCTCAATAACACAAGGTTTGTAGAGAAGCGTGAAGTGTTTAATTTACGTGTTCCTCTAATGTTTCTATTAGGTAAGGAAATTTTCTGTAGCAACTTAGTACTTGTCCGAATACGTGTTTAACCAAGGTTTCTAAACTTTAGTGTAGTGCCAGGCTTCTGTAAAAGTACAGTCTTTTTAGTTGTCACACTTGTAGTATCGCAGTAAGCACCAAAAGCCAATCATACTTAGGTCGCACTTTGTTCTAGGAGTGTGAAGAGTTCATGTGATGATCACGTGACAATGCAGCACCGTGTCCATGTCGCCCGCTAATGCAACTAGCTAGTTAGAGTTATGGGGTCATACGAACGAGAACGGCGAATATTTCGCTAATTTAATCAGTTCAAAGTTATTCCCCAGTCGACGTCTGCTTCTAGTTAGTACATATAAGAAATCCTAACATGATTTCCAATTGCCGTTGTCTTTTTGCTGTTCTCAGAGTCTCTTTTGTGCAGTTCATCAAGACGCAAAAAAGACAGGTGGTGCGATATGTTAACATTTCGTATTACTATTGTCACTCGTATACGTAAATAATCTAACGTTTATGGGACGTTCTCAGTAAAAAAATATCCGATGAACGCCCATTTCGAGCCGGAAATATTTGTTCTTCCAATATCTCTAAGGCAGAATAAACCTTTCTTCCGGAGACATTGGAACAATGGTTATCCCGAAAGATTCATCGACATCTTCAGCTGAAATAGGCCCAGAAGCAAAGGAAGCTGGTCACATTCTGAGATCAAGCCTTGAACTGAAAGATTTCAGCTGCGCAACTTCACCTTTCATGATGCCCTCGGAGGGTCGCCGCTTGACTGATTCTGTCTTAGATGTCGTTTATCAGTTCCCATGAAGTTGCTATCGGCAAGACAAGGCGACGGTTTCACAACGGATGTTTGAACACAGTCCGACGTGGTTGGTTCAGATGATGAAACCAACAAGACTGAAATTTAGATTCACCAATATCCGAGTACATGATGGACAGCAAACGCCAGTTTGACCAAGTCTTGTTTTTATGTCGCTATTACGTAACCACAACTCGAAGCAGCTAGCAGTTAGTGAGGCGCTTTTTGCCAGACCATGTAATGCACTTGTATGCCCGCAAAGCACAATATCGTAATAAACTTTTCTTCCATGGAATTGACCCCAATTTCTCGACCGGAATCTTTCGAACTTTGATGTTTCCTATCGTCAAATCATATTTTTACCAAGAATGTCCTATAAATGTTACATTGCTTTACGTATACCATTGACGGGATTAATACGACGTATTGACATCTCGCAGCATCAGTCTTCTGTATTAATATTCTAGAACTACTGAATACTACAAGGAAATATGTTGAACAGAAAAAAAACAATCCAAAATAAACGGGAAAATATTCCAGTCACGTGAAATTTGTTGGCCACTACCGCCTCGATCATTTAAATCCAGATCCGAATTTGTATTGGGTTATCTCGGCCAACATATTTATGGGAGTGAATGCGTCTGCATCCGTCTTGCCTTAGCAAGTGTAGCTGAAGCGATGGTGTCAGTGACAACCTTTAATACGACGAAGCACAGTCTGTTAAGGGGAATGACGAGAACATTCGAGACAGTCTTGTGGTGACTCATCATCCGGACGTTTCTTTATTGGGCCCACGGGAGGAGGGTTGTAGAAAGGACGTCTCAAAGTAAGTTGAGAACGTTAACGCGGTAGGTGGAAGGGGCAAGACCGACCGACTTGACACCGAGCTTCCCCATTTGATGAATTCAAAAAGGCGGTGACCCGGGCATTTTAGTCTTACTTTGAATGGGGAAAGAACATTAAGTTGAGCGTATGAAGGACACCCAAGTACAATGCTGACGGCAGTCTCGTGCATTCCGCGTACTCACACATTGGTACGCACACACAGACATACACACACGTACACAATCAGTTAACCACTTGCTGTCTAATGTAGGCAGGATGAAATCAGCAATGACTGATACTTCGACGGGACAGTGAGAGTTTGAGTCACCATGACTTGCACCTCGATCGATAACGCAGACCAAATGCCATCATGGCACCGGATAAATTGGGGTGCTCAAGACTCCAGGATGGCAAATCAAGACTCGGAAGGATACGAACAGAGCTGCACTTCTGAACCAAACCACCCGAGATTTAAATTGAATTTCAAAGTTCAGTACGATACCTATTAAGTGGCTTCCTGCGTTTCAGTAGTTGGTCAGAAACTATCATGTTAGGCTAGTCTCATGCCTCGCATGTAATTTCGTACTAACAACGGTAGAAATGCTGCAGTGCCGAGTAAAACCACTCAACAGAATTTCAATGAACAACCATTACGGTGGTTCGTACGCAACAGTAAATTGTGTGCCGGCTCAAAAAAACTGTGAAGGTGCTTTCATGAATATCTGCAACATTTGATATAAATTACTTTTAGAACATCATTAAACAAATGCAAAATAAAACAAGTTGTCAATTATCAGGACATTAACTACGGTGTTATGATTGCACAAACTCCCTCTGATTGTCCAAACGGAGTCACAGGGGTCTTCCCTGTGGTACTATTAAATTACTTGGGTTGTTCCCTGAACCACGCATGTGAGGAGGGTAACATAATAATAATAATAATAATAATAATAATAATAATAATAATAATCAGGATACACATCATCAACATTTGAATCACCATCCTCCTCCTCCTCAACATCATATATACAATCAAAATCACCATCCAAAGCATGATTCGAATTATCAACCGAAACTTCATCCTCGTCATATTTAGCATCTTGATCATCAGTATCATCATCATTATTATAATCATCATCAACATCATCATCCGAATCATCATTACAATCATCATCATCATCATCATCATCATCATCATCATCATCATCATCATCATCCTCATCATCATCATCATCCGAATCATCATCATCATCCGAATCATCATCATCATCATCATCTTCATCATCATCATCATCATCCGAATCATCATCATCATCATCATCATCATCATCATCATCATCATCATCATCATCATCATCATCATCATCCGAATCATCATCATCATCCGAATCATCATCATCATCATCATC
>LUCM01005219.1:107471-147803 GCA_008360955.1 Fasciolopsis buskii | reverse complement strand
ACACAGTACACACGACCTTTCAAATTCAGTGAAATATCAGGCCGACGCCACAAATGCTTCAGTCCAGCGTAAGCTGCACGAGCCTTGGATATACGCATATTTACCTCCACTGCCGAGCCACCATCGTTGGACACGCAGCCATCAAGGTAGGTGAAACGGTCCACAGTCGTTAGTTCTTCCCCATTCAATACCAAGTTGGGTACTGCTCTCGTCCAGTCCTGCAGCAGCACTTTGCAATTTGAAGGTTTAAAGCACATGCCAAACCAAGCAACCGATCTCCACAGTCTATCTATTGCACGTTGTGCATGGTCCGCAGACTTGAACAGGCACACGACGTCGTCTGCGTCTCTCCATTTCCCAGTTCGATTCGTACATCCCGGAGACCTCCTAAAGCATCTTCTATCACCTCGTCCATGACGAAGTTGAACAGTCGTTTCGAATGAACTTGATAGTTCACCGCATAGCTTCATACAACCAAAGGTATGCAAGTACAGTTGTTGATATCGATACCATAATTCATGTCTATCTCGAGCTCCATCACGTTAATGTTAACAACATTTTATCGGCTGTCATCGTCCGCACGCCGGCACATCTGGCCATGCGACAACACAATACATCCCATGACTCACGATAGACACGGACGTATTGATCTACATTTAGAATGTCTGGTTTCCTTCTGTTCTCTATTTGCTGTCCGGTCGGTAAGTCATAAACTAGAGTTATGGAAAGCCAGCACATAGCTTCTGCTTTCACAGTATTGGATCAACGATCAGGGTCGCCGAATCTTCTCGGCGTTTAAATGAACAGTCTGAATTTCCAATTTCCCACTTCTAAATGAAAGAACCATCCGATTGCAAATCGTGACTCGGGCGAATCATTTATTACCAATATTTATCGAACTCTGTTTCCATTCGTTAACAGTCACATATTTCGCATTTTGATGCCATTTTTCTGCCATTTATTAGCAAGATTGCTGGTTCTGGGAATTGTATAAGAACTGCTGGCCCGATGTTGGATTATTTCCATCTAGTACACACACGGTTCTACGTAACCTCGGCTAAACGGGGCCAAACCAGGGGCGTGTTGTGATCAGTACATTAGTTTGGATTACTTTCACTGTTCAATCCTATTAGGGCTGATTGACAGGAACATTTGATGAGCAGAAATGAACGGAATTGAACTGAATTGAACTGAACTGAACTAGCAACCAGGGAAATTATATCCACATACGCACTAGAGTTTAACAGTTGACTGACAACTGTTTTTCACGGATGACCAAAAACTTGCAGATAGATTTACAAACTGTAAGAAAGTATCTTACAAAACAAAAAGAGAAAAAAAAGGAAACATTATTTCGCTGCGAGGACAGATTGAAAAATCCCGGGGTTAACCCAGAACGCGGTGACCTTGAAATAGGATAATGACTTCGAAGATGAATGACCTCAAGGATTGATGCTAGAATGAATCACCGTTTTTTTTACATATCAGGAGCACAGCGTTCACAAATTCGGGTGATGGCAATGTTGGTGTTCTGACATGACCTTAAAAATTTCATTATTGCGAAAAGCTGTTCTCATTTCGTTCCTGGAACAACGAATTCAACTATAGCTATTTTTTGGTAAATAAACTACTTTCCACTCATTTTATTTGCCGATGAATTATTATTTGTCCTCAGAGATGCTAGAAATCTACGGATTCCTGAGGGATTCGTTAATGGATGCATTAGTCATTTGTGGGATGAATTCAAACTGAGCAGATAGGATCAAAGAATGATAGATGAACAGCAGACATCAAACTGAAATAGTTGATCATGCGAAAAGCTGTACCGGATACCAAAAAAATGCAAGCGAATTATTTAGTTTTCCGTAACCTCAATCTCTTAGTACCGTTTCAGAATCCTTTTAGGACCGAGGCAATTACACGAATATTTGACAAACAATGTTTTCTTGTTGAATAATTATCTTTCACCCTTGTTTTACATTACTCGTATGGTGAACAATCGATATTAATAGGTACCTTATTTGGACTGGCTACTAACTGACCAATCACGTTTCTTTGTTGTGCACTTAGGTGTGTATTTGAAATGGACGTGGCAATATTTGATAAACCGGTTCCCAATGTTCTCGGTTTTCTGACTTATCAATTCTCAGCGTTAGCGTCCACAAAGTACGATAAAAATCTCTTTCACTTGAGAAATGAATGCAACGTTGTACCGGAATAGATTTCCTAAAGAAACGAAATCATTTCTTGCAAGCCGGATGGTGTGACATAAAGCTACTTACTACAGTGTTTCCTGTGATTATCCAGCCATAAAGGGAAGTTTTTTTAGCCTTTACTGATGATATTTTGGTATTATAGTACTTGGAAAATACCCGAACTCTGCTTTCATCCTGTCGGCAACTGATAATTTGTTTTCAGAAAGAAAGTGCATGATCTAACGACGTAAAGTATCACTTTTTCGATCTCTCAGGACAGCCACAATTGGATAAATAAAGACACCCCAAGTGAAATTCCCCTTGATTTGTTACGCAAGCAGTTGGTCGTTAGTGCTTCTTATTGGTTTGTACCTACTTGCCAATTTGTGTGGTTTTGACAATAAAAGATATCACGATCGCTTACTATTTACCAGTCTGTTTATCATGGAGTACTCGATGGAGACTGAAACGATTGAATTGATTGGTGTAGACAAATTAAGAAGATACAGTCATAACATACAACGATGATAGAAGGCACATCGATCAATGTTGTCTTGTCTGGAATCTAGGAATAAAGATTAAAACATGTCGACATATTCCCAAATCCAATCGTGTAGAATCTCTGAAGCATGGAAGTACTCCAGGAAAATATTGAAGTTGTCTTCATTTTTGCTAATGTATCGATTCATCAATGAGCTAAGAAGGCTCATTTTAAGTCAGGACATTCGGTATGGAACCCCGCAGACGAAGACTTCAACAAACTGAACTTCGTCGTTAAGAATTTTCCAGCGGGATGTCCAGATGATTTATTAAGTATGTCTGAAAGAGTCACAATTAAAAATCATCGATATCATTAGCTTGAGGTTACTTGGCAGGTTGGATTTCGTAGCATTTTCTGTTTTAGCTGTGCCTCATACCGCAGAAGAGAGTACGACCACAACGAATTGGGAGGGTTAGTCGACCTCGCAGCACGAACAAATGTGAAGCAGTTGCCCAAAGAAGCAACAACAAGTATGTCAAAAGCAATTCCTAGCAGACCAAGACCGTGGTGGCAACAAACACAGGCAACAGAGCCAAAAATTAAGATGGACAACAAAATTCCCGCATCTGAGAGCGACAGTTCGAGTCGTCACTCAAGGTAATCGGACCAACACAGCCAGAGGGAGGTCTAAAAGAACGAAAGCTGGCGTGATCGATGCACGTCAAATCGGCTCGAGGCGACTCAGCTGGTCAGAACATGGATCTCAAGTGGGTGTGATCTGGAAAAGAGCTAAGGACAAAAGCGGAACTTTCAAGTCGAATTGGCGACGCCTGGGAATGAGAATCTGCCCTGGTCATGCCAGAAAATGTCTTCCCAGACATGCATTTTATTGGGCAATATTATTCCTATCATTATGTCGTGTTTAACAGTTTCAGAGCTATCCATTCGAATGTGGTTTTGACGATCTTATTGGAGTAATGAAAATACTAGATCTTAAGTCCAAATGGTCTACGTCCGTTGATAATCCCCTGCCTACACCTAGTAACTGCCACTTCAAAACCAATTTTCGGTGACTTTCAGCCATTAGACGAATGTAGGAATGCACAACATTTCCAGTCGAAATCCACGTTCGATGAATGAACTAAGCAACATAGTTTGAGATTGTGCGGAGTTACAAATTGCCGGTCGCACCCGATAAGCCGGCCCATTTTGGTAGGATAAAGGTAGACTATCATCCAATAAACGTCTCCTCTGTATCAGAACCAAACTTCGCTTTATGATTAATAAGAAACTTTTAGTAAAAAGAAAAGAAAACTATTACGCATAAAAAAATGAGTTTTTGGTGACGTCTTCGCACTTGCATCCCGTTTAACAATCGCCGGAAAACCTACTAGTATTCACCCATTGAGTCCTAATTGCTACCGGCGACTTAATCGGAACCCAAGTCTTCCACTGTTCCACACAATAGTACCGCCGCTTTTCATTCATTTGTTTGCATAGATAATTATTTTTTGACTCATTGGTTTGAAAGATTGATTTGGGCTCTCTGCCCATCCGAAAACATCAGCTCGTGGTTTAACTTAAATGGAAATTTCGGTGACTTTTATTCAACAGGGAAATTTGAATACGCCTTTTGGACCGAAATCTGTTTTCACTGAGCGGACAAAACACTGAGTGGAAAGGAGATCACGCGGTGGGTTACAGACATTGGCTACTGAATAGACACGGTATGGTTTATCAGCTTTATGCCAATGACTGTTATCCCACTCCCTGGGGATTGTTGATAGTCACTTGTGCTTTTGAAACAACCGATTTAGTTGTTCATTAGCAGTACTGATCGACAAATGTCTCGATAGTTGATAATTTCGTGGCTTGATTGTCTGGATCTCAGCCTGTCAACCTTATGCCAAGAGGCCCTTATCTTTGTAGGCGTCACGTGAGCTTGAGAGAACAAATGAACAATTGACCTATCAAACTAAAAAGTAATATTTCGTAAGTGTTCGAATGTCATGGTTTCTGGTCATGTAACAGTGGGTTATAGTACATCAAACTATATTTAAGCAAGGCCAGGTAGAAATAGCTTGAGATGATGGCGCGGACCACAGGTTATCCAGGGACATTTAATAACATCGTACATAAGCTCATTATGCGGCACTTGGTACTTCAGTAATCATCAAAAATCTGAAAATTAATGCAACCATTTCACCTTTGGTACAAATCACTGGGAACAATTACCGATGATCAAATGACCAACATCCTGACATTTCAGTACGATCATCTCAAATTTGAAATCGACCAATGCCGATCTTTCTTTTAGTTGGAAGCTTATAATTTGGGCGCAAAGCTGATGTCGAACAATCCTAACATTGACAAATGCTTAGTTAAAGTATAGCAATACAATGTGCTCATGACTTAACATTTCTGATTTGTTGTTCACTTTGTGGCTTTAGTACGGGGCATGAACGACAGTCGAGATAAAGCGTCTACACACGGAGTACGGAAGACAATTTTTCTCGTTGCGATTCATCCACTGGTTCCAAATTGCCCATCCAAATGAATACTGAATTCAACAAGCAACAAACGTAATTGACAAAAATTCCAGTAATCTAGTCCATGGGATGTGTGTGTTCATGTGTGTGCGTGTGTGTTTATGAACATACGAGGGAGATCACCGGAATTTTCGGTCCGTTTTACCGAACGATTTCTAGTACCATCACCGGTTGGAATGAAAAAGATCAAACTGTTAGTTCTGCCTACGAACAACTTGCATACTTGTATCCATTTTTCGGGTTCTGGCGGGTTCTGGACGGAGGCGGACGGGGAAGGAGCATAGGTGGTTGGGTGATCGATTGGTCAATATCCTGGCACGTTGACATGAACATCTTCGGCTTCGCTATTCCCATCGTCCATTACTTCCTCATTTTGACAGCCTCTTGACTTTTACAGTTTTCTTACTAAAAATTGTGTATATTGTTATAGTAATGGTAGAAACGAAACAAAAAGTAAGATTTAGAAGAATAATAGCCAGAGCGCAACGAACGCGACGACACAATTACCTCGTTCACGTAGGTTTGCGGTGTGACTGTGGACGGAAAATCCGGGAAATTTCATGTTCACACATGACACACAGTTTGGCGTAATGTTTCTTGTCCAAAACAGGTTGGACAGTCGAGCACATCGGGATTCTCAATTCTACTCATGATGTGGTTGGGTTGAATTACTGTCCCTTGCTTTCTGCAGCCGCTTGGGTGTGCCACCGGGTATTACAATTCTGTTTGTGTACTTGGTTGAATTGATAAGCATTCCGATTTGACACAGAGTTGCAATGGCTTTTCAATCGACAGTGTATGCATCCGACTGATTGTCAGGCCACTTGCCGGATCAATTGCATATTAGCTACGTTTGACCGCAGAATTCGAAAGCTGATGAATAGGCCGTCTGAGGTCAACATTCTTGTATGGGAGTTTTTGGATGACTGACACTTGAGCATGTTAGAACTCTCCTTATTCATTTGAGGTGCAGAGTGTCTTCGGTCGATTGATCGTTTGCACTTCCGACCGCAAACAAAATTATTATTATGACTGTAATATACTTGTTATAGAGATGGATGCATTATGCATCCCGCCGGATAACTTCATGTACTAAATTTGAAATTAGTATCTACTAACGTGATTCATCATTAATCTTTTTATTGGTTTATAAGGGGAAATCAGTGATGCAAATATCCGCTATTCGGAGAATATTTCCAATGGAACAGGAAATCATTTAACAGTCTTTAAGGGAAGAATATGATCAAACGGTCTCATTTAAATATCGCCGTACTATACATATGATTGTGCTTGCTGAACTCCGTTGTTCCAGGTTCCGTTTAAATGGTTTTGGTTGTCTAGCAATTCATCTCCACGGCAGATTCGTTTTGCGGTTTTTTTTGGGAAGAAATCAGCCTATCCGAATCAATGCTGAGAGCCACCTAAACGCCTGAAATCAACAACCCTGTTGGAAATTAATCAAATTTTCTGTAGATTAGGAGCTGGAGATATTTGGGTCAACGATACTTCACGACTGTCCACATCGTAAAAAGGCGTTTTCTTTGAGAACCCTGACCTGAAGTCTTTGACTCAAAAATCTGAGCCACAGCGAATTGGCCATTAACGCAGCACGGGACTTCTGACCAGAGACATAAGTATCCTTCTCGAAGCGATGAACAGCGCAATCCTGATTATCCTGCGCTATGACCGATGAGGTGTGGAATTTATTGTTAGCACGGTTTGTGGGGGTTTGTGAACGAGTAGCGCTAAGGAGTCCAGCCGCTAAACCGGAGAACGACTAGGGCTCTCCACCAAAAACCTTGGGTCTAAATAGAGGTATGCAAGCCGTCATATAAATATGTATATATATACATATATATACATATATATATATATACATATACATATATATATATATATAGCACACAGCTGAGTGCAAATCATTTACCTTCGGATTCATGACCGAGGACAAAAATAATGAGCGAGAAAGTTTAAAGAAACAATTTATATAGTGTGCCACGTATGACGGCCTCGTTATCCCCTATCTCTATATCAACGGTTATCCCTCGGAATCCATGATCATCCGTGGACTGGATATCTCACGGTTTTCCAAACCGAAATAAACGGTTCGCTCAGAAGACTCTACCCCGAGCCTCTGATCAAATGACCAAACTCACAAGACAACAGGACGATCTGAAGTTCACGTAACCCACTGGAGACCAATGACTGATTGCTCAGTTCGGATGGAGCTAGACATCCTGATTGCCCGATACACCTGTTCGTCATACGCCGGTGAGCATACAGCCGTATGCTTCTTAAACTGTTCATGGTTAGTTTGGAATCAAGGTTTAGCCATCTCTCTTAGACCGATTATCAAAGATCAGCCAACTCAATGGAATGGGCCGGATACTTGCCTGCATCCTCGACCTTTGTGAAAACGTCTCAGCCACGAGAAAGCAGTGGGAGAAGTCTTTAGCAGAGGTTATTTGAGACGCAGGTCATTTGAGATCATTTCAGTGCGAGTAGACGACTCGAGGCATGAGACATCCACCATAGACCATGCTGAGGCATTCAGCGAAAGCTATCCATCTGTTAGGCATGACCAAACTTCGGAAAGACAACATTGGATGGTTAAAAAACAAGGATAGAGAAGAATCAGGTAAGATAATGAAGCAGAAGAATCAACTCATTGTACACGACGGGACTATTCGAAATAACTGCAAGACTGCTTCAATTTCAAAACAACAATACGGGAAAATGAAGGGCATAGCTAACTATAACAGCGATTCTCAGAAGCCATGCATCCAGCCAAAAATCACGGCAGAAATTACGACTTAAGCGAGTAAGCTATAAAATGACGGAAAATCGAATGCATAATTTTTTTCGAAAAGGATAAACTTTCAGCATGTGCAATCCTTAGATGTAATAACATGAGCGCCAGAAGTTTTTCACGCCTGTTGATGCAGAAAACCGAAAGCAAATCATACTTGGCGCAGTGGACGACGCTGTATAGCAAAAGAGCCGCGATTGCGTATCCAGGGTAGCGCTCGAAGCCTGGGTTTCGTTTTAGGTTTGGAGAAAGAGGGCGAGGTTAAGAATGCCTCTTTCTCATTATTAGCTGGCAAAATCGCAGACCTTTACCAGTAACCGCGCCTTGTGAGGGTCACTACTAGTATCGATTTTCCTGTGCGATTATTTTTTGCGTTTTCCTGTTTGACTTTAGGCCTCCGAAAATGCTTTCCTGACTTCCTTCTGATTATTTCATTTAAGTTTATACTACTCATTAGTAATTACTCGACACTAACGAACATGGGCATAGATCCTTCGATGACCAATCACACTGACAAGACTTGCGGGTGCAAAAGTCAAATCAACGTAATATCAGTCAAACTAAAAGAAAAGGGGCCAATTCAATGTATTGAAATAGGCCAGACGAAGTCAGCTTGTGAAATAAAACAAACACGAGATAAAGGAATTTCGAAAGTCCAGCGTCTGTCAAGTAATCTAACCAATGTGTACATCAGCTTGGATTAGGCGTACGGTATAACAAAAACTAAACAATACAACCAACTGAGAAAGCTTGGGAATAAAGCAGTACACATACATCATATAGCACTACACTCACGGATTCCAATTCTTCAGAGCAATACATCTATAGACGAATATATGAATCAGAGAACACCAGTATATAAAACTCCCTAAAACAATAGCATTTACCTCAGTTGTTAGTTGTGTACAGGCTAAGGTAGCGGTCATCGAAGACAACAAATAGCAAGGGTCCAACTAATATAGATTACGGTCAACTGCGCACATACACTGACGATGCCGGCTCAATTGATAATGAAACTGCATAATAAACAACAACCTCAGTGATCGGGGTAAAATGAAGACCAACAAACTGAGTTACAACCTGTGACCGATCTACCACTAGATCCTACAAAGCTGGACATTTTTTCCTAAACTACAATCCAAAAACCCAAAAGATAAAGCTGAGAGGTAAAAACCGTCCTTTTTCACACAGAACACCGTTTTACTTTAGATGCGTAATAAGCAACTGAGATTTAAATGTTTCATATATTTCATTTTGAACATCTATTTTCTTCACTTCATATGTCTCCGGTACACTTAGTCACAGGCATACGGAGACGTGAACTCCAAGGAGCAGATTGTTCATTATTTTTCACACTCCCACATGCACGGTAATACAAACCATGAGTCACACCCGGTTTATGGGTTGATGAAATTTGCTCTGCATAGTGATTCTGAAGTCAGACTGCCTGCATGTGGTCTATTTACTTTCTGGTCTATAGACAAATAATATTTGCAGACTTGCATCCCGAAACTGGTCATCCGTCTGAAGGCTGGCTACACGTACACTGTAGTCGATTATTGCGGGATCAGCTTAAGCAGACGAACCTCAAAGTGTATTGTTTGCAGTCAGATAGATTTCCTTTTCTAGTTTACAAATTATGATGAATAACCTGATGTGTCTGACTCTAATTTGACAACTGAAATAAGAACTCATTGACTAAAAGTAAAACTGAACGAAGTGGACACGATTCAAATGGTCAGACTGTTTTATGATCATTGCTTATGGGACTGGCTGTGTTTCATGCATGCTACTATTAAGGAAATTTTCCATCCTACCTTCATGATTATTTTTCTGAGATTGAACATAACTGCTGTGTGCTCACTATGCCGAGATGGAACAATATTCATGCTCTAAGCACAATTATTTTGGGGCACAGATAAACGGCATTTCAAGTTGGTGACTGATTTTTGCCTGACCGGACAACTTGCACGATGGTTGCAGCCGCATACCAGTTAGACAATTACCAAAAAGAATGCCCCAGTTTACAGAACGAAATTAATTTAATCCTATTAAATATCGCTTCTCGAAATATAAGTGTTCCACGGGCCATTCGTCCACCCGTTAGAATGAACATTTAGTATATGTCCTCGGACCATGCGATTACTCTATTCCTGGAACAGTACGTTCACAGTTGCTGTATTCTACGGTCCGGAAGTGCGGAGGGCAACCAGTAGACTTTGGTGCTCACGTGTCCTCATCATCGCCCAACGTTAAACAGCAAGGCAAGCCTCACTGACCGCTGCCTTTCTCCAGAATTACACGTTTCTATAAAAAGAGTGAATATCCAACGGGAACAGGGAGTGGACCTACACAGGCGGGAAAAGATAAGATGCTGCTGCAGCCAACACACGAAACACAGCCTAACTGTACAAACGCACGTGTTTTCAATCATTCTGATACAATAGAAAAGGACAACATGATCGCCAATGTACACGATTCACTGCCGTATCGTTAAATGTCTCCAGTCGCCTAGTTGAGGAGCCCTTCGAACCCCAACCTCAAGCACGAAGGCGTGAGACACCTACTTTACCTAAGTTCGCTATACATTTTCTCATTCGACGTTGCCACGTCATCTGTTGGCCTCCATATGGTTTCTTCCATTCCTTGTGAGGAACTCAAAACAGGGTGCGATATGGAAGATGAGTGTTCGTCATACGCAACACTTGACCCAACCAGCGTAGTCTACTAAGTTTCATGCACTGAAACAAGCTATTCTCAAAAGTGGCACCCAATATCAGATTCACAACCTCAATATTACTCACCCAGTCACTCCATCCAATCCGAGTCATACTACGTAAACATCGGTTGTCGAAAACCTCCAACCGACGAACATCGCCCACACACATACTCCACGTCTCGCACCCGTACAACAAAACTGAACGCACTGCGGCACAGCGCACACGACCTTTCAACTTCGGTGAAATATCAGACCGACGCAACAAGTGCTTCAATCTAGCGTAAGCTGCACGAGCCTTGGATATACGCATACTTACCTCCACTGCCGAGCAACCGTCGTTAGACACGCAGCCATCAAGGTAGGTGAAACGGTCCACCATTGTTATATCCTCTCCATCCAGTATCAAGTTCGGCGTTGCTGTCGTCCAGTCCTGTAACAGTACTTTGCATTTTGAAGGTGCAAAGCACATGCCAAACCGAGCAACCGATCTCCACAGTCTATCTAGTGCCCGTTGTGCATGGTCCGCAGACTTGAACAGGCACACGACGTCGTCTGTCGCATAGCTTTCCTCTATTTCCCAGTTCCACTCCTACATCCCGGAGACCTCCTAAATCATCTTCCATCACCTCGTCCATGACGAAGTTGAACAAGAATGGAGAGATGGGACACCCTTGTCGAACGCCACTAGTTGTTTCGAATGAACATGACAGTTCACCGTATACTCTAACGCGACCACAGGTATGCGAGTACAATGCTCGCAACAGGTTTACGATCTTCGTTGTCATGCCCATCCGTTGGAGAGCACTGAGTAGTGTCGGTCGATCCACGGAGTCGAAAGCACCTTTCAAGTCGAGGAAGACTGCGATCGTAGGGCGGCGGTGCGTGTGGTGCGTTTCTAGTTTCTGTCGAAGAGTGAATATTTGGTCGATGCAACCTCGACCTGGACGAAATCCGGCCTGTTGTTCGCGGATATTACTCTCGCGAATCGGTGTCAAACGGCGCAGCATTATCGAAGCTAATACCTCAGTAACTAATGGAATGAAACCAATCCCACGACGACTGCTGCAGTCACTCCGTCTACCCTTCTTGAAGATGGGTATAATCAGTGACTCACCCCACGATAGCGGGATACGCTCCTCGTTCCAAATATCACGAAGCAAGGAGGTAAGTGATTTCATCAGAACTTCTCCACCGAATTTGAAAAGAACTGGGTTGAGATTGTCGGGACCGGCTGCTTTTCCCCTCTTCAGAAGCCGAATATTCGACTGCACTTCCATTTCCGTTTGGGGGTCAAGTGACACCTCCCAAGGATTCACAGCTCCAGACGTCGGACTAAATACGCCAGCGTGTGGCCAGCTAAACTGATCCTTGAAGTGCTCTACCCAACGGTCCACCCTTTGTTGTCCACCATGGATGAGCTCTCCATTCCTATCGTACACGACTTCACTAACCGAAGTTCGCCGCCCACCGCTGTCGCGTATAAGCTTCAACAGCCTTTGAGTGTTATCTGGAGCGGCTGCTTCCTCCATCTCTTCGGCTACCCTAACCTATCAGTTTTCGCGGTCATTCTTAAGGTTTATCGTCAACTGACGCTGCAGCTGTCGATGCACTTTATTCACTTTCTAGGACTTAGGAAGCTGGTCTTTTTACTCCATCAGTCCCAGCGACCCTTGCGAGATCCAGTGTATTTGATGAATGCTAGATCTAGGACCACGTGCGAAATCTGCTGCCAAATGCATAGCCTACTTAATTTGATCCCACTGCTCGTCTACATTTCTGCTCGTCGGAGTTCTCAGTCCCTCGAACAGTTTCCGCCAATAACTGTTACACACAGCCAAATCAGACAGACGTTCGACAACCAATCGAGTTTGTGGCCTGCATCGATGGCCGTTGAGCTGAACCAAAAATCTCATTAAAACTAACGCATGGCCTGATTCGATGCACGTGGTGCAGTACGATCTACAGTTATGGACAGAACCCGACTAGCGATAGCTTACTACGATATGGTCGATCTGACTCAAGCTACCTCTCGAGTTAGAGCGCCATATCACTGTGCGACGCGAACTGTGACGGAAATTCGTACTAGGGAGGAGAATAAGTTATTGTCTGGAGAAGTCTTTCCCCGTTGTCTGTTCGCCGTGCAGGCAAGGCACATCGCCCCCACCTAAACAGGACTCCGATGCACTGTTTTCCAACTTGTGCATTAAAGTCACCTGCTACCACTACAATGTCAGAGCGTTTGCCCTTCCGAACAAGAGTGACGAGGTTATCGTAAAACTCGTCCTTCTTCATGTCAGTGCTGCAGTCTGTTGGAGCGTATGCCGAGATAACAAGTAAACTACGTTTAACTCTGCTATCCTTTCGGACGCCGACTGATCCCTGCAGTCTCATGGCGCACAAGCGGCTGTTGATTGGGATCCAGTCTAAAAGAACTCACAGCCTGAACTGTCTTGATGAGACATTTGGCGCAGTTAATTGAATTACTCTACTCGAATCCCGAATTCGTGTTTCACTCACGCAATCGAAAATGAGTCCACTGTCAGGGCCAAACGCGCCTGTTGGCCAACCTGCATTAAAGTGCGTACGTTGAAGGGACCGAGATTCAGAGGCTGACGAGGCTTGAGAAAATGTGAGCTAACAGACTGAAAACCACCTACTACACTATTTGACAATGAACCGTTGCGAGTACCAGTGGAGATACTATGGGTAGACAGAAGGGGCAAACAGATTGGGTTGGAGACAGAAGAGACAGGTTAAATAAAAGAGAGGGAACTCTGAGCAGTAGCATACTTATCACTACCCACCCCACCTGCGCTCGATGCAATGCGCAGCGTTTTCCTGGTTATTCTGCGCGACGACCGGCACAGTATGGGATTATTCGTAGGCGTGTAACTCATGGGGATTGATGGACGGGTACTACTAGGGAGTCCAGTCGCTAAGCAGAAGAACGATTGGGGTTCTCAGCCAAAGCCTTTGGTTCTGACAAGAACCCGACCGCAAGGCAGCGGGGTATAGCTGAATGGAAGCCTATCTACATGGATCAGTTGTTCTTCCGCTCGCTTTTCCGACTACGCTGCCAACTCAGATCAACCCCGACTGGGAGGACAAGGAGACTGCTTCGTCAGGCTTCTACCCATTGACCTTCCAGGCATGATTGGATCTACGGCTTGAGATAAGCCATTCTGTATAGCTGATTGGATCATGGAGGCAAGCTGTCACACCACGGTCAAGGTGTAGTCTTGTTGTGCGCACGTGTGGACTTTCATTACCAGGTCAGTCAGGTTGTGAGATACTCAGACCACGTGCTTATTGGTCAATCAGTATCGATCAAACCTGGGATAACCGACTGATATCCATTGGAGTGATGACCGAGTGGACGAGTATGGTTTGTCACGTGAGCGATTGGCATCACCAGTTCTGCGAAGCTGTTGTCCTTGCTCAAACTGGTGTCGCTGTCGATCCGATAGTGGAATCGGAGACCGTTACAGTTAACAAAAGTAACCGATATTGTAATCGAACCCATTTACAGAAAACAATAACAATACTCCGTCCTTCATTTTGTTCACTGTACCACCGCTCAGGACAGTTTTTATTGACTTTACGAAATTTGGATATTTACAAGCAGAAAATCCATTTTGTTTCTCCGAAACGAAAACTAGACTGTGTAAGGCGAGATCGAACACAAGAGACTCTTCGCTCACGGGCAGGATACTCTAGCCAACTCATCTGTGACAGGTACGGCCGTCGAATGCGAACTAAGCAAATGAACACCTGGTATTGTGCAACTGAAAATAGCTGGAAGAATACACCCAGCACTAGGGTAGATGACGTTCCTACTTGGGTTCGAGTCCGACGGGATCAACAGCCGTAACCGTCCGAATCAATGCGACGCTATATTCAAAAGTAAAAATCCGGATTTCAGGAAATTAAGCGCGATTCACAACCACTGAACGTACGGGGGAAATCAAACTGAATTAAATTAATCTGCTGTTCTCCCATCAGTTTTCGAGTGGCAGATGAAACTTAAGAAGCCAAAACTACTGTAGATTATCAGTGTATACGTATGGTGCATACGATATGCAAAACTATAGGTGGGTGCAGAGGTGATGTTGGTAGGCTATGCAAATTATCAAAGAAGTCGAATGGGCCACAAAATGAGATTGCTCCAATACAAACACTGACAAGATCACAGATAGTGGAAGCAGATCGCGAGATAAGCGAAGGTGGAATGGAACAGAATGTTGATGAGTCAATAGGCAAAGATAATGAACAAATGATAACGGTAAGATATGAAATATGAGGAAACAGCGAGTGAAAATTAACACAAAAAGATGTGGAATCCACAGTACATAATAATGGGTCAAAGTTAAGAACTGATGAAACGAAACAGCGAACAACAAGACAGACTCGGAGACTGTTATCACAACGTGCAATGGTGGAATAGCACTAGCCACATATTCGGAATGGGCAACTTGTTCCAAATATGGTCAATTGTCACCGGCAAGTTCTCTTTGCAACAGTGTGTACACTCGCCGTAATGTTCGTTTATCCGAATCGGAAGATGACGAGTGAAATTCCAACTCGTCACCTGGTAGTGGTTCGAACATATGCCAGAACGCTTGTCTATGTTCGATCAACTGTTCCCAATCCTCGGAAGACGAACAATCTGAACGACTAAGGAGTCCAGAGCGGACAAAATGCACGGCAGCCAAACAAAGTAAATCACTGAGCAGTGGTGAGGTTTCTTGTCTGAATCCAATTGCAGATGCGGAGCCAAGCTGGCTGGCCTCACGGGGTGAGTTAACGGGCGCGATGTAGTCCGATGTTCTGGTAAACGCCACTTGAGTGGAACACAGGCATAAGCTATGTGTAAAACATGCGCAAGTAAAGGATTTCGACAAAAAGATGGTGACTAATCAGATTTTTGGAAAGCATTGGCGTTACAGGATAAGATACAGCCATTTGGAGGATGCACGTGACGAGAAAAAGATTAGCATTAATTTGCCCGCTTAATCAAGTGAGTGCAGGTTGCGGAAGGAGCATATTTTTCAACGTCTACGGTAAAATGGGCAACGAGAAAGAATCGGTACTGACGACTTTGAGACCACATGGAATTGCATTAGATTTTAAATGGCCAGACATGACTTTCGTGTATTTACACATAGAATATTTTATATTCAACTTGCACACATATGCATACATGCAAATCTGAAATCAAGAGTAGTATCAAAGGAAGGATACTCAAAATTTTGAGTGGGTTGAGTAAGGTGCAGGGAAATGGTTAGGAAAAAAGAACTGCTTGTTACATTTATCGCTCAGTAAGTGATATTTCTACGCTTGTTTCCTTATGCGATACAGGCCTTTAGCAGACAAATTGTACAGGATTCAGAATCGCGTAAGAGTTCACTGATATCGGTTTCCTCTCAAGGGCACGGAAATCCAGATTATCTGTAGGTTACAAAAAAGGGCAGAAGTTCGAATCCCGGATACACTGGTAGTAGAAAGTAATTTGCTGCCACATCTGAACTAATGAGATCTTATGTGGTTCTATGCAACTACAAGTTTTGGAGTCAAGATTGCCGATCCTTCCCTCCTAGTGGCTATGGAGCGCGCAGCTACCATTAGATTCATGGGTTATATATATATATATATATATATATATATATATACCGGTTTAAAAACAGGCGTGACGCCAACGTAACAACATGTAAGTGGAATTATACAGGAAGTGGATAAAAAGAGGAAAAAATAATAAACAAAACCAATTGCTTTCTTGTGTTTTCGCCGGATAAACTTTGATTTCTTTGATTGTTCTCTGATTATTTTTAAAGGGGACGAGTTTTACAGACAAGCCATAGCATTCATCCCACTGACTTCGGTTCTGAGCCATATCTCTCAGTGTCGACATCTAACAACAATCCTCGACTTTTGTGACCGGGACCAGGAAGACGGGAAGCACCAACCGAGGCCACAGATGAAGCCAACTTCTTCGTACCTCTAGGCCAAGTCATAGCCCAGCCGCTGCGTCGCTTCTTCCAGCCTTACCCAGCACGCACAAAAAGAGCAGAAAAAGATAGATGATGGGCAGGTATATGCAATACATGTCCAAGCTACCGAAGGCAATACAAAACGATTACCTCAGTCAAAGAACGACTGTCTGTACCCAACATACGACCAAGCAACTGATCATTGTTCACCCGATGTTCCATTAGTTACGAGCATTGATTCGGAGACATCGATGGTTGAAAACAGCAAGCCACCGGGCATCCTCAACACGGAGAGGCTAGGTCTTTCAACCGTACACCCTTCTCTTGAGGGGAAGCCGAATGTCACTGCGGTGTTGCAAGTGTCGTAGGTGAAACACGCAAAAAAAACGGGACAGTCAGATGTGCTAAACGCGTCCAGAATCAACTGTCTTCTTTTTACGAATCTAGGATGAAAACTTTCTAAATTGATTTAAAGATTTCTCAATCCGATGTGTACCTCAAACCAATTTCGAAACGATTCACGCTATCAGTTCCCAAATACAAAGTCTGATTTGCATTACTCGCTGTTTGTTTCTCAATATATATATATATATGGTACGTGGCATCCGAAGATACGAATATATGAGCATGAAACAGAGCGATTGAAGTTGATAATACCCATCATTTCCGAGGCCCGCATTGCCTGAAGCCCTGGGAAGCAGCTGGAGCTGAATGCACGGCTCATTTGACCAGCTCCCAAATACAAATTGACTAGGGATACGAAAGCCCATCAATAATTCACCAGAATCAAATTTTTCATGGACTTTGTCAGCAACTTGATTAACGTGACCAGTTTAACAGCAAAATGTGAGTTGCTGTTCAGTGGACATTGAGGACATGTGCTGTATTATACCAAATAATTTTCCGATTGAAGGGTTCACTCACGTAGCAAAAACCGGGTATCGCGGATCTGTATGACCGTTCAGTTGAGTGCACAACTTCGCGAACTTTATCGGTTAACACTGTCCGTAGACAAGATTGATTATCGGCATCTTAGTTTGCGGCCAAAATTAAAATTCGACTTATTACGGTAGATCAAAACTAGGCCCGGATTAATTATTCACTGATTTTGTGAATACAGTTAGTGTGACTGTGTTTCGGTCATTTCTCTTCCCTTCTCTGATGGGCTAAGTAAGTTAATGTACGTGAATGATGCAACTGATAACTACTCAACTATGGATCGGTTAATTTTAGTTGGTATTCAGCTACACCCGATGCGACCCACAAAAATGGGTTCGTTTAATGTGTGAGAAGAGCAAAAGATAGGTGAAATGCAACCGAAGATTGATGAATGTATGCGACACTTGTATGAGAGAAAAATAACCATTACCAATCAAAGGTTCTGAATGACGGACTGAGAGGTATTGTCGTGATTGAAACCATTATGGCGTGAATCGCTTGGCTGTTGTTATTCAAAGCTATTGACCTTAGCAGGTCCTCTACCACTGAAACCCTTAGAGTTATGGTCGCTGGTTGCGCCCGGCATCACAAGCCTCTGAGTTTACAAGGCATGATGCTCATTGGATCGGTGAGCAGTGGACCATTTGTGCATGGAATAGAGAATAAAAAGGTAGAACTAAACGCAAACCCAATAGAAAAGATGACAACGAGAATGATAAGCACGGATTATCAAATTTGGTAAAATTCAGTCGATCGATGCACAATGTAGAAACCACTCCAACTATTCCGGTGGAATGCGAAAAAAGGATACGCAGCACGTAGTGTGGGTTCTGTCGAGGCAGCTAACAAGCACACGGTAGTTGCCCAGATCGCAAGTCGACGGGGCTGACGACTGAGTAGTGTTGGCAGTGACAAAATAACCCACTGACGAATCAGTGCTCGGCCACCGGGGCGATCTAAAAAGCGTCCAAAGAGCTATCAGGATCGGTAGGATAAGAGTGTGGAACGGGGAAGGAGAAATGGGTAACGAAAAAGTAACAAACCGCCTTAGACTCAAGTCCATCGTCAAGAAAGCAAACAGAATAATCATTCATGATATTTTGAACATACGAGATATGAAACAAGCTTAATGGAAAATGGACGGTTAACGAAGGAGTATATACGGGGATCTGAATAGAAAAAAATGAAATCCAACTGATCCAGATATGAAGCGTTCGACCCCGGCGAGATTCCAACCCCTGCACGGATGCCACTCAAGGTGCAGTTTCGCGTGTGCTCTATCGGCCAAGATATCGGGTCACGGCCCTAGGGTATAGATATTCTCGACAGAGATCGTCAGATACATTTCCCGATGCTCTAAGCAGACGACATCCACCGAGTTAAACTTTTCACTTTACCGGAGGAAAATTCTAACTTGCCAATGCTAGTTGATTCAAAAGCGAAATCTTGTTGTAACATACAGGGGGAAATCTGCTTATCTAGCACGCACCCACCAATTCCAAACACTTCCATACATACCAAAAGCTTTTTCTGGATTCCACAGTGTTTAATGATGTTGGAAGATATATGGCGATGTTAATTCATTGACCCCAACCAAGTAGGTGTCTCACGCCTTCGTGCTTGAGGTTGGGGTTCGAAGGGCTCCTCAACTAGGCGACTGGAGACACTTAACGATACGACAGTGAACCGTGAACAGTGGCGATCGTGTTGTCCTTTTCTATTGAATCAGAATGATTGAAAGAGTGCGTTTGTACAGTTAGGCTGTGTTTCGTGTGTCGGCTGCAGCAGCATCTTATCTTTTCCCGCTTGCGTAGGTCCATTCCCTGTTCCCGTTGGATATTCACTCTTTTTATAGAAACGTGTAATTCTGGGGAAAGGCAGCGGTCAGTGAGGCTTGCCTTGCTGTTCAACGCTGAACGATGATGATGATGATGATGATGATGATGATAATTCATTGACTAAAACCAGGTTGGTTGTTGCGTTACTAGAACAGTGGTTGTTCCACACTGAGTTTCCACCCGCATAACTTGTACTTGAGAATTGTGTCAGTGGTACCTTAGTGGCAGAGCACGTGACCGGCAAATCAAGATGTTAGTTGATTGGGTTTTCCGCTGACGGTGCCGGATTTTGGGTGAGTAATTCGCAAGTGGAATTTTTTTGTTCTGATTTGTGGAAACATTTTTACCAAGATGGCGACCGCGTATCAGCCAAACTAAATCTAATTTACCCATTAATTTA
Organism: Fasciolopsis buskii; assembly: GCA_008360955.1. Taxonomy (NCBI): domain Eukaryota; kingdom Metazoa; phylum Platyhelminthes; class Trematoda; order Plagiorchiida; family Fasciolidae; genus Fasciolopsis; species Fasciolopsis buskii. Next base: position 127,886 of record LUCM01005219.1, on the reverse strand, counting down.
AATCGGTCTTTTTCGAGGACATAAAAATTGTGTAACGCTTTCCCCGTTTGTTACTCAGCCAAAATCTTTCTCAGTTCGAAAAACAAACCAAATAACCGGTTTCAAGGTCAATACTCCAACGACGTCTTAGTTCACAAAACTGCGAACAACGGAATTTAAGAGTTAAACATAGTTGTTTAGAGATGGTTAGAATTTACAGAAAAATCGCTAGAAATTTAGGGGGGCAGGGGATATTGTGAACTGTTGCCATCCTGGCAACATAACCCGATTTCGGATTTGAAATTGGCTAAATTCGTGATTTGCAGTAGACAATTCAGTTTCAGAAACAGGCATGAGTCATTTAGATTGCACGTTTTTGAAATGGGTAATGAACACATCATGTTAAGCTAAAACATGACGAAATCAAACAAAATATTTTAGTGCTGAAATTATTCAAGTACACAAACATTAAAGAGTGCCCGAAAAAGTTTGCTGCAGAAAGAATATCGAATTTCCACGTAAAACATTGGGTATGTCGCACACCGTTGACACTCGGAACCTCGAGGACTGTCAGCGATTAGTTCGTCTCCACTAATAGAGAGGCCAATCCTGTTCGATACGAGAACGGGAAGTTGATAAAACTACGTCGACAAAATAGTACGGTATCCGTGGAGGCCCCCAATTCATCCAATTCAAGGAAGGAATAGTTTCAGAAGCACGGTGCATATTATTTTAGAATGGGGAACAAAATCTTTCAAATAACATTAAACTTCATATTCTGAGATGAACCATGATTGAAAAAAATCGTACACAATAAACCACACCACTGATTAGAGAATAAGATTTTCATATTAAATAATTCTACTTCGTTTTCACTCTTTTACATTATTCGCTAATGGTACACTGGGGAAGAGATTCACGGTCGATTGAAGTCTATCAGAAGGGAGAGTTGGTGGCCGTGAGAGGATTAGAGTCTGCGATGTTCGCTCGGGAAAAACCGTCCCGTGGCTAATTACCATTCCATAAATGAAATAAAATGGCAATTTCTGGCGGTCAAAAGCATCAATCAGTCATAGTACAGCAATCGAACCTAAACAGCACTGATAATAATCCATTATTATCTCGCACAGCTCCTTTAACTCGGATTCAAGTGTCTCACACCAAATCAGTTTGTTTTATTAAATGATGATCGTACTAACAAATAACTAAATAACTTTCAAAGATGCCATACATATTGTGGATATAAGCGAATATATATGTTGAATGGATTTAAAAGATAGCGAAGTAGTGAAAAAAACATCAGTTGACATCATCATCATCATCATCATCATCATCATCATCATCATTCAGCGTTAAACAGCAAGGCAAGCCTCACTGACCGCTGCCTTTCTCCAGAATTACACGTTTCTATAAAAAGAGTGAATATCCAACCGGAACAGGGAGTGGACCTACACAGGCGAGAAAAGATAAGATGCTGCTGCAGCCGACACACGAAACAGTCTAACTGTACAAACGCACGTATTTTCAATCATTCTGATTCAGTAGAAAATGACAACACGATCGCCACTGTTCACAGTTCACTGTCGTATCGTTAAGTGTCTCCAGTCGCCTAGTTGAGGAGCCCTTCGAACCCCAACCTCAAGCACGAAGGCGTGAGACACCTACTTTACCTAAGTTCGCTAAACATTTTCTCATTCGACGTTGCCACGTCACCTGTTGGCCTCCACATGGCTTCTTCCATTCCTCAGGAGGAACACAAAATAGGGCACGATATCGCAGACGAGTTTTCGTCATACGCAACAAGCGACCCAACCAGCGTAGTCTTCTAAGTTTCACATGCTCAAACAAGCTGTTCTCAGAAGTGGCACCCAATACCAGATTCCTAACCTCAATATTACTCACCCAGTCACTCCATCCAATCCTAGCCATACTACGTAAACATCGGTTGTCGAAAACCTCCAACCGACGAACATCGCCCACACACATACTCCACGTCTCGCACCCGTACAACAAAACTGAACGCACTGCAGCACAGTACACACGACCTTTCAAATTCAGTGAAATATCAGGCCGACGCCACAAATGCTTCAGTCCAGCGTAAGCTGCACGAGCCTTGGATATACGCATATTTACCTCCACTGCCGAGCCACCATCGTTGGACACGCAGCCATCAAGGTAGATGAAACGGTCCACAGTCGTTAGTTCTTCCCCATTCAATACCAAGTTCGGTGCTGCTCTCGTCCAGTCCTGCAGCAGCACTTTGCAATTTGAAGGTGCAAAGCACATGCCAAACCGAGCAACCGATCTCCACAGTCTATCTAGTGCCCGTTATGCATGGTCCGCAGACTCGAACAGGCACACGACGTCGCCTGCGTAATCTAGATCGCATAGCTTCCCTCCACTTCCCAGTTCGACTCCTACATCCCGGAGACCTCCTAAAGCATCTTCCATCACTTCGTCCATGACGAATTTGAACAGTGATGGAGAGATGAGACGCTGTTGTTGAACGCTGCTAGTCGTTTCGAATGAACTTGATAGTTCACCGCATACACTCACGCGACCATAGGTATGCGAGTACAATGCTCGCAACAGGTTTACGATCCCCGTTGTCATGCCATTCCGGTGGAGAGCACTGAGTAGTGTGCCGGTTGATCCACGGAGTCGAAAGCACCTTTCAAGTCCAGGAAGACTGCGATCGTAGGGCGGCGGTGCGTGTGGTGCGTTTCTAGTTTCTGTCGAAGAGTGAATATTTGGTCGATGCAACCTCGACCTGGACGAAATCCGGCCTGTTGTTCGCGGATATTACTCTCGCGAATCGGTGTCAAACGGCGCAGCATTATCGAAGCTAATACCTTAGTAACTATTGGAATGAAACCAATCCCACGACGACTGCTGCAGTCACTCCGTCTACCCTTCTTGAAGATGGGTATAATCAGTGACTCACCATACGATAACGGGATACGCTCCCCGTTCCAAATATCACGAAGCAAGGAGGTAAGTGATTTCATCAGAACTTCTCCACCGAATTTGAAAAGAACTGGGTTGAGATTGTCGGGACCGGCTGCTTTTCCCCTCTTCAGAAGCCGAATATTCGACTGCACTTCCATTTCCGTTTGGGGGTCAAGTGACACCTCCCAAGGATTCACAGCTCCAGACGTCGGACTAAATACGCCAGCGTGTGGCCAGCTAAACTGATCCTTGAAGTGCTCTACCCAACGGTCCACCCTTTGTTGTCCACCATGGATGAGCTCTCCATTCCTATCGTACACGACTTCACTAACCGAAGTTCGCCGCCCACCGCTGTCGCGTATAAGCTTCAACAGCCTTTGACTGTTACCTGAAGCGGCTGCTTCCTCCATCTCTTCGGCTACCTTAACCCACCAGTTTTCGCGGTCATTCTTAAGGTTTATCGTCAACTGACGCTGCAGCTGTCGATGCATCTTATTCACTTTCTAGGACTTAGGGTGCTGGTTTTTTGCTCCATCAGGCCCAGCGACCCTTGCGAGATCCAGTGTATTTGATGAACGCCAGATCTAGGACCACAGGCGAAATCTGTTGCCAAGTGCATAGCCTGCTTAATTTGATCCCACTGCTCGTCTACATTGCTGCTCGTCAAAATTCTTAGTCCCTCGGATAGTTTCTCTTCATAGTCGTTGTTCCATAAGCCACTAATCACTAAAATATTGGTTTTTCTTCTCACTGTCGGCCAACTTCCCCACTTGGCAGTCCTCTGTCGACCGCGTTCTCTTTCCTAAAAAGTGACGCACACTGTTATTTCATTGATAAGGGAAGTAAAAAGACAGAAGTAGTATGTTTCGCATATGGATGGATTAATACAATTTGGCAAGAAGCACACGACCGGTTTGGCAGTTATTGCCGCTCTTCAGGTATGCGTACCCGGTATTCTTCTGTCCAACCATCCCTATATTATGCCGGTCGTGTGCTTCCGGGCAAATTTTGTTCATCCATCCATATGAGAAACATACCACTGAGAAGAAAAAAAACTAATACTTTCGGGTATTGTGTCCCCTTTCTGAAGATTGACCTTGCCTGACTGACGGAAATCCTCCCACGAAACATCAATCACTAACCTCAAAGTAATAATCCGAATTGGAGGCTGTTTTGTATCTGAAAAAGGGAAGATGTCAACTTGCTTGGTTCGAAATTCTGCAATCGATACTGTCTCATGGCTTCCCACTAACTCCAGTGAGAAAAACCAAGTCAAGCAGACAAAAATGTTCATTTTTTAGACGAAAAACAAATCACTTATATTACTTTTCATTGGTTAACACTCAGTGGCCAATTCGGTCCATCATTATTAACTGACATTATCGTAGTTTTTTTGCTCGGTTAATCAACTGAAATAACCAGGGCGATGTGGCTACAGTTGTGCTGATTCGTGATCTGGATGACGGTTCATCATCCACTACTCCGTCAGCACAGTCCGACCAGATGTAATTCGGTTTCGTTACGAATCCCGTCCGATGTGGGTGGTCAGGATAAACAAACATACCGGATCGGATTCCAAATTTACTTGGATTGTTCGGTATTTATTTGATAACTTGTTTCTACTTTTAGTACCTTAAGCTGCTTACCCAATACAGCAATGGTTGGACCTACTCACCACTCTGTAATTGCTACTGAAGACCTCAAACACTTCTCGTACGATGAAGTTCAAGTGATATTTCTCAACTACGCTTCAATTCATGAAATTGACTTCGGCGTAACTGAAACGATCGCATTCTGAGCATTCGAATGGCAACAAACCGGATTTTTAGGACATTCTCCTCTTCGGAGCTACCAGAAACCGGTTCGTACGAACATCTTTTTTATGTTTTTGGGGAAGTTTTGTGTACCACAAGCTCGATGAACAGATTGGCAATTTGGACCGGAGTTTTGCGGGAAACGTGCGGAACTTGCGGCCATGAAAAGCTATGGAAACAATACAGTTTGACTAGAAGAAATCTAGTAAACGGCACATTTTCTAGGTGAGCAAACGAGAAACCCACGAAGACTAACTTGGGCCAGAGTTTGAGCGGCTAAATCCGGCTGGGCATGATCCAACCGGGCAAATTCACCCAAGGCTTTATTCAGGACTGGATCTTCCAGATGACCATCGATCACCAAACGATCCCAGCCGAGTTGACCGATTTTGGATTGGGGACCGCTGTGCACCAGCAGACCAGCAATAGCCTGGATAATATCTGTGCTGGTGACAGGCAACAGATGTGCGATCACAGATGCCTCGGTGGCGGAAGTCCACGCACTGGTCAACCATGACGGTTCACCCGAAGTGTGGACAACAGGTGCCACACCACCACGTAAACGTTCCCACAAGCAGCTAAGAAACTCCTGAGTCATTCCAGCAGTGGCCTCGGAATCCGTCAGCAGTGATGGGGGAAGAGTGGCCAGATCCTGTCTGGTAGACTGCGTGGTTTCCACCGTTTTTGTTGGACGTGAATAAGTCACGTATGCTGTGAAATGGGGCCGTATGAGCAGATAGGGTATTAAACGGAAAAGGTACGGACCGGAAATGCAGAAAAAAGCTCGGAACTTATCAACCATATCTAAGTAATACAAATACAAACGAAGACTTAAGGTGGAATCCTGTGGGATTTCTGCGAAAACGAATTAATGAGTAACGACATGATTAGACTGCATTGTCACAGAGCACTTCCGTATTCTCTTATCATCATTTGACATTCAACTTTCATTTGCAGGTTTAAGAAGATAGTACTTACAAGCAAGGAGAGAAAAAGGCGGTCTGATAAGTCAGTGACAGATGTTTCCGTCCAGGGGTGCATTCTGATACAGTTGGTATGCATATGGATGGTGGACTGAAGTTTGTCCGGAAGGCGGTTTTGAGATTTTCTCACTCGTCGGTTCATTTGTCCTTGAACGCGTATATTAATCATTTTTCGAGCGACAAAGGCTTGGCAAATTTGACCATCGTCAGACAATGGGTTATAAATCTATCACTGTTATCCCAATATCAGCGACCTAAACACTCCGCCTCCCATTTTTTTTATGCTTACCGCGATTTATCTCTAAATCGTCTATGCATGCATTTCCCTAACGCTATGTTTGAGAAGTCTTCTACAGTGTGCCATTGTTAATCGTGACCGTAATCGGCCAATATTTTGAGGTACGTCAAATTACAGTGGGCGGTCTGCTTTTCAATAATGCATAGTGATGAACAACATTGAATCCTTCGGTCGGGAAATGGAGTTCGCGGTTAACAAAACGCCCAAGCATTAGATGAGAGCTCAGTATAATAGACTGAACCGCTATACAGATCCTGGTTGATAACTCCCTATACCTTCGGCTCATTTGAGCTTTTCTAGTTCGAAAATGAAACCTCTTACTCTGCCAACAGAGTCCTTTCAATTTTCCTTTCTTTTCTTTATGAGTGCCAATCTCACAATCAAATCGGTGTTTTGTTACCATGTTGAAGTGAATCCGCTATGGGTTCCCATCCATTTAAAACGAACCCCACTTCGAATGACTGTCTTTTACAAGGCCATACGTCAGAAGAGGAGGAGTATTCCGAAACTTGATTCCAACAGAGAGCTTTGATGTCTACAACAACGTCTGGCTTACACACTCATTCGATACCACTAACTTGGGACAAGAACCGTACTCATTTGTTATAACTAGCAGCCTATCGTGATTAATCGGTTTTCCTACAAGAGTCTACAATCGTTCCAGTGATCTTGTACACACCGTCGAGATTTTTCGAGTTCCTAATTCTACCGGTTTCCATGTTCACGACATAGTCACGCAGTGATTATGCCTTCACGATAGATTTATATTCATTTTTCGAACTATTCTTGTGATTGCAGTACGATGTCAGTTTGATTAATTCGACCCAAACGGAATTCCCTAAAGTGCTGAAAATCCATCTGAAAAAATATCGCTTACACAGAAGATATTTCCGATAGTTATTTGATTATTGACTACTGACTGTGTAAAGAAACAAAACAATTCACGCACCGATTTGTGCCGTGCAAATGAAAACAACTGTAATCGCATGGGAATCGTTAAGATTGTTGAATAACATTAACTTATCCTTGTCTCAGTTCCTCTCAAGTCTCAAGTACTAAGGTGTATCAAGAGGGTTATACGCGGGCCACTGAGGAACACAAGAAGGCGTGTGGAGGAGAAAAAACCCTATTTTACATTAGGACTCGAACGTGGACATTCCAACAACATACGTAAATGTCGCAAGCCTGTCGTGTTATCGTTTTTCTCCTCGTTCTCCCCCTCTGTTTACCTCTACATTTTCTTCTTTCTTCCTCACTTGCGTGTGTATGGGTCACTAGCATCGTATTGGCCCATGGAAATAGTTGTCACTTTCGAATCTCTTGCATTACATTCGCACTCGTAGTCTGCAGTTCGAAACCAGAATGTTGAGCCCATGTTGCAGAATGAGTTACTGAGCGAGAATTTTTTTCTATTCACTGAGCAGAATTACACAATGAATTTAAGTGCACAGAGGATGTCCCAATTCATAAAAGCACACGAATACACGCACACCATGTACATGCACACAGTACTCACCTGAATTCGATAAACTAATTGATTTCGGTTCGGCACTCTCGTTCACTGAACTTGAAGAAGTTTCAACGAAACCGACTGTCAAGTTCGGTTTATCACCGGTCGGAGAAACTCGTCGATAGTGTTGCAATTGAGTGTTCAAACGACCAGCATTCGCGTACATGCAAGTGACCAAGAGGCGAAGTACCGGTAGGCTGAGATGAGCCGAGCGACAGGTGCGCAGACGCATCACACACAATTTTTGCAGAGTCTGAGGTTATATAGAAAAAGGAGGATCGGATTGGATAAAATGAGCAGAATGTGCCGTGCTCATTTAAAAGTAAATTGAGTGAACTTGGAAAACTGTCAGTATGCCTTGACTTCTCTGATGACTCAATAACCCTTCCACGTCCTTGAGGAGGACATTATGTACGAATGAGATTCACATGTAGATGTGAACTTCAAACCTATATTGGTGCCGACAAGCAACAATTAGGCTCACGAGATAAATGAGGATACCCACTGTAAGAAACTTTCGCTCTGTTTATGTGGAGCACCTAATGAGCAAGTACTGATGACTGTTGCAAAGTGAGTGTATCTGGCACACATTCATCTTCATTTTGAACAGGACCTATAATGACAGCAACAACTACTTGTTTTCTGCAAACTATATAAGCCGAAAGGTTTTGTAGGATATACGGTGGAAGATGCATGCTCCATACCCACCAGAGCCCACTACACGGGAGGAAGCGGATAGGCAATCATGACCCGGAAACCTGGAGAGACGTAGAACCACATAAGGCCTCATGAGGTCAGATGTATAACTGAGCCGAGCGACAGCGAGTTGCCAGCTACTACCAAAGTGACCGGCAGATGGGGGGTTCGAACCTCGGAACTTTCTCATGACGGACGCTTAGTCCAATTAACCACCGCCTGTCAAAATTGTCCTGTTTGAATTCAATAAACAACTGTGAGGTTAATTTTGATCGCCTCGATTGGGATGGCATCAGCGTAAATTGAATGTCCCAGTACCATTTGCCAAAACATGATTCGTAACCGTTCGAGGTTTTGTGATCTGTTAGGCCGAAAGTTTGAGTGCAACTTGCATATCCTCAACTCTTATATCTTAAAACCCGAAATAGAGTGGATAATTTACCGTTGTACACTAACAAGAACTTGAGTAACAGGTGATCCCAAATACGACGACCGAGATACCAATCAGATTAAGTTCGTGGAGCTTGTCTGATTGTTGAGTGTCGTCTCTGACATTAGCTTCTCTTGAACGCGCACTACGATTGTGCATGTGTTTGCGTGTAATAGCTTTAGCCTTCGTTGCCCCACCACTAAAATTACGATCCACAAGGATTTATCTCTCGCATACCGGCTGTTTGAACGTGTGCATTGGATGCTGAATCACCATATCCAGTATCCAGGTCAAGGGTCAACCCAAGCGAGACAACATCGTACTGACAGTGTCAGTCAATAAACCGAACAAAACAAAGCCGGATGGGAAAATCAGTCATCATTGGTGATCGAATCGACTGGTCGATTGGTGTAGCGAAAGGTGCACTTATTTATCGATGGCAATTTTGTCCGATCGGTGACTGATCGATCGATGCTGTTTGGTAGAACGCGTGCATCAGCGCTGAAGTGTTCATTTGTTTGACCCCTAGTAATGTTCACTAATTTTTGGCCGATCGATTCACTTCGTATTAATTTGATCTTCCATCATATAACGTTCTCTTGGCACTTGGCCAGTTTGCTGTTTAATGGAGCAGAAGTCCGGTTTTGCTGATCCACAACTAGGAAAGTGGATGTTAGTTATATTCCAGTGTGACAAAGCATTGATTTTTTTTCTTGATTGTGTTGAACAAGATATGAGTAGGCACATCAACTAGAACACGGTCGCAGTGGTTCAAAGCCTTTACTTAGTACTGATGTACAGTGAGTCTGATGTACCAGTAGCTATAGACTTTTGCAATTCCGATGAAGGCGCAATAAGAGAAGATTGAGTTGTACGGTAAAATAACGTGACACAGCATTTATGTTATGGAACACAAGTTGCAGTGCACTCGGTATCTGCCGTGATACATATGGATTTACGACGTCAGTAGTATCGTTAGTAATAACAACACAAAGTGTAGCACTGGGACCTGGAAAATAAATAGCTTTCGCAATTGAAGAAGCACTCGCAACGTCGACAAACACGTCAGTGGAGATGTGATATGATTAAACATAAATATTTCGCTAGAGACTCCCATAAAGCCTACTTTAATCACAAGGATCGACAATGAGATGCAAAATGTTCATTCAGGACGACAACAGCGCCGTGGAAGAATCGTTTTGTCAATGATGCGTATCAATCAGGCGCTGATGCAGACCATCAAAGGAGCCTGGTTACAGTCGACGCCGCAACATTCTCATCAGAATAGGCTGTTCAGCGAAATGACAAAAAACGAGGGTCCTTTTCAATAAACCTAACATTTCTGTGCAAGGTTTAGTTAAATTTTCATTCTAGAATAGTAACAAACCCGCCCGTAACTAGGGTTCAGGTAGCAACTGACCACAATGTCAAATGTTGTATTACGATCTAAGGACGGCCACGAACCAAATCAGAACCGGATTGACTCGCACAGAGATGGTGCGCTTGCTGTGGAAACGAGATATCTTTTCATGAAATAATCCAAGATGTGATATCATCGCTCAACTGACCATTAAGAAACCATGGAAGCACTGTACGGCTGTTTCATCCTTGTTAGGAATCATCAATAGTGCATATCCACCGCGCCCGAATAGGGACACGAACCCGAGACGGACGACTCTGAGTCGAACGCCTTAGCCATTACGCTACCGGGCAGGCTCTGAACGGTTTGTTGAACTTCACCACATGATGTTGCATCTATCCGTCACTGATTTGCACGGCCACGGGCCGCTAGCGCACACCAATCAACCCCTATTAATGGATGGCTTCTCTGCAGATAGCCTAAGCACGACGAAGGCTTTGGATATGACCTGCAGAGTTTGGTTAATTGGTATGTGTTAGTAGTAGGAGATAGAATGTTTTCGTGGAATAATTCACCATGTGGTATCATCACTCAACTGACCATTAAGGTTGAAACAGCAGTACAGTGATCCCATAGTTTCTTAACGGTCAGTTGAGCGATGATACCACATCCTGGATCATTTCATGAAAAGATATCTCGTTTCCACAGCAAGCGCACCATCTCTGTTCGAGTCAATCCGGTTCTTCTGTCTATGGTGAATCATTTCATGAAAACGTTCTATCTCCTACTTTTAACACATAATAAAAAAAATATCCAGGATTCGACAGCGGGATACAACCCGAAAGAAAATTTAGACAACCTTGAGCGAAGGTCTCAGAAATGCCAAGCGAGACCAAGTGAATTTCTCCCTGGTAATCGAGTGCAATCGGCCAGAAATGTGAAATGGCAGCTAGCATATCGCCTGTGGAACGACGCAAGAGGAACTTATATTAACGGTCATTCAGCAACCCTTCGCGTTAAGGATACATCATCGAGGGTTTCAAAAAAATTCAAAGGCGGAAAAAAAGACTGGTGGGATGGTAGTTGGTGAGGTCAGATGAGTCTTCCTGTTTCGGGGTATAAACAATAACTGGGTCCAAATGGCGTAAGAAGTGTATCGAAAAATTGATGCGTCATGTATTGAGTTTAACTGTGAATGAAATAATATTAATAAAACAGCGTTGTTGGTAGATGTAATGTGCCAACGTTTTGACTACCGTGGGTAGCCTTACTCAAGTCAAGTTTTACATTTGATTGATAAAATTTCGCGTCAAATTCAATGTGCATAAGCATAGGTCCACCGGTTCAAAAATGGTTTGTATTTCCCGTGGATCATATGGATGGTGTTCTCGGAGAAGCTTTTCTCGCAATTCCTCAGCCAAATTTAGACCAATTGGACTGAAGAATGTTTTTAAGTCAAACGAAAGCCTTGTTTCATTCTAATCCATTTTGATGTCTTTCAATCCATTCGAAAATTGTTAGATATTAGTTGTGGAGTAATTTGACCCACTTATCAAAGACACCAAGTTTTTCCATAAATATTCGGCCAAGTAATCGTCCTTTGGGATTGCTGACGAGGAAACAGTTGGCCTCGGCGTGATACCACTTTTGCGCATTTTTGACAATTTGAAGAATTGCACAATGTTGTCTTTCTCCTTTCCTTTTCGGTTGTTCTTATTGAGTCTGTTTTTCAGTTTTTTTGATTTCCACCCTATCGAGTGGGCGATGGGCAGTGACAATATTTCGCAGTTGTCTCGTAACTTCAAAACAATCGGTTTCGTTCACACCCGCCGTCACCCCACTTCCGTCATCTGGCAGGATAAATGGTGATTTTGTGTTTCTCGAGGTTTGTAAAGGCAACGTGGCCTGGTACCGGAAACAGTACACAAGGTTAGTGTATGGTGCACAGCCGACATTATGATTTTCCTGACACCAACCATGATGTTTTAACGATCAAAACTGCTCGACGATTGGAGTTGTTTATCTGCCTACAAGCTTATATCCACGATAAGCTATTCTGTTCCCGAGTTCGGGGATAGGAAAATTGTCTTGGAGTGTAAACCAAAGATCACTACTAATGGATTAGTCAAAATCAAGGATAGCAGCAAGACAGAATGAGAGACGTATGAAGTGTACCCTAATTACGCATGGCCGATATCGTACATATAAGTACAAGAACAGAGTAGAAGAGCATTTATTTGAACAGGTAGTAAACGGAGTAAATCTCATGCAATTCAAAGAAAGAAGCAACGTTAGATGTTAAGCCTCGGAAGTTTACAAAGCGCAACGATAAAAATGGCGACAAGTCGTGGGTCGAATCCTGTCATATCGAATATTGTCAATGCAAAGGGCTAAGTTCCAAACTGAGATAAGCAACAGCCAAGGATTATCTAGCCGAGCTTGAACATCGGCATTCAACTAATCTGAGTTCTCTGAAAAGTTCAATCATAGTCTCAGCTATGCGCCGTCAATGATCATTACCAAATTACTTTGGATCCTATTCAGCCGTAGAGTTGCTTTCATTGAAAAATGACCGGCCGAGGATAGCATTGTGAATAAAATCAGTTTACTTTTCGCTTGACTGGAATAGCGGGGTTTGCGCGATAACGTATGTTCACTTAAGCATTCTGAATTTGAGAGCCTTGCGTGTGATAGGTTAGTGCTGCAAGAACTTCCCGGTCAACGGAAGGTATCCAGTTCCATTACAGCTCGTGGTATCGACCTTTGAGTGTGTAGTGCATAAATGAATTTTCAATTCTAATATAGTATCCGGCTCTTTCAGCCATATTAAAACAACTGAAGATCAAGCGAATGATGACTCATAATAATCGTTAATTTCAACCTTCGATCAGGATATTTGCATTAAGGGTACAAGTAGTGTTCCTTCATCTGCAAAATCATTTATTTAAACTGCATCCTCCGTATACTACCGATTGTTTCCATGTCATTTCAACCTATTTAATCAAACCTGAACTTTGTAATTTTATTTGTGCCCAGCGAACTAATTGCTCCTGTTTGTGGTGTATATTATATTTGTACGAACCATCCAATCTATTCGGTTGTTCGTGTATTTGTTGATCTATTCCGACTGCCTGTGCTTACTAATCAGTTACTCATCTCATCAGTGTCAATCAGAATCGAAAGACCTTAACCGCCCGCCTAAATCTGATATACAACCATTGTCAAACAAGGACTGTGGGTTATCACCAATTGTAAGTAAATCAGGTAATTGCAAACGTTTTCCGATTCCCGTCAACTTTGAACTTGAACTGCCTGTGCACCGTTGTGTGTGATCCGAAATTCTACTTAGCTGCTCTTACGTTGCGGCCAGTTCGTTCGCAAACAGTATTATTGCGTATCTCTAGAAGTTAGCTTTATTTGCCTGCACAGGCAAACCACTGTTTTTCTTGTTCCTGAAGAAACGAATTCATTTTAGATTCCGTTCCGAAATGGCGACTGAGCTTCTGCAGCATGTGTAATGCGATCTTCGAGATTTTTATTTCTACCTTCTGCTGCTGGGGAGCAAGTAAATTACATATCAAGGGATTCTTGGTCTTGTATTCTTTGCTAGCCGATAGTCCATAACCAACAGGTCGATAAACAAGCGGAAATGGTTCAGCAATTTGTAGCTGGAAACATCAAAGGACAGAACTTCCCACTGTTCACCCTGAATATAAGTTTCTCTTTTGCTATTCAACTTTTACGTTCTACTGTACTGACAACTATTTTCCACTACAGGACCACCATGTACCGAAAAATTCGACTCTTCTGACACAGGGATTCGTAGACTGGTAAAAACTGTCGCAGATCGACGATTTCATATTCAAAAGTGAAAATGTAACCAGTACCGGAGTCCATTATGAACCGAAAGAACTATCCGCTGAGAATTTTCCATCGAGAAATTGCACTCAAGGTAAATTTGTAAATAGTTCAATAGGTATTTTCAGAGCATTGGGATGAGTAGTGGATACGCGCAGAGTCGAAAACGCCTCCCATCATCAAGTGCTTGATTTCTGAGCCCACTACGACTGCACATACACGATATCCAAACGCTCGATAATGACAAAAATGTCATCAACATTTCGGTCATTGTCTGCGCACTGATTATGTCACCTCGACTGGTGATGAAACGCTTGTGATTTAAACGCTAAGCTTAGTGCTCACAAAACTTTGAGAAAGAATAATGTTATATGAATGCGAGGACAGGTACCCTGGAAACAAATAATCGCTTTTGCACTAATCCCTGCTCGTCTAGTAAGGACATTCGGTACTCTTCCATACGATAGGCTTCATATCTGTCCGAACCATAGTCGGCATTGGAGCTATAATTTGGACTGATTAGCAATGTGTATTATCGAAGAATCCATACTAAGAACCACAACAGAGATTCGTCCGAGTTCTTCCTTCAATAGTCAAGATAATCTTCATCCTCGCATTTTCCTGATCGTTCACACCCAGAGAATACGGGGTTTCAAATCCTGTCTCACATCAAGAAGAACAAAATGACAAACAAACATTTGCGTTAGAAAACTTACCTCAGTTGCACCTTTGCCCAGACGACCCATCAACACGAGACGCTCGATACCACGACACCATGCGGCATGCACGGCTGGGGAGTAACACAAATCCGAGGTGGTCCCCGCACCTAGGACGGAGTAGCGCTTCATAATGGGGTGCACATGTAGCAGGGAGGATGGAAAAGAATGTGGTGAAATGATTGTAAAGTTTGTGTCCAATTCGATCGGGTGAAGTAGCCCAACAAGTTAACAGCAGAACAGCGGACTGGCCACTGTTGGTTTCGAAGTCACGTCACGTTATCCCATCGAATGGGAACAACCTAAAACTCAGTGTTTTCTAATTATAACATGCTATAACCTTATTCGAAGCTACTTCGGCATCGGGTTTAGGAGCTATCATGACCGTAGGATGTACGGCAACATGATTCGGTTAATTAAACCACGAGATGCTTTTTGTCCACATAACGGCACGGATTTGCGTGCGACTAACCACGTGACTCACTTGATCATGAGTACGGGATTAAAACGTGCTTGACCTTGAGCATTGTAATAGACAAGGACAAAACAACCATTGAGGATAAGGTTCACGTGGTTCCGTGAATCAAGCGCTGATCTACTAACGCTATCATGTGGAAGTTGATACAACGCCTAACCTAAGGATAGCAATAAAGCCAACAGCGATAGTACGACACCTCAAGGTTTTGGCGAGGCACTGAAAAACAATTTCTCGCCAAATATTCTTCCAAACGAAATAGAGCACAGCTTATTACCTCAGTGATGTATCAGGATTCATATACTGGAGAAATTAGTAAAAAAAAGAAATCAATTGTTCGTCTAAAGAACAACAAAACACGACGCGGATCTACAAATGTCAGTATATCCGCAGATGTCTACCAATAACAATCGGGAATAACACACTGGAAACATGCTACAGATAGTTTAGCTCAATTTATCTAAAAAATCAAGCATTTTTACCACATCTCAGTCTTGGACATAAAACAATCGTGGAGAATGGTTAACGGGCCTTACATATAGGCTAACAGATGTCAGTATGCCCGATTTCGAACATTCAAAATAATAAGTCACAGGCTATGAGACCAATAGTCATATGAACTGGTACAATTGCAGACGAATTTCGCTCCATAACAAAAGCCAAAACCCACTTAGTATCCAAAATGTGTAATGTTAGATTTGGTAAAAATGAAGTCGTTCTCCCGTATGGTTATTGTGAAAGTGAGCTCGCGTACGTCACAAGGATGCGCCCGGTTTGCACACACGCGTCGGGTTGTTTCAGCAAGTACATCATGAAGTACTGTGTGCAATTGAACAGCTTTGTACAGCAGTATACAGGCCATTCAACCCATCAAATAGGCTATTAACCTCATAATAGAATAAATACGAATAGATTCTGGGTACTTTGACTAGGGTTACAGTTAATCGTTTGTTAAGAAATACTAACAACAACGGAAAGTCTAATAAGAATTGAAACCTTAATTTGTATGTATGCGTAGGAAAACACCGGCTATCATACTGCAAGACTAATGTTTTCTGATTTTATAACAGTGTGCCGTATTTTTCCCCATTCAGTGTTACGAGATGCTCAAGCCGAACTGACGATCAGTAACGGATTCATTTGAGTCAAGGCGTGTCAAAGTGACAGTTGATTTCGAACGACTATTGGTCATCGCGTCGAAATAATGATCACTCATTTGTGTAATTTTTTAGGCAGCAGTTCCATCCACAGATGATTTTTCATAATACTTCTCGGCCAAACATCATCTCTTAAGAGTCATTCCTCTTTGGTAAATGAAGCAAAGTAGAAGGGAAATATTATGACGTAATACACGATGAGAATCAATTTCCGAATCCCAAACAGCAATGAATATCATGCATGTGTTGTAGCACCGTCAGTGACTTCACCACAGAAATGCTATGCCTTTGTTATTGTAAGTAGTATCGCGCATAGGTGGGAGAAAAAAGTTTTGAGGTTATTGTCACTTCTCAGGTGTACATGCCCTATACTTGTACACTTCAAATATGCGGACGATGTTGTACCGTAATGAAACCAAAAACGTAAGACCACGAGAGTTTTTCGGACTGATCGAGGAGAACCATCCACAAATCACCATTGTGGTCCGTAAATGGACTCGTCATCCATGCGCATTTCTAGTAAAGTCTGTACGTGATCACTAATTATCTTTCGATACTCCCATGAGCACTCCTTACTTTTCCAATATAAGACAGCTGATTGTTTTTCGGTATGTTTCAGAAATCGACGTCGCGGATGAAAAGTTAAAAAATCATCCATCAGCCAAGTGAGCATTAGATGCTTATATCAATGAGCCGGGGGATTATCAAAGATAAGTACGGACTGATAAACAATACAAATTCATGTGTGGATGGAACTGCCGCCTAGAAACTCGCACAAACGCGTTATCTCTAGTTTGAAGCGATGACCAGTAGTCGTCCAAAAGCAAATATCAAGTACTATTCGATGTGATCTAGCTAACACACGACCCGAATTATTCCCTTAGAGGCCGTCATTTCGGCTTAAACAACTCGCAACAGCTGATAAAAGAAAACATTTCATATTGCGCCGACGTCAGAAGACATTAGTCATAGGCTACGACAATCGAATTTGTCGTGTACACATATGAAAAACTTACTTAATATAAGTACCTTGAACAAAATTCCTCGCAAGTGGTTCACTGTAGTTCATATGCACCACAAAAAATCGTGCTGGTCAAATTGCTAAAATAAATCGTGTTGATTTTATCCTGATCTAGTTACTAGGGCTAGATGGTTGGTACAAAGCAACACAGAGATTTTAAACCATGGCACAAGGCTTTTCAATTGTTGCGTTTTGCTCTTAAACTATGAAAAATACAGAAGAACACAAAGGTATGTCAAATGTCACCCTCAAGGAAAGCAGTAGCTTGCAAAATGTCCCAAAAATTTTCGACAGCAAACAATAATTATCATTTTCCATCGATTCTCGAAACGGAAAACTACACAGGTAATCCGAACTGTGCCAAGAACATCATCATCATCATAACCATTCAGCGTTAAACAATAAGGCAAGCCTCACTGACCGCTGCCTTTCCCCAGAGTTACACGTTTCCATAAAAAGAGTGAATATCCAACGGGAACAAGGAGTGGAACTACACAGATGGGAAAAGATAAGATGCTGCTGCAGCCAACACACGGAACACAGCCTAATTGTGCAAATGCACGTGTTTTCAGTCATTCTGATTCGATAGAAAATGACAACACGATCGCCACTGTTCACGGTTCACTGCCGTATCCTTAAGTGTCTCCAGCTAGCAAGTCGACGAGTCTTTCGGACCCCAACCACGAAGGCGTGAGACACCTAACTTCGCTGTACATTTTCTCATTCGACGTTGCCACGTCATCTGTTGGCCTCCACATGGCTTCTTCCATTCCTCAGGAGGAACACAAAATAGGGCACGATATCGCAGACGAGTGTTCGTCATACGCAACAAGTGACCCAACCAGCGTAGTCTACTAAGTTTCATATGCTCAAACAAGCTGTTCTCAGAAGTGGCACCCAATACCAGATTTCTAACCTCAGTATTACTCACCTGGTCACTCCATCCAATCCTAGCCATACTACGCAAACATCGGTTGTCGAAAACCTCCAACCGACGAACATTGCCCACACGCATACTCCACGTCTCGCAACCGTACAACAGAACTGAACGCACTGCCGCACAGTACACGTGACCTTTCAACTTAAGTGAAATATCAGGCCGACGCCACAAGTGCTTCAATCCAGCGTAAGCTGCCCGATTCTTGGATATACGCATATTTACCTCCACACCCGAGCTACCATCGTTCTACGCGCAGCTACCAACGTAGGTGAAGCGGTCCACCATTGTTATTTCCTCTCCATCCAGTATCAAATTCGGAACTACTGTCCTCCAGTCCTGTAACAGTACTTTACACTTTGAAGGTGCAAAGCACATGCCAAAGCGAGCAACCGATCTCCACAGTCTATCTATTGCACGTTGTGTATGGTCCGGAGACTCAAACAGGCACAAAAGGTCATCTGAGATGTCTAGACCACATAGTTTCCCTCCATTTCCCAGTTCGATTTCTACATCCTGGATACCTGCTAAAGCAGCTTCTGCCACTTCGTCCATGACGAATTTGAACACTGATGGAAAAATGAGACGCTGTTGTTGAACGCTGCTAGTCGTTTCGAATGAACTTGATAGTTCGCCGCATACACTCACGCGACCATAGGTATGCGAGTACAATGCTCGCAACAGGTTTACGATCTTCGTTGTCATGCCCTTCCGGTGGAGAGCACTGAGTAGTGCTGGTCGATCCACGGAGTCGAAAGCACCTTTCAAGTCGAGGAAGACTACGATCGTAGGTCGGCGGTGCGTGTGGTGCGTTTCTAGTTTCTGTCGAAGAGTGAATATTTGGTCGATGCAACCTCGACCTGGACGAAATCCGGCCTGTTGTTTGCGGATATTACTCTCGCGATTCGGTGTCAAACGACGCAGCATTATCGAAGCTAACACCTTATTAACTATCGGAATTAAACTTATCCCACGATGATTGCTACAGTCACTCCGTGTACCCTTCTTGAAGATGGGTATAATCAGTGACTCACCCCACGATAACGGAATATGCTCCTCGTTCCAAATATCAGGAAGCGAGGAGGTAACTGATTTCATCAGAACTTCTCCACCGAATTTGTAAAAAACTGGGGTGAGTTTGTCGGGACCGGCAGCTTTTCCCCTCTTCAGAAGCCGAACATTCGACTGCACTTTCAATTTTGTTGGGGATTAAGTGACACCTCCCAAGAATTCACAGCTCCAGGCGTCGGACTAAATACGCCAGCGTGTGGCCAGCTAAACTGATCCTTGAAGTGCTCTACCCAACGGTCCACCCTTTGTTGTCCACCATGGATGAGCTCTCCATTCCTATAGTACACGACTTCACTAACCAAAGTTCGCCGCCCACCGCTGTCGCGTATGAGCTTCAACAGCCTTTGACTGTTACCTGAAGCGGCTGCTTCCTCCATCTCTTCGGCTACCTTAACCCACCAGTTTTCGCGGTCATTCTTAAGGTTTATCGTCAACTGACGCTGCAGCTGTCGATGCATTTTATTCACTTTCTAGGACTTAGGAAGCTGGTCTTTTTACTCCATCAGTCCCAGCGACCCTTGCGAGATCCAGTGTATTTGATGAATGCTAGATCTAGGACCACGTGCGAAATCTGCTGCCAAATGCATAGCCTACTTAATTTGATCCCACTGCTCGTCTACATTTCTGCTCGTCGGAGTTCTCAGTCCCTCGAACAGTTTCCGCCAATAACTGTTACACACAGCCAAATCAGACAGACGTTCGACAACCAATCGAGTTTGTGGCCTGCATCGATGGCCGTTGAGCTGATGCAAAAATCTCATTAAAACTAACGCATGGCCTGATTCGATGCACGTGGTCCAGTACGATCTACAGTTATGGACAGAACCCGACTAGCGATAGCTTACTACGATATGGTCGATCTGACTCAAGCTACCTCTCGAGTTAGAGCGCCATATCGCTGTGCAACGCGAACTGTGACGGAAATTCGTACTAGAAGTTATCGTAAAATTCGTCTTCTCGCATGTTCAGTGCTGCAGGTCTGTTGAGCGTATGAGCCGAGATCTAACCAAGTAAAACTAGACGTTTAACCTCTGCTCATCCTTTTCGGACGCCGCACTGATCCCTGCAGTCTCATGGCGCACAAGCGACTGTTGATTGGGATCCAGTCTAAAAGAACTCACAGGCCTGAACTGTCTTGATGAGACATTTGGCGCAGTTAGC
>LUCM01005219.1:27014-107461 GCA_008360955.1 Fasciolopsis buskii | reverse complement strand
CCAGTCTAAAAGAACTCACAGCCTGAACTGTCTTGATGAGACATTTGGCGCAGTTAGCTGAATTACTCTACTCGAATCCCGAATTCGTGTTTCACTCACGCAATCGAAAATGAGTCCACTGTCAGGGCCAAACGCGCCTGTTGGCCAACCTGCATTAAAGTGCGTACGTTGAAGGGACCGAGATTCAGAGGCTGACGAGGCTTGAGAAAATGTGAGCTAACAGACTGAAAACCACCTACTACACTATTTGACAATGAACCGTTGCGAGTACCAATGGAGATACTATGGGTAGGCAGAAGGGGCAAAGCGATTGGGTTGGAGACAGAAGAGACGGGTTGGATAAAAGAGAGGGAACTCTGAACAGTAGAATACTTATCAGTAGCAACCCCGCTCGATGTAATGGGAAGCGCGGTTCTGATTATCCTATGCGACGACCGACACAGTATGTAATTATTCGTAGGCGTGTAATTCGTCGGCAATAACCGTGGAGCTGGTCGTGTGCTTCCTGGTACGTTTTACTCATCCAGCCGTATACGAAACATATTACTGAGAAGGAAAACCAATACTCTCGAACCCTATGCCCTCCTTCTGAAAGTCAGCTCTGCGTGACCGACGATTTTCCCTCGATGAATCAAGATGTGGTTCCTAAATTGACTTATCATCCCTTCACGATTCTAATGATTGAAAGGAGATTCCGGCGAGAAAAATCGGGAATGCTTAAAATGAGAGGATTGAATGTTACAATCATCCTAAACACAGTCGATTACATTTTGACGCGCCAACTTCGCGGAGATCTACCTAAACTCGTGCACGTGTGACGGAGTACTCATTACCGGCCGCCTTGTATGTGACGCTACAATGGGGACTGTATCTTTCCCCAACTAAATTTTCATACACTCCGTCACTTTTGCTACTTGTGTTATGTCAAGAGTGAAACATCGGAAGATTTAAAGTCTGCAATTTTTAAAAAGTTGCGGTTCTTTCCTTGCGATTTTGCTGTGTTTGTGTATGTGTGTGTTTGTGTCTGAATGTGCGGTGTGGAGCTCATGTCGACCAACAACCAACGACCGATGGTATAAAACAGCTTACAGACAAGGTGGACGTCTGTGCCCCACTCGGAGCGATCAGAGATGCCACAGAATCCGAGAGCATGGAATGGGCCAGGCGGAACAAATTTGACGTCAGTCCGGACAACATCTCTGTCAGACCAGAACCGAAATCAGTCAATACTGGATAGATCGGTGGGGCGGAGAAGTGCTCAGTTAAGAAGAATGCGGTAGCCAGTACCGTCAGCTGATGTCGTTCTACTCGGCCGACCAAATTTGTGGATTCGGTAGTTGACCAAGCTGTGGAGGAGGAGCTCCCATGAATCCCAGTGCTTGTAGAATCTGAAAAAAATAAGAAAGAGGTGTGGGTGATGATATAACTGGAAACCCTCATGCAGTCAAATGAGAACACGAAGAACGAAGCACCCTCCAAGTAGGGTCGAGTTTAAAGCCTCCTAATATGAGGGCGGTGGTGTATTAATCAAACATAAGTAGTAAACTAGTCATATATTCTCCCGTTTAAGCAACATGCGCAGAAGATAGGTATTTTCCAAGGTTAAATAAACCATTTACAGCTCTCAAATGGTTGTGCAAAGCAATAAAGCTATGACATTAGTGGGGTACTTTTTCATAATACTTTTATTCAAATACTGTTATTTGGCTTTACAGAGTTCTAAAATGAAAATCTCTCGACTTTCTTCAAACCATCCCATCCGTTCACAAACTGATTATATGCAGAACCAGCCGAATCATAATCAGGGGATTCACGAATGCGTGACCTGTTTTCACTGATTATGGAAATTTGTCTTGTCTAGTACGAATTTTCGCTCAGAATATTCTGATGTTGTCAATTTGTCAAGCTTACGGATGCTTTACCTTGCCTAGGCACATAAGGTGCTTCTCAAATACGCATCGATTCGTACAGATAAAACACTGCGTCCGGCTCCGAGCATTGCAGTACGATGCTACAAAATCCAACGCGCAAAAATCGACGCACTTCCAATACGATAACGATCAGTGTATCGCATCTGATGACGCGGTAACTTTACATCCTGCAAGGGATTTGAATGTTAGAGATGACCATGATCGGGGGATTTAGTCTGCTACTCATGAATTGTGGTAATACTTGTATTTTGTACAATCTATTTATATATATATATATATATATATATATGAGCCCCGAAATTTATTGCAAAATAAATTCGACTTTACTAGTGCGTAGGTGTGAAAAGGATCACGGTTGAAATTATGACTTCGGGGGAGAGGGGATGCGGATAACACTCGTTATGTTGGCATGAAAACAAATAATACCGTGTTGTTTCTCAGTGTGCTTTGTGTCGGACTATCAGGAAGGTTCGAATCCTGCACGCCCAGCTCACTTTGCACAGTTTTTTTTTGTTATAGTGTTCTACAAACAGCTTAAAGAAGGACAACAAAGTAGGATGCCAGGATAAGTTTGCATCCATTTGGTTGATCGGTCATCGGCATTTGTAACTTTTGATTCGCGACACATCACCAACATTACTTACTCAGGTACTCATATGCATATTCATTATTTTCTATGCTGATATTCAGATGTGTCGCTATTTGATTGGCAAGTTTTCAAGCAATTGCTCACAGCTACCTTGTGTAAAGAGCAAAGGGCATCTAAAACGTCTCAGGGAAACTCAAAAGAGAGATATGTGGCGTTGCAAATCTCGCAAAACTGTTCCGGTATGTGGGGTATACACTAATTCGTCAGCATTGTCGTCAATGATTAGGATGAACCATTACTATATGTGCAGAAAAGCCACGGCACGCAACCACATCGACCGGGGCAGAGGCCACCAGGTAACCTATCGTGGCACAGCAAATTCAGCCTCGCGTAGTTGCCACTTACATATCACCAATCGTGCACTCAAACAAGTGTCGACCTCTCCCAATCATCCTCGGATTGAATCCTTAAGAATTGTCCGATATGACAACTTTTTCGACTGTTTTTCTGGAATCAGCGATGCAACAGAGCATGTTTTTAAACAAAAGGGGGAGGTGTTATGGTCGATGACCATTCCAAGGTTTTTGGAGCCGCAGATTTCATTCCTGCTAACAATTTTCCAAAAGAATCTATCCTTTTCTCAATATTTCAAAATTGACGTTATTTTAAATATTGCGCGGTTGAATATTTTTATATGTCCGCGAAAAGATTCATAAAAGCCCGTTCTGTGATCGGCTAGTCCACGCATCGATCAAGGCCACCCAACAAAACTATATAAACGATAGAGCTCACTTGAATTATGACTTGTGTTGGTGGGTCACCAATAAACGCGCGGCAGTACTTTGTGTTCGTCTTCTCTCTTCCGCTAGCGGGCTGGGCTAGCTGTTCGTATTTCGCGCCGCTTATTGTTCCGTGTGGCTGCACATTCAAGGGAGCAGCAGATCTGTCCCATTCGTTGTGCGACTACGGGCCTTGAGTCTTGAGCCCGAACTTTTTGTGTCTCCAACCTCTGTGTGTGTGTGTGTGTTCGTGTCCTACTAGACCACAGGCTGTGTGCTCCTGTGATATCGTGCGCTGGGAGTACTTGTGTCTTGTGCTTTCAGTGTGTGCATAGACCAACCGAACTCGGCAACATAACACAAACACGGGGGTGTGTGTACGTCGTTTTATTGCGAGACACAACCAGGCCGGAAAATCCAGGTTCTGCTGCTGCCATTCTGAGCGATGTCATCAATATATTCATAAAACCAAGTGTATTTCGTCTTTGTAAAACAGGTGTATTAGTCCAAATATGATAGTCAATTCATCCAACAGTCGTAGTATTAAATAATGATCTATGCCTATTTAAATAATGTCGTTTGTAGACCACAATTAATGACTAGTGTCATCCTAGACGGAAGACAAAACGGAAATGCTGTCCGCCCTGGGGTCGACATAAAGCAGCCTCTGAGGGCCTCAGCATGGTCAGCAGCGGGTGTCTCAGACCCCGAAGTTAGCTACTCACCCTGAATACCTCTCCAAACGCGCCCAAATGACAGTTAGTCTCACACAACCTACGTTGAGAAAGTCTTACGCACTATCCCCATGGAAATGATTGACCTTTTAGGATCATTCTAGGGGAGATAGCTAAGCCCTGACTACAAACCAAGCAGGGAAGACGTACAAAGCATGGGGCTCTGTGTTCGCCGGCATAGGTGGCCAAAGAGTGCACTTGGCAATCAGGATGTTTAGCCTCCTCCGCAGGGTGTACGAAACGAGCAATTAGCCACTGATCCTCAGTGAGTTATATGATCTTCAAATAGTCTTGCTTCCGTGTTGGTTGGGTCATTTGATCAAAGACTCCGGGAAGGGTCTCCTAAGGTAATCCTTTGCGTTGGTTGGGACAACCGGGTAGTGTCCAGATCACAAAGGAATCATGGATTGCGGCGGATAGCCGATTATATGGAGGTAAATAATACGGAAGCTATCAAATGTGGTGAACCATGTAGGCTGTTTCTTTTCTTTTTCTCACTTGTTTTCGTCCCTAGCCATAGTTCCAAATGGCATCTGATTGGTACTTAGAAATATGCACATTGTGGTACTATACGTCGACGAAAAGTGCATGGAAAACCTCAGTCAATATACAAACTAGAGAGCTCTGATGGAGCTTTTCTAGCTCGATCAGTCAGGTGTCTGGAAGAGGTAAACTGAAGTTCATTTCAGTTCAGCCACTAATTTTGCACCAACGTGCTCTGGTGTATCATCTGGTCAAACAGAAAAAGAAAGCGGAGTAATGAAATATCGATTGCAGAACAACAAGTTGAAAGATGACAGAGAAGAAGAGATGTTTCGAATGCAAGAACGCAGCTGATTGTCGTACTGAGCCATATCATCCATCATCTCCAACCACTGCTTCGAGAAGATGTCGGGGACCTCAACCTCGTAGTCTAACTGTACATACACGATCCATTCCACTGGTTGAAGTTGCACAAATTTTCTCATATCATCCACTATCTATCTCGACCTATCCTCAAACCACTACTTGCCTCGAAGAACACCCTACAAAAAGGCAAGGATTTCGTGGGCACGAGCAAAACCTGTCCCAATCACCTCAACCTATTCTGATATAATGCCTATTCATTCTAAAGACTGGATCTCATGACCCAGTACCTTATGCCTAACCTCTCAGTTACTGACTAAATTTTCCAACCACATTCCACCAATGCTACGAAGACAACCGTTTTCAAATACCAAAAGTGTTTGGATATCTTTTGCTGGCAACGACCATGTTTCGGAGCCGCAGATCAACACTGATCTCACTGCTGCATGCATATCCGACCTTTGATCCCTAAACGAATGTCACAACGATGCCACAGATGCTTCAAATTAGCGAATGCCAATCGCACCTTTTTATGCGCGAAGACACCTTGTCTGATGTACAACCGCCAGGTGAGATATAACTGTCTTTGTGACTAAATCAATCCACATCATCTAATTGCTCCCTTGCAAAAACAAGGTTTAGTTTTGAGCCAATCCAGTCCTGCAACAGCATTTTACACCTTAAAGGCGCACAATTCACCTCACACACACACACGCACACACACACAATGTTGTTCGGACAATCAAGGGAAATCTGCAACTTACTTCAACTTTCAGTCAGTGGGGACAACATCGTCCGCATATTCCAAGCCAAATTCCTGCCTGAAGAAATATCAGTGCCAACATTCTCATCTTTTCAATGACAACACTGGAAAGAAAAGGTGAGAGTGGGTAGCCTTGACGATAGCCACTCCTGGTGTTGAACTCGGATTAAACGTCGGCTTCGGCTGTTTGCAGACAGACAGAGGATGAGTAGTCTGAACTTATCTAGCACACTCTTCAATAAGAAGGAATGCGACATAATCGCAAGATTGACTGAGTTGAACACCGCTTTCAAATCAAGACAGAAATCGAGGGTTTACGGAGGATTGTCGATACAACCCGGACATGGATGGAAACCGACTTGATTCTCACCCATACATCTTTCGTGAGTACTAGATAATCAGTGAAGGATACTATCAACGAGCAATTTGGATGCAATATTTACCACGCTAATTTCTCTGTAGTTTTCGCATCACGGTCTATCACCTGTCTTGTAAATCGGCACAATCATCGATTCACACCAGCCCTTAGGAATTGCTACTCTTCCCCAGATTGATTCCAGCAGTTTTGTTAACGCCGATGTAAACATTTCATCGCAATCCTTGAAGAAGAATGATGACAGACAATCTGATCCAGCTACCTTAAACCTTGAAAGAAAACCTTTTCCCCTGATCACCTCCATTTCGAATGGAGGGTGACATCCATCTGCACTCGTTCACTTCCAGGCATAACTAGAAGGCTCACTGTAGATGTGGGCCAGCTAAACTGCGTCCCACAGTGTTTTGCCGAACTCACCATCCAATGCTTGTTGATATTTGGGTGAGTGTGCGGACATTGAAGACGTCTAAGAAAAGTGAACACCTAGGTTTAAGTAATGCTTGTAAATCATTTCTTCCCCTCCCCTTAGTGCTACCGCATTTCTTCGTGAGAACTTGCGTTGCCCCTACATTAGGAGAGCGGAAGTTAGAAAGGTTTCTTGAGCAAAAGATGCTGGAAATATTCAGGCTAACGGTATTTCGGGACTGCTCACATCATAGAACGATTTGTTCTTTGGGAACCCTAACCGGAGCCTTTGACTCAAAGGCAGTGGGGCGTTAACCTAGCACGGGAACTCGGAGCAGGCATATACGTATCGCTACCCGCCCTGCTCGAAGTCGTGGACGGCGCGGTTTCGATTATCCTGCGCGACGACCGATATGTTATGAAATTCATTGCGTGTGTTATTCATTGAGTTTTTTTGGACGAACACTGCCAGGGAGTGCAGCCACCAGGCGAAAAAAACGATTAGAGTTCCCAACCAAAGCCTTTGGTTCCAGTAAGAACCTGACCGCAAGGCAGCGGGGACTGGCTGAGTGGAAACCCATGTAAATGCAACAATTATTCTTCAATTCAATTTTTCGACTGAGTTGTCAGCTCAAATCATCCAAGAGGACCAGGAGACCACTTCGTCCAGTCTCTACCCATGATTGGACCTTCAGCTTGAGACAATACATCCTGTACAGCTCGTTGGGTCATAGAGGCACGCAAGCGGTCACATCAGGACAAGGTGCAGTCAAACTTTGACGGTAAAGTGCATGCTATGTTGAAGTAAATTAGTGGAAAAAACCAGTATATACGGTCCTGCCTGATTTGCTACTAAGAGGGCATCATCCAAAAAAGCTTGATGTCCACGTATTTCGTTCTATACTACCTCAACGTACCGCAAACATCACCGCCGTGATCGCTGCAGACTGTAACGCCGGGGTCTGTGTAGCTAAAACGAAAGTCTTATCGCGCGTACTGAGTTTTACCGCAAAAATTCGGAGAGAAATACGGCGATTGGGAATCGATAAGTAATCAATAATGGCTACCACAACGAGTTTTGGTTTATGATGACTACGTTGAAAAGTACGAGGAAGATAGTTATCTAATGACAAACAGAACAGCTTCCTAGAAATATGTATACATGAAACGGCATCAGTAGAACGGATTGCTATGAACGAAAAACGTAGTGCATTTAGAATTCCATGCCATACGTGTCTGATAAGCAGTATTACCACTTTTTCCGGATACGTCAGCACCAATACCAGCAAGCGATCCTTTCGCTCCACTAGATCCTCCGCCACCGCCAAACACGCCAGACATGAAACGTTTGAACCCGGTGGCGGTACCAGTTCCGGAAGTGGACCTAAGCGAGTCAGTTCCCGAAGTGGGAATCCAACGAGGCATACCGGGGACCGGTCGATACACCTCACCGGCCGACTTGGAGCTGCTGTGCGTAGATGCGCGTGTGAGGCCAACTGGTGAGAACGAGGACGGAGAAGTTGGCGATAGCAACGAGGATGATGACGGAGTGAAAAGAGTGACCAACTTCTGTTCCAAGTAGAGACAAATCTATGATAAGAAACAAAAAAAGGCAAAAGTGGATGATTATTTAAAGCTAGGAATATCGTCAAAATATTTCGTTCGGTCTGTTGGAACCCGGAAATGTGGACAATGGGTTGATGCTACCCAACTTAGTAGGAACAGTGATAATCGGAGAAGATTAAAACTATTTGTGAGATGGTTCACGGACGATCAACAAACCATTCAATTAATCAGTACACAAATGCTCAAAAGTAAACACGGTATAACAAAGGGAATTTCATTGCCAGAGTCAGAGCTTCAAAATGTTATGGTTCGCTACTTTCAGAGGGGCATTTCCAACAAAGAAGATAAACGATACACGGACTAAAGTTTTCTTATTCGTGCGCACCTGTGAGTAAAGTTCATTTAACGATGAGGACCCAGTTGGTGGACTGTGTTGTTGAGTCTGACGCTGATGTGGCTGCGCTCGGACCAATAAGGCAGAGTGCAAAAGTAGCATAGCTGCTTGTAGTCCGACATCTTGCAGAACGGTGTTGTTTGTCTGCAGGACGGATAATATCTGACGCACCACTGGTTCTAGAGTGGCCTCGTGCAACGGCTCGCTTTGTGGACCACTACCAGCCAGCTCCAACACGGCAACACAACGCGCCGAGCCCAAGGTGAGCCAGAAGTGAATAGGAGCTGGAAATTCCTTTGGTGAGGGTAACGTGTCACGAACTGGTGAGACAGGAAAAAATGGGAGAGAAATCGAGAATTGAGGAAGTTAACGGTGTTCAAGTCTTCTCCAATAATCATGTTTTGATGAAAAAAGGGTTACTACTAATAATGATAACGTTAATAATAATAATGAAGGAATGCCTTTATGAATCAATAAATCTGTCCATACTGAAAGAACGTTTGATTTCGGACAACGATCACAACGGTAAAACGTAAATTAGAATCGGCTCATTCAGAGGGAATGTAAGATCTTGGGGATTACAGCACAGGAAGGAAAGGGATTCTGCAATGTTTATTATTCCCTGCAGATAATTGATCGGCTTCCGCTGTTCAGTCTCTTACTGCCTGCAATGGGGATTTTGCTGTGAACAGAATATGGGGAAGTACACAAGCGGTTGTGTAAGAATAACTCTAAAAGACAAATAAAGCCATGGATCACTGGTCAATTAGCAAAAGTCATCAAAAACGACCACACAGGTTTGCTTATAATTACTATCGAAAGTGCTCACTTTCTTGCAGAAACCGTGCAAGCCATATAAACTGTTCCCGAGAGGTGAACAAATCAGAAAGCATCACAATGGATCGGATGACAGCAAGCAGTGGAGCGAGAGCCAGTCCTTTTTTCAGTACATGCCCGGCTTGGGATTCGCTTGGGGCAGAACGCTGAGATGACGCGGTGCCAACGTTATTCCCACCTGCTGTACTTAAACTGGTTTGAGTAGTGCCCCCGGTGGATGAACCACTCGAGTTCGTTCCCTCCGGAAACGAATCCAGATAGGCAGAAGACGAGGTCGGGGTTGGGGATCGTAACCAGGACTGATAGAGTAGTTGAGTCGATTGGAGACAAGAGAAAAGCAAATCCTCGTAGTCTGCGATTGAATGCACGGTTGGAATGATGCGATACGGCCGTGAGTTCAGCACTGAAACCAGGGATGAGCAGAAGAGGTGTAAGTCAAAAAACCGTATATAGCTGTACCCCAAATTCAAATTCATAAACCGATTTCGACGAGCTCAATTGGAATTCAGCACAAACGCTGTACCATTCATTCAGCATGTCTGCGCAGAGATCCAGCTGTAATAGTTTGTATTCTCACTTCTATTCGTCTTTTTATGTTCCTTTCCTTCAACACACTTCTGTTTGCCGAGCTACTGAAAGCATCCACAGGATTGATTGCTTTTTCCAGTCAAATGTGGTGTCACGATTGAAAGATCATTGTTTCGAACCTGTTGTCTGACCCATGTTCGAACAACGTTAACATTTGTGCTTTTCTCTTACTCCATCATAGCTTTGTGCTATTAGGGCTGCATATTAATCGAGAATTAGTCTGGCTTTTCGTTGACTCACTTTGGTGAAGTAAGACACTCAACCAGATTGGGATATAAGCTAGATTCTCCACATGAGCAGATCGCACTCGAAAGATTGAAATATCTACAACCTAGAGAATGATTACTACAAATGCACTGTACATGAAAAACCCAGAAGTCGTAACCAGTGTGATGACACGGAAAAAACAGTGAATAATTGAAAAACCGGACTTCGTGCATTCACATTTATTCCATTGGCGAATCATCTCCGTCCGAGTTGATGGAGTTCTATCCCTGCAAACACTAGTGCTTTCTCAAGGTTCCATAGTTGGGTCCATTCTCTTTCTTTTCTACAATGATAACCATTTGTCACTACCTCCAATCCAATCTGTTCCTATGACGATGACATTACTCTCCGTTGGTCTCTTTCGTAATGCACTTCTAGCCACGCAAACATCGATCGTGACCGTTGTATCGTCAGTTTATCTTTGAGCTCTGATGTTGCACATATCCCCTTCTAGGGTTCCACCAATCATGTTGGCTTAACTGATTCCGTTTCAACGATTTTGTTTCTCTCTGCGATTTACCTTTTAATTCTTCATTAGCCTAATCTCCCTTCGTAACTCAGCTTGCTTCAAATGTTGCAGGCAAAGTAAGTTTTGTTTTGCCTCATCTCATACCTTCTTCTGCTATATGAAGCTCATATCCACCCATCGCTCGAATACTACAGTCCCGTGTGGCGTGGGTTTCTGACCACTTCCCCTCCCCATCTCTCTTCGTGACCGGATTCAACAAAAGGCCATCCGGCTGATCGATGACGTTTCCTTGACGTCTACTACGTAACCAATAGTCCATCGTTGGGCGATTATTTCACCGTCCACCTTTCTTTCTACCGAAACCACTTTGGTTTTTGTTCTTCGGAACTGGCTTCAGCAATTCCCATTTGTGTAAAGCCTCCCCGCCTAGCCCGTATACAGGAAGCTGCTCATTGCCACCAAGTTTCTATTGCTATAATATATCCTACTAGTATCCTTCAGTCATCTTCTCCCGGACGAAAAAAACTGCAACGTTCTCCCACCTTCTGTCTTCACAAAAGCAATCTCTCATCAGCGATGATCAATGGAGATTGTACGAAACAGCTCCAGTACAATTTCACGCGCCACCGGCTTTTCAATGACCGCGGCCTCTTTCATGAAATGTTGTACATTTGTCGTATAATAAATCGTCTAGAAACAGGACCAATGTACTTGCTTTTCAGTGAATGTTATCAAACATTTTGTAGAAGGTCTTTTGACCAAAGGGATTATTCTCTACAATGCATTTGACTAAATGGGCAATAAAAAACCACAGTGCCCCAAATAAGCTAATCACATCCTAAGCTAACGAGATTCAAAATACTCAAAAATTAATCGATTCCACAAAACACCCAGTTTTTACCTTTATTATTCATTAGGGACAGAGTTCAATAACTTGCCTCTTAACAGGAAAATGAACTCAAAGGAAACAGAAATTGAGTTATATACAACCATAAGACAAAAAAGAACTGCAAACTGAAAGTGTCAAGATTAAGACATGCACGTAACCAAGAAAAAGAAGACGGAAGCTCCTAAGACTACCATTATATATCAAACAATCACGAGACGATTATTACAAAAATAAGCATGGGATATAAAGGACAGAGCAAAAGAAAAGAATCGCCTTGGTTTCAGAGCTATTTGCAGTCTTCATAAACATTAACGTGCATCAACGAGCTTCGGTTTCGATCGGAACCTAACGATATCGTCTACTCAGAAAAACAAAAAAAGAATGACAAACAGTGAAACATAAACTCCAAGGTGATAAGTTAAAGAAATATAGATAGAAAAGGGAAAATTTCGAATACAAGTACGCCACTAACTGTGGCCCTAAATAATATCACCTAGTCTCTCCAACCACAGTATGAGGGAATCCCGTGGATTTCAAACCGGTAGCCGAACTGTTACCATTCTCATACTTTTTAGGCATATCATAAACTGACTATCTCGACCCATCCTTTCAACCATTACCTGCCTCGGAGAACAGTGTTCAACGAATTAGTCTTACTATGGACATGCATATTACGTGTCCAAACTACCTCAACCTATTCTGCTTCGGTCTTTCTTCTAAATATTGAATCCCGAGGATTCAGTGCCTTACGTCTAACCCCGAAGTTACTCACAAAATTCTCCCACGGTATTCTGTCCATATTACGAAGACAACCACGTTCAAATATAAAAAAACCACCGTACTTCTTTTGCACTAAATGGTCGCGTTTCTGAACCGTATAAGACTGATCTCACCACCGATGCTGTGTTTACCCAACCTATGGTCGATAACCGGATGTCGCGCGGATACCACAGATGTCTAAATTTGGTGAATGCCAATCGAGCCTTTTGTGTGCGCAAAGACCCTTTGTCCGATATACAACCAGCTGATGAGATACGACTAATCGGATATAATAATTCCAATCAACTCATTCCTTGCAAACAATAAGGTCTGGCTTCGAGCCAATCCGATCCCCAAACAGCATTCTGCACTTTGAAGGTGCAAGATACATCCCGAACATACATACACGGTCATAAGACGATCGAGAAAGCCAGCAATGTATTTGGATCCTCACTCGGCAGTATAACATCTTCCGAAAGTTCTAAGCCAGAACAAATATCGACGATGCTATTCTCATACGTATTAGGACCTGAGGAATATAAACAACGGAAATTTTTTTAATGCATCACAATCGGTGGTACATGCATGTTCTAAGATTTGTCGCAAAGTGGAAACTTGGTCAATACAATCTCGACCATGTCGGAAACCGGCTTGGACCTCATATATATATATACTTCTCAATGAGCAGATAATCGGTGGAACCTAAGGTCTGCCAGCAGTTTGGATGGAATGTGTGATTTACACACGGTGACGTGTCACCATTCTTGTAAATTGGCCCAATCGCTGATTCATACAACTTCCCAGGACTCAGTTTTCTTACCCAGATTGATTCAAGGCGTTTTGTTAACTTCGAGGTGGATACTATATCACTGTTCTTGAGAAAGGACGGAGAAAGATCATCTCTTCCAGCGGTATTGTGCCGTTTCAGAAAACCTTTCTACCGGATACCCTCCATTTCTAACGGAGGACTGGTATCTACTTGCATAGTTTAGATTTCAGGAAGAAGTGGGAGACCTATCGTTGAACTGGAAAAACTAAACTGCCCGGTGAAGTGCTCTACCAATCGCGCCACCTGAGACTCCGGAGAGTGACCCAGTGAGCCGTCGGATAACTTGATCGCTTTACCTAAACTTGGCTTCCGTGGACGAGTAATCCTAATCAGTCAACAAAAGTTGCAAATATCGGAGATGGTTACAGCCTTTTCAATTTCATGACATTTGCTTATCCACCACTGCTCGCGGGGATTTTTCAGGCTCCTGGATTAGTTGACGTCTGAGGGATTTGTACCTCTCATTGTTTGTGGCATCCTGGCTTACCGGTCGGCGAACATCCAACAAAGCGATTGAAGTCAGTGATATCCACCATTTCTGTGGCTCATATCGTCTGAAGTCTTGCAAGGTAGCTGCCGCAATCATGCGTAAACTTGGCCAAAACGCTCGCGTGTCTGTTCAGTCAACTGCACTAGCGTCCCTTGGTATCATATCCATTTTTTCAGCTGACAAGCCAGTGACGAACCACTCATTATAGCGTGGTGCCTTAAGCACTTGCTGACCAATGGTTCTCTTCTATACTGATCACAGCTCCGGCCTATTTTTTATTGATCTCGTTTGCACTATGACACTCGAAAGCAAAGTGGACTACGGTGGTGTGTGCATGTGGTCGAACTGCTCATCTCAGTCCACCATCCTTCGTCCGCATTCTAGTCAACGCCAGCCAATAGCTTAACTTCAATCAAATGCATCACTATTTGAGTTTACTTGTATGTAACTGCACTGAAGCTGCATTCAAGCAATAGTGACTTATTCTCAACACAGCCCTAGGTTTACGTGTGCGTGCATGTGGTGATTTGTTCAAATTCCTTTCGTGATGCAATAACTGTACGAACTACTTTCACTGGAATGTTGCACCGACGACTGTATCTATAGGTCTGGATTCGAACGAGTTGAATCGAGTCCACGGTATTTTAAACAAGACCTATAGTGATTTTCAGTAGATTTGAAATACCAGCAACATTTTCAGTGGGAAAAGCGAGATTTCGACTTCTCCACCCATTTCCATTAATAGCGCCCGTGCGATCATTCATACTAAGCAAGCTAGAGCATCTGTACAAAGACGCTTTGAACATGCGAATATAAGTGGACCAATCGACATAAACGGTAATAAAATCGCCGTACGCATGCATTTACAAGTAGGCCTAACATATTCTAAAGGCTTTTGTGAAGATGCACACGAATCGTGAAAGTTACCGATATCTTCGTTCCTGAATTGATCCATCTGAGCGCTACTAAGGTCAGTAGCAGCTTTCGTCTCTCCGGCTGTTGTCCACTGATCCTGACCCTCATTATCATCATTACGAGGCATCAAACGTCGGACAAGCCAATGCACAGCAAATTGACTCGGACCGGGCGAACTGTCCGGCAGGTCGGCTAGACGTTCCAAATTTCCCTCCACGGAACTGGCTAATTCGGCCGCAGAGTTGCTCGCGTCCGGATTGATCAACTGCTCAAACCATGCAGAAGAAGAACTCGCAGATAATGAATGAACTATCGACAGATTTGGAGCGGACGCATTTACGGGGATAGTCACTGCTGACATGGTGACAGTGGGGCATGCTCCACCGTGGGGGAGATGCAATCTGAGTCGTTCTTGTTCAATCATCGAAGACAATGCTGTCAGTTTTCTGCCGATTCTGAAAAAAGAGAAGAAATTGAGGTAAATTAGAACTAAAATGAGATTTGTGGACAAATCACTCGATCGTCCATTTCTGACGT
Organism: Fasciolopsis buskii; assembly: GCA_008360955.1. Lineage (NCBI taxonomy): Eukaryota > Metazoa > Platyhelminthes > Trematoda > Plagiorchiida > Fasciolidae > Fasciolopsis > Fasciolopsis buskii. The sequence continues at coordinate 92,498 of LUCM01005219.1, read as the reverse complement.
CGCAACCAGGTGAAAAACCCCGAAATGAAAATGCGCATCAATTCGTCGAATGTGAAAACGAGACTCTGTCACAACGAGACTACACCTTGACGTGGTGTGACGGCTTGCGTGCCTCCATGATCCAACGAGCTATACAGGATGGCTTATCTCAAGCCGAAGATCCAATCATGCCTGCAAGGTCAATGGGTAGAGGCTTGACGAAGTAGTCTCCTGGTTCTCCAAGTCGGCGGTTGATCTGAGTTAGCAGCTCAGTCGAAAATAAGAGTGGAAGACCAATTGATCCAAGTAGATGGGCGCCTACTCAGTTATTCTCCACTGCCTTGCAGCCAGGTTCTCGTCAGAACCAAAGGCTTCGGTTGAGAACCCTAATCGTTCTTCTGCTTAGCGGCTAGACCCCCTAGCAGTATCCGTCCATCAATCCCCATGAGTTACACGTCTACGAATAATCCCATACTGTGTCGGTCGTCGCGCAGGATAATCAGGACTGCGCTGCCCATTGCATCGAGCGCAGGTGGGGTGGGTAGTGATAAATATGCTACTGCTCAGAGTTCCCTCTCTCTTATTCAACCTGCCTCTTCCATCTCCAACCCAATATCTTTGCCCCTTCTGCCTACCCGTAGTATCTTCATTGATAACACGCCCGATACTCGCAACAGTTCATTGTCAAGTAGTGTAGTAGGTGGTTTTCAGTGTGTCAGCCTACATTTTCTCAAGCCTCGTCAGCCTCGAATCTCGGTTCCTTCAACGTGCGCACTTTAATGCAGGTTGGCCAACAGGCGCGTTTGGCTCTGACAGTGGACTCACTTTCGATTGGTGTCTGCTGCGTTAGTGAAACACGAATTCGGGATTCGAGTAGAGTAATTCAGCTAACTGCGCCAAACGTCTCATCAAGATATTTTCTTCGCACTTCAGGAAACGAAGCAGCTCAGGCAGTGGGTCAACGTGGTATAGCAATAGTCTTGAGTGAGAAGGCTGAAGCAGCCCTTTTAGACTGGATCCCAATCAACAGTCGCTTGTGCGCCATGAGACTGCAGGTATCAGTCGGCGTCCGAAAGGACAGTAGTGTTAAGCGTAGTTTACTTGTTATCTCGGCATACGCTCCAACAGACTGCAACACTGACATGGAGAAAGACGAGTTTTACGATAACCTCGTCACTCTTGTTCGGAAGAGCAAACGCTCTGACATTGTAGTGGTAGCAGGTGACTTTAATGCACAAGTTGGAAAACTTAGTGCATCGGAGTCCTGTTTAGGTGGGGGCGATGTGCCTTGCCTGCACAGCGAACAGACAACGGGGAAAGACTTCTCCAGACAATAACTTATTCCTGTCTAGTACGAATTTCCGTCACAGTTCGCGTCGCACAGCGATATGGCGCTCTAACTCGAGAGGTAGCTTGAGTCAGATCGACCATATCGTAGTAAGCTATCGCTAGTCGGGTTCTGTCCATAACTGTAGATCGTACTGGACCACGTGCATCGAATCAGGCCATGCGTTAGTTTTAATGAGATTTTTGCATCAGCTCAACGGCCATCGATGCAGGCCACAAACTCGATTGGTTGTCGAACGTCTGTCTGATTTGGCTGTGTGTAACAGTTATTGGCGGAAACTGTTCGAGGAACTGAGAACTCCGACGAGCAGAAATGTAGACGAGCAGTGGGATCAAATTAAGCAGGCTATGCACTTGGTAGCAGATTTCGCCTGCCGTCCCAGATCTAGGGTCCATCAGGGACACTGGATTTCGCAAGGGTCGCCGGGTCTAATGCACCAAAAAGACCAGCTTCTTAAGTCCAAGAAAGTGAATAAGATGCATCGACAGCTGCAGCGTCAGTTGACGATAAACCTTAAGAATGACCGCGAAAACTGATGGGTTAGGGTAGCCGAAGAGATGGAGGAAGCAGCCGCTTCAGGTAACAGTCAAAGGCTGTTGAAGCTTATACGCGACAGCGGTGGGCGGCGAACTTCGGTTACTGAAGTCGTGTACGATAGGAATGGAGAGCTCATCCATGGTGGACAACAAAGGGTGGACCGTTGGGTAGAGCACTTCAAGGGTCAGTTTAGCTGGCCACACGCTGGCGTATTTAGTCCGACGTCTGGAGCTGTGAATCCTTGGGAGGTGTCACTTGACCCCCAAACGGAAATGGAAGTGCAGTCGAATATTCGGCTTCTGAAAAGGGGAAAAGCTGCCGGTCCCGACAATCTCAACCCAGTTCTTTTCAAATTGGATGGAGAAGCTCTGGTGAAATCACTTACCTCCTTGCTTCATGATCTTTGGAACGAGGAGCATATTCCGTTATCGTAGGGTGAGTCACTGATTATACCCATCTGCAAGAAGAGTACACGGAGGGACTGTAGCAATCATCGTGGGATGAGTTTAATTCCGATAGTTACTAAGGTGTTAGCTTCGATAATGCTGCGTCGTTTGACACCGAATCGCGAGAGTAATATCCGCGAACAACAGGCCGGATTTCGTCTAGGTCGAGGTTGCATCGACCAAATATTCGCTTTTCGACAGATACTCAAAACGCACCACACGCACCTCCGACCTACGATCGTAGTCTTCCTGGACTTGAAAGGTGCTTTCGACTCCGTGAATCGACCAACACTACTCAGTGCTCTCCAACGGAGGGGCATGACAACGAAGATCGTAAACCTGTTGCGAGCATTGTACTCGCATACCTGTGGTCGCGAGAGGGTATACGGTGAACTGTCATGTTCATTCGAAACAACTAGTGGTGTTCGACAAGGGTGTCCCATCTTTCAATTCTTGTTCAACTTCGTCATGGACGAGGTGATGGAAGATGCTTTAGTAGGTCTCCGGGATGTAGGAGTCAAACTGGGAAGTTTAGGGAAGCTATGCGATCTAGATTACGCAGACGACGTCGTGTGCCTGTTCGAGTCTGCGGACCATGCACAACGGGCACTAGATAGACTGTCGAGATCGGTTGCTCGGTTCGACATGTGCTTTGCACCTTCAAAGTGCAAAGTGCCGTTACAGGACTGGACGACAGCAGCACCGAACTTGATACTGGATGGAGAGGAAATAACAATGGTGGACCGTTTCACCTACGTTGGTAGCTGCGCGTCCAACGATGGTAGCTCGGCAGTGGAGGTAAATATGCGTATATCCAAGGCTCCGGCAGCTTACGCTGGATTGAAGCACTTGTGGCGTCGGCCTGATATTTCACTTAAGTTGAAAGGTCGTGTGTACTGTGCTGCAGTGCGTTCAGTTCTGTTGTACGGTTGCGAGATGTGGAGTATGCGTGTGGGCGATGTTCGTCGGTTGGAGGTTTTCGACAACCGATGTTTACGTAGTATGGCTAGGATTGGATGGAGTGACCGGGTGAGTAATATTGAGGTTAGGAATCTGGTATTGGGTGCCACTTCTGAGAACAGCTTGTTTCATCGTATGAAACTTAATAGACTACGCTGGTTGGGTCACGTGTTGGGTATGACGAACACTCGTCTGCGATATCGTGCCCTATTTTGTGTTCCTCCTAAGGAATGGAAGAAGCCATGTGGAGGCCAACAAGTGACGTGGCAACGTCGAATGAGAAAATGTACAGCGAAGTTAGGTGTCTCATGCCTTCGTGGTTGGGGTCCGAAAGACTCGTCGACTTGCTGGCTGGAGACACTTAAGGATATGGCAGTGAAGCGTTAACATTGGCGATCGTGTTGTCATTTTCTATCGAATCAGAATGCTTGAAAGAGTGCATTTGCACAATTAGGCTGTGTTCCGTATGTTGGCTGCAGCAGCGTCTTATCTTTTCCCATCTGTGTAGTTCCAGTCCCTGTTCCCGTTGGATATCCGTTATTTTCATATAAACGTGTAACTCTAGGGAAAGGCAGCGGTCAGCGGGACTTGCCTTGCTGTTTAACGCTGAACGATGATGATGATGATGACCGAACACAATACACTATCGATAAGTTGGAAAATTTCACCTAAAGCGTGCAATTGCGTAAGGAAGAAACTAGGAGTGAGTTTTTTGAGCAATGTTTAAGGCTGTAACAGACAACACCGCTTGATTTAGGATGAAGCGGATTCATCCGGAGCTATTATTCCCACATGAAAATATGCCTCTTTTTCAGAGGCATTTGAAGCATCAAATTCAAAAGAAATGGTGATCGAGAGCAACTTTGAGGAAACCGGGTTAGCGATGGAAATTTTCATGACTTCAGTTCCACATGTTCATGCACAATGATTGAACAAAGATCGGTTTTTCCGACATCTTTCTCACCGGGAAGAACCGAAAGAAAAGAGCATGGCGGACTGAATCCAAACTGGCCTGCAGATAAAGACATACTTGATGCGGTTACGGATAGTGTGTCAGTACACCGAAATTTGCGGCATAGCATCCGTCGTGATTGATTCACTACTTATCGGGCCAAAAACCAATGTGTGCGTGTGTGTGTTGAAAAATGTTGTTTCCTTACAAGTCGGTGTGACTTTGTGAATAAACAGTTTTATATTTGTAAGCCTTGTTGCAACATCTAACCACAAACTATCATCAACTTAGGGCTGGTATTGTGGATGATATTTTACGTGAAATTGGACAGATTCCACAAGTTAACAGAGATTCTTCGCTAGAAATCTGTGCCCAGATTATGACTGTAAACGCGACGAAAGAGGAATAATCAAGATTCAATTGTGATACATCTTGGGAGATCAAAACAACCAAATGTCTCCGTCAATGTGATAGTTTTAGCTGCTAATCTGTGGGATCATACGAGACCAAAGTACAGTCTAATCGCGCACTCTGCTCGGAAAACCACAGGTGGTAGACGGCAACTCACTGTCATTCTGCTCGTTACCTCACCTGATCTAGTGAGACATTGTGCAGTTCTAAGTTTCAGGATCACGGTTACCGGTTTCCCCTCTCTCCGTGTATTAGGATCTAGTGCTTATGGAACATGATCTTTCCAATACATCCATGTTTATAGCATACCTTAAAAAATCGCATAGCACACGGTACGTAGGGAAACATAACTAGGGAGAGAGAGAGAGATGGCATATGGAAAACGGAGAAAATGCGTGCATACCGTGTATGAGAGAAATGGGGTGTACTCAGTCGTGGCTGATGAGGCATACTAGAGTGAACTGGATCTCCGGGACGCGGTCGTAACGAAACGTCTAACAACAGTCTCGTGAATCCATGCAAACCGAGTACAATACACTGATTCCGTTCGATTGATTCCTGTTGAATAGGTGGAAAGATATAGAGAATAGGGATGATAGACGGAAGGAGATAGGGGGGGGGAGATGACGTAAAACGGCAATAGGAAAAAGCGTAACACTGATGTGCAGACTAATCAATACAGATATAAAATCAAGAAAACAAGAATTAGAGAGGAGGCTGTGTACATGCAGATCATGTTCTAGGAGAGACTTGAACTTAAGGACAGAGATTTAATACAACCACGGGAACCTGGATTCCGGTTTTATGCGTGACGTGGTCAAAGTGAAAGCCTAGTTTAAGGAATTGCAACAGCAAAAAATAGAACAAAGGTCTCACTTGTGACCATAAAAATTGCGCGCCAACCGCAGGATAGCGGTCGCTGCTGCTTAATGCGCTAAAGCCAGTTAACTAAATCAAACCAACCCAAAACAAAAACCCTTCATCTTGAAAAGCATTTGGCGCTTTCGATAACAATAGTTCGCTAGGTGTTTTGAGATGGAAAGAAGCGAAGGATTGTGTAGAGTGGAAAATCCACCTATTTACTACTCAGCCAAAAGTCGACGCCTCGTGCTTGTAAGGCAAAGGCGCATGCTATTAAGCCACGCCGGACGCGGTCCTCAAAGGTGATGCACATTCAGAATTGAGCAACCACGAATAAAATGACACAGAACAACTGATCTGGCTTTACTTCTTGGATCATCTTCATCAGTTCGTCTGCCTTGCGGCAGATGAGCATTTAGATGAATAATGAGCAAGTGGATTTACTTTTCTACGTAAAAATCATTTATAGAAAACCACCTTGATAATCACCACAAAAAGGAGCCGAAGAGAAGAATTTACTTCAATTGTTCATTTTTCATAACCCGTTTTGATTTCAATTTCAACAGTAAGCATTAAGTGTCGAACTGTTATATCCAGGATCCAAGTCAAAGGTCGACAGAAATAAACCGCATCCTACTGATGGAATCGATCGATAGACTGAGAAGAAGTTGCATGAGGAAATCAATCGACAATGATGGGTCAAATCAGTTAATCGATGAATACCAATCAGAGAAAACTGCCTTGTAAGATGTAATTTCGAATAGCAAACGATTAGTACAGACCAGCTGAATTTTGTTTGTAGATTCAAGGCAACTGGATTCGAGAGAGAGAGAGAGAAGCAAAGCGAGCAAAATCGTGATTTGTCGATAAGACGATCCGTGATGGTTCACCAGCATGGAAATCACTGTTGGAAAACACGAAATAACTGTGCATTCGAGCTAAATATATTAGCGATGGATTTTAGGAACCTGCGTAAGAACCATACGGATCTGTCATCAGTGTGAGAGATTTGAAATTTCCACCGGCAAAAATTTTCTGAAGGAATTGTTAATGAACGGTAACTAGCTGTCGCACCATAAGTGTTGAACGATATTCACGTTTTGTGAATTCCCGAAGAATCTGTCAACAGGCTCGATTTTACGGTAACTATAACTGGCCCGAAATGTGCCAGTGGTATGCCTGAAATAAAGTTAGATATTTGTAAGCTAGATTGATCTTCCGACCGACAACTGTAAAACCCATCAAGCGAAAATGGGTTTAGACAAGTTTTCAAAATACATCGCCAAATTATTTAACCACACTGTAAAACTGCTTCATCTATGCTAGAAATCAGAAGTGATATCCATGGGAGTCAGTCGCTATGGTGAGCGGTCTGTAGTCGCGCAACAACAAAAAAGATGGGCGAGTGCTAGGATCTTGAGATGCAGGGTACACTGCTAGCCAAATAATAACTAAGATTCCAATATATTAGGATTATACGGGTCCAGTTCGTCAAGTCAGAAGGTTACAATCTCCTCAAAGCCCCTGGCAATTTTGTGTACCGCAATTTTCCTAGCGTGATCGAAGACGGGGAAGGCTGCTGTGATTTTTTTGTTACGCAAAATGATCTATAGTAGAAGCGGTAAGTCTCACAGGGACGACTAGATGTGTGACTATCCGCGATGATCCACAAAGCGAGACCACGTGAAGGTTATGGTTGGGATCTCAGATGCTTATTTGAAGATTTTAACCCTAATCGAGCATGAGCAGCAGTTGCGAACACATTCTCCAAAAGCATTGGCCCCACGATTCAACGAACATGCCTATCAATCAAGAAGACGGAGATCTGCTTAATTCCTGCTAGAATTTCACCAAGAGTTACGTCATGAAATGATCACTGAAATGTGTTGGTGGAAATAAACGAAGGTGACCCATCGAACAAATGGGTCAGCATTTTTATCGTTCACGCGCGGTCACCGAGGGCTAGTTCGGAGACATTTCCGCAAGGAAGAACAATGATATGAGGATAAGTTTAACGCAGTAAAGTGGAGGTTTGGTGCACATGTAAGAAAAGTTGTCCGATGAGAGCGTAGGAGACAGTTGGTTGTTCAAGGTGGTCTTGTTAATAGTAATCACAGACGACAATTCGTTGTCGTCCAGATCGTGACCCCCCTCCTCGCCCTCGAACCTTTTGGGGCCTCACGTGGTTCTACATTACACCAATTTTGAGGGCCACGATTGCCAGTTCCTCACTCTCTTTCTCTCTTTCTGTATTCTGGATCCAAAAGGCTATGAGTTCCTTCCCATTACATTCATGCATAAACCACGTAATGAAAAAGATCATATATGAGTCCTGATTCGGCACATCTTACGACGAGTGAACACAACCTCTGTGGCCATTTTACAGAATGACAGAACATATGCAAGTGGTTCATTCATCGTATTCGAATTCCGAGCTCATCACCATACGAACGCGGTCGCGCGGGCACCTCGGTGGATAGATACAGTTGTGTCACTCTGAGATAGATCAATCGTATTCTAGCGAGTGCCCGTCTCAAAAATCATCGTTCCGTTTACAACGAAACATTTTGATTTTAATTAAAGATTTTATCCACTTAAGCTATTTCAGAAGGGAGTCGCGTTTCTGACATAACAGTATGGTGTTGAAAATCAATAAACCGTTAAGAACGGCTCGGTTTTTCAATTACACTTCAAGCATGAGTGTAGCGGAAGGTTCATGACCCATAGCTATTAATGCCCACTACACAGGAAGAGGGAAGTGGAACGAGGATGAAAACCGAGACTCTGAAATGTGGACTGACATAGGACCACAAAAAGCTTCAATAGGTCAGGTGTGGCAATGAGTCGGCTGACTGTGCATTGTCATCTACCAACAAAATGACTAGCGGATCTGGGTTTCGAAACTCCGATCTTTCTGGAATGACTGATGCTCAATTCACTTGACCACCACCGGCCGTCATATTGGTTTTATTCCGACTCCTCCTTAGTGTCATCGACTAACCATCCTAATCCCCGGCTGGCCTGGCACTTGCTAGTTTCGACCTAGAATCCTTTGTTCCGGGTTCGCATACTAGTTTCAGAACCACAATTATGTACTATTAACAATTCCTAACGAGGATAAGATTGGTACAATGATTAGACGATTCACGATAGTGAGTAGGATACCGAAACAGCTCATGGAAAACCATCTCATTGATAAATTACATTTATGTTCATAAGTAAAACGAGTGGTCCAGATAATCAGTATCGAACGAACTTCAGTGAGAAACTGCTTATAAATGTGGGATAAATAACCATTTGACACTCACTGCTTCCGCTGCGTTGAACTCCGGGATCGATGCTCTGTGTGGCGTAGTGATGGACAACTCACCCCCGACCGGCTCCTCTTCATTCGCACTGGCCAGAAGCTCGAGACAGGCCATCCACATTTGTTCAAACTGTCGACGATCTAGCCAACCGAAGCAACCCAAACGAGCGATCTGGGTGATCAAAATTTCCGGGTCCGGATCCAAGGACAGAGTAAAGAATTCGGATTCGTTCGTTCGACCAATGGGGCGGTCTTTGTCATCACGGATTTGTGGATTTGAACTGAGAGCACTGGGCGGTCTATTGTTTAGCAGGCGAATGCAACCTAATTATACGGAGAAAAGAATCTACCTGATTCCATTGATCTTCTCATTATTAACGCTAAAATCATGAAAAGTATGTGTGTGTGTGTGTGTATGCGTGTGCGTGTTTGTGCGTCACTGGTCGTGACACTACTAAAAGCCGCACATAGCAGCCAGTCATGGGAATTACGCTTTTGGGCACTATACAAGCCCCCCTCCCTGAAATCACCTAAACGCAAGGAATGCCCCAGTTGAGGAGGATATGAATTCCCCTGGTGTTCCCTCGGTTTTCGAAGTGCGAAAATGACGCAGATGACAACGTATGGACGTTCGACAAGGGAAAGAGACGAAACATTGACTTACCGATGTAGGAAAGTCAAGTTCGAATACGGTCAATTGGGTCTGCTATGCATATTGCAATAATAGTTATCAAGATGAAATAACCAACAGAGTTGGGCGGTAACAACTACATCTTGATCGATTTTGTTCGATCTACATATATTCAAATATAAGATTACCATTAGTAAGGTAGGATTTTGCTAAAGTAAACTCAATAAGAACTATTTAAATTCCATCGTAGACGACCCTCTTGAAGCCGAAGAACATGGAGTTGCTGCAACCGAACGTTTTTATTCAGAGAACACAAATACACTTTAATGAGAGACTCACCAATCAGACAAGCATTTAGTTTGCCAACCAACGCGGATTGATTGGTTAACGCAAGAGCCGACCGTAACAAACGACATCGACCAAGTAACTGGTTGGTTTGAACAAAACCTTGTGGTTCAACGGTCCATCCAGTAGTAACAAGCGCCGAAGTCTCAGTGGTGCTTGGTCCGGCCAGAACAGAGGCGGCAGAACACGCGCTTGATAGGTTGGTGAACGTGGATATTACGGAGGCCGGAGCGGGATCTGGATACCAACTGGAGCCGGGGGAAAACAGGGACGGATGGGACGATGCCAACAAACCCGAGAGTAGTGCGGCCGGATCGAATATGCAATCAGGTGAGATACTCGTCGAACATGACTGATCACATGACCAGTAGGTTATCGGCTGAGTCAGGCTCGCTAGGGATGAACATAAGGAAAGATTGACAAGTGTCACAACGAATTTCTCTTTTTGATGGTTGTTCTGTACGAGTACCTAAAGACAGATACGGACTCGAACACATGCTGGATGGACGATTCAACTTGACGTACAGACATACGCCGAGCCACGTATATCCACCTACGTGGCGTACTGTTTGATTCAATTTGCATTTTTTCGAGTTATTCGTTCGACTGCACGAGCTGGCTTTGTTGATTTGCTCGGTATTCTCTATTATTGGCCTCGGTTCTCGCCTTCCGTCTTTACATGTTCCACCAGTTATCGGACGATTACTTGAGTCGCGATTTACGTACACTTCCTTGATCATCAACCAAAAAACGAAGCTACCCGGTCGACCAACAAAGAGCTTGTTTGACATTCAGTTGTGGTCCATACCCAACCATAACAATAAAAATACTTAAAGATGATTTAAAGGGTAAAAAAGTCCCGTAATTTAACTGTCCACATGTCTGGCAAGTGCAGGGTTGCAAGTTCGTGGCTGAATAAAGAATGTGTTGATTTTTCAGTATTCGGTTCTTGATGTCATTTCGAATGATTTTTATTTGATTACGAAAGTCAGTGACCCACAGAATTTCGAATCGAGTGGACTAGCAGGATGAACCATCGTACTACGTGACGAAATGTTGATACGATGAACAAACCATTTTCTAATAAATACATTTGAGGAAATTAGTGACAACGGGCACAATTGAGAACTACGGATCCGGAATAGGCAACTCACCGGAACGATCAATCGCGGCCAAAAATGCAAAAAAATCAGATAGTATCTGATCCGCTCCGTCGCCTAGTATATCTACACCCTTCAGAGACTGTCCAGCTCCGATTTGTAATACGGTATCCATCAAATCTAACACCCCGTGTATGAACGGGAGAGATAAGGTGGCACCGGGTTGTTGGTCTTCTGGCCGTTCGAAAGTGAAATCCGACGAAGTATCTTGTTCTTTGGCCGATTGGAATTGTGATAACCGTTCGATAGGATAGCCGAGAAGATACAGAGAGTACTGTGGAAGAAATAAAATGAACCGGTAAAAGAGGATGAGATCGGTGCCGCACGTCGACACGGATGGCAAAATAGAAAAAAATCGGTGTGGAGAATGAAAATACAATGATCAGACATAGCAACGGTACGTTGTCCAAACACGGACGCACTTGGATTTCAAAGTTCAATATATTCCGATCACAAGCAATCAATGGCTTGATTCTCTGCATCAATACTCTAAAATACTATCGACAACACAGGAAAAAAGCTACAAGTAAAGTCGAGTCTGTTAACCATGATTAATGCTTCTCTTATTCTACTTGACCGTTCGTATTTTATATTCATGTCTCGGTAACTGTCGGAAACCCTTACGTGTCATCATCACACACACTTTTGATGCTACACACAAAAAAGTGAGCGATCTTCGGATCACTGATCCAGTCTGACTGTTCGACTCCGTTTCCCATAATTTCTCGATGATGTAAATTTATCTTGGTGTCTTATTAACGTTTGCATTTTTAATAGGGCTTGTTCAATTTCGAACGCGCTTTCCATTTTGAAAAAAAAAAGATTCTTTTAGATCATATGCGCAGCGTGAATTGGGAGCTGCAAGCAGATCGATCAACTAAGCTAATATCGCTAACTAAAAGCCATCTAGTGACACGAGAGCATAGCGATTCCAACTAGAGTTTGCCAACGAAGGCCACCGAGACTAACTCTCGGTGAGATTGGAACCCACGATTTGACTTTACCCGCGTTTCAGTATGATACGCCAGGTCAAACTGAAATATATTCAAAGCCCTTCACCGTGCACGTATACCTCAGCTCGCACAGATTACACTGTATTAAAGATCGAAAAATTCTGTGTTTGGATCTACTCAGTATAAGTCGAAATCCATCGAACCGCGTTGGAAAATGCTGACTACGAGGCTCGGGGATTTTTCGTCATAACACCACCACTGTAATATTATGTTCCTGGAGTTAATTACGAGATCTCGGATAAACCTAAAGCGCGTTCGCTACCAAACATGGGAACCTGACCTCCTGCCCGTAAAGATTAAAGGAATGAAATTGCACATGAAATGGACATTTAAGTCATCGGTCATTTACGCGTTCACGATGAAATCCACAAAGGAAGCGAGGTGTAAAATTCTCGTGCAGAACCGCAGTACATTTTATCATAGTCAATCACTCTCAGTTCTTCTTTCCCATTTCATCTATCACCCACATGATGCTCTTTTCCCGTCACCTGACACATACATGTCATTTTGATGACAAAATTCAATTTGCGTCTGATAACCTTGCTTTGTTCTTGGCATTCCACCCTATCTACTTCTACTTAAAATGCACACTTCTTCATTTCACTAATTCAGTTTAGAATGTTAGGTCTATCCTGATTGATGTGTCCCACCTGATGTGACGTTAACCTCTCTGGGTTCCGACTAGTCGTGCATTGTATTCGGTGCACGCATATGTATATCTGTATGTGTGCTTGTCCCACTGGTGATATTTCCACCGATTGGGACCTCCTCTAGATTCTGATACTGACTGCTTTATTTCGATCTACTGGGGTCACACACTCGCTTCATGCCTGTCTGACTTGCCGTGGATGTCACTTGTTCCTCGACCTGTCATAGCCAATTCGTATGTATCTGGGCCTGTTATTAGATTGAAGTAATACATTTATAAGGTTTTAATTTCACTTCAAGTGCATGCAAAATTCCGATCGGTTTCCACTGATTGGAGAATTCGGTTAGGTTTTCGACGAACCACTGGACAGCGGTCCAATAACAATGTGCAGGATCGTCCGAATACCTTCACCAGCGTAGGTACCATGTTAGCTTGAAAGATGTTGAAACAGTTTTGACGTAAACGCCAAATTCTGCACACGAAAATCCAAACAGCAATGAGTCTGTTGTAACTAGCAAGAAGGCAAACGGGCAGTGCACGAATTTATTGGGCAATCCAACTAGTTTTGGAGCACACACCAAGTGACGTGGATTGTCTTTTTCCGAAACGTTTTCAAGCGATATTCACACTTGAACCGGGTCAACATTTTCAGCCTATTTTAGCCGTCTATTGACAACCCTCGTGGTGGTTCGTCTTAACCCCCTCCCCTCTGGTTGGGATAATCCGACTGTTACGAATAATGGGCTGAACTGTGGCTCCCAAGCTAAGAAATTTTGCTGCTCATCCGAAATTTGTTATTGTCATGCTCGCCTGCCAATAAGATGTCCCGTTTCGGACGTGAGATACTTATTGCACGGTCATTACCACTTCGTTGGACAGTTTTCTGATTGTGTGACATTACTGTTTCCTACGGGTGCCGTCTCATTTAGGTTGTGAAACTGCAGAGTGCACACCATACTATATTAGCGCAGCTAGGTGTATTCAAACTGTTCATCGCGAAAACACTCCGAGATAGCCTAAATATCATGCAGTACGTACAGGCGCGTTAGTGTCTTGGAAAATCGCTTAGGCGCTTGCGCTCAACATTGATGATTTGGGTCAGATTAGGAATTCTGGACAAACTTAACCACATATTCTGCAGTCCAGAAACACCGGCTCAAAAGAACTTTGCATCAAATGACCAGCCAAGGAAGATCGGCTCTGCGTCCCCTGTCACTCTGTGGGCGTCACAAACAATGGCGCGCATGCGAAGGAACAAAAACGTCTCCTAAGAATGAACCAAAAATGTTAAGTAATGAAATCCTTTGTTAGAATCAAAATAATCTGTTCTGAATGTGATAATGCAGTCAGCAGTACATGATCTAATGGCGTTCGTCTTCTGAGTCATGCACGTTACTGACACCCTGACAGTAATTTGTGACAAACGTTCCCATCTCCCCTATGATGCTGTCCACTACTCACTCCCCTTAGAGAATGGCGTTATAGCCTCTGATTTGTTTTCTGGGAATATCGGAAACTGCTCCAATGAGTGAAATGATCAATTTCCCCTATTTCATACTCCAAATACACCCACCTTACAGCGCATTCCGTACGGAACTTTCCATAATGTTCAACCAACAAGGGTTATGGAATGCGCGTACCGCATAGAAACCCACATTACTTTAAATAAATATTCATACCTTCCCCCCTCCGAAATAACCGAATAGTTGGGCAAGATTGGAAACTTTAAGTGAAACCAAAATGTTTTGCTGCATACCAAACAGAGTAATTTTTCTCAAACGATCACCGATGAATAAATGGTTGAACCAATTATGGGTGGTAACATTATAACTAAACGTCGAGATGGCTACGAGAATCACCGTGCCACGATGACCACACGATTCTCACGGGACCACAAGGGAACGAATTGTAGCTGTGATCCAATCTGGAAAAATCGCCATAGTGGATGTATTGTCGGATCAGAACTGATAATGTCGCACCACGGAATTTGATGTCGCAAGTAACGTACCAGTTGAGCTACGATGCCACACGTCGGAAAGTGTTTGGACATTTCACTGGAGGATCACAGATAAGTTGACCAAACTATAGAAACACATGACATCCACTGTGCAATAATCGTTTTCCAGTTGCAATGCCAAAGCGGATGTTCCCAATGCTACGAACCGGGACCCATCAGTCGGGAACTTTGATTCTAGTAGAATGGAGTGGGTAAAAAAACTGGCCCCAAATGAGAAATTCGAACAGCTTCCGGTGTGGCCTCGTAGTTCAACCGGTAGAGTCCACAGGCAACAAAATACAACGATTCGAATCCCAATTTTTTGTTACATATAAAATGAAACAAGGTATGATGGATGAATCCGCTGGTCAAAAGGAGCACTGTAATGTGGAGAGGGAGGCGAAATAAACATTCACGCGACAACCAGTTTACTGATCCGGCTTTTGAAGAGAAAGATTGTAAGTAGATGGGAATGCAGAAAGTGGAAGGGTGTTCGACGGTTAAGAAGCACGAGGGGAAAAAGAATGAAAAGAAGCACGACATTTAGTAATGAAAACTTCATAAAAGTGACTATCTGTCAGTGTGAGAAAGGAGCGGGGAAACCTCACAGCAACAAAAAGTGATGAAGTAAGTTCCGAAGAACAAAAAGCAAAGTAATAAAAGTAGAAAAAAGGATGGTGAAGCAACTGTCCAACAATGGGCTGGTGATTAGAATGAAGGATCGCCGATCAGTCGGATGACCTTAAAATGAACCCGATCCAGAAGGGAAAGCGAAGCAGAGTTCAAGTGCGACGGACGGATTGGAACCTTCTACAACAAAAGATGGGATGGAGTAAGGAAATGCCTGGCGCGGAATAAAAAGTCAACTTTGCACGCAGCGCGAGAAGCAACCACCCATATGAAGGAAGACCAGTATAGTGAGGAATTAGTGGATAAACCGAGAAGAGAAACAGAACCTGTGGAATTGAAAAAAGAGAAGGCAAAGGAAAGATGTAGAAAAAATTAATGGTGAGTCAAAAGAAGTGAGGAAATAGAGGTTTTGGAAGCATTGAATGTGACATGGTTTTTTGAACTCCAGGAAGATACACTGGCGAAACAGCGACCACGATCGATTTTGTGGGGAGTGCGGTAAGAAACCGAACAATGGGGAGTAGCTTCACTGGCAAAAGAATGGATTGTGTTGGAGGTAGTGTACAGAAGATCGTTAATGATTAAAAGAAAGAGGGTGGGCGCAAATACTGAACCTTGGGAAACGTCAACATTTACAGGAAATATTTAGGATAGTACCTCATCAACTCGGACGGAGATGGTTCGCCTACTGAGGAAACTTCATGTCCACAATACAACAGACGGCAAGAATCCGAACGTGGGCAGCTTCGAGAGAAGAACTCTGTGTCAAACTCGATCGAAAGCCTTAGAAAAGTTGAACAGGAACAGGATTGTTTCCCATGGTTTTCCCGTGAGGCTGATCAGCATTGTGTGACGAAGGCTAGTGGATCGCCCGTTGGACGGCGAAATAGGAAACCATATCGACAGTCGTTCAGTAGTTTTTCGAGCTCGAGAAACGAAAGCAATTGATCGGAAACGATAGTTTTAAATAATTTTGAAACGACAGATGTGACGGAAATCGGACGACAGTTGTTAGGATCAGAAGGACCACTGCAAAAAGGAATAGGATAAATCACGGCGTGTTTTCAAGGGATTGGAAAGGCAGAAAGTTTGAGTTAAAGAAAAAAAGAAATGGGGTGAAAGAAAAGCCAACTCAAGGGACAATGTTTAAGGGTAATGGGTGGAACATCGTCCGGACCACGTGGTTTGCAGACGTTTAGAGAATGCAATGATTGGCGGATCTTCCAAGTAGAAAAAGAAGGAGAGCAGGAGAGAAAAAAGCCGAAATTGTACGATGACTAGATAAAGTGGAATTGGAAGCAAAACGGCGAGCCAAAACCTCAGCTTTCTCGTGTGATTCACAGGGAAGATCATCAGACAGATTACATATGGCAGGGAAATTGTAAGGGCAGAAAAAAAATGGGGAAGACAGCGTTTGCAAAGGGACCAAAATGTTTGGCTACAGGTGGCGGATGAGAATAGACGTTCCACTGTGTAGCGGACGAAGAGCTCTTTGACTCTCTGTATGGTTGCTGAGCCCTTGTACTTAGTTTGTACGAAGTGGTGGTGGTGGTGGCGGCGGTGGGGGGGGGGAGGTAAGAAATGGCGAGCGAATCGAAGCGTCCAATACGATAGCATGTGTGATTAAACCACCCGGCGGATTTAGGTTTCCCTGGTTCGGAAAAGTATGGAATTATTAGATTCATGCCTTGAAGAACAATATCAATAAAGTTGAAAACGGATGCGGAAACGTCCGATGTAAAAAAAACCAACCATTCCACGGACAGGAAGCTAAGAAGTCGCGGACATTGTCCCGATCGGTTGAATAGTAGCGCCAAATTATGTCTTGACGGGGGAGGGTGGAGAGTTGTGGCAGATGAATTTGGTGGATGATGTAATGACACAATGATGTGATAAACCACAAAGGGGAAGAATAGAAATAGTTAAGCAAATTGAAATAAGGATAAGATCAAGGGTATGCACGCGGTCGTCAGTTCAATCGAGTCTACGTGTCGGGAGGTCAATTACCTGAGATGATTTGTTGACCACATTGAATTATTCTGCTCTGCGCCCCATGACCGAAGTGTCGGAGGAGTGTACCAGCCACCTGTGGTTATGAACACTGAAATCTCCTAAGATAGTTATATAACTTCTGATGTCTGTGACAAACAAGCATTCAATGCTTGAAGACAATAAATCAAAAATGTTTCGGAGTTTCAAATGCATGAGCTGAAATTCACGATTGGGAACGTCAAGATTTGGTACCCGACAGGCAGCAGCTGGATGGCGAATAAAAGCACAGACATGTGGTTTGGGATTAAAAGAAGAGTGGTAGGTGCGACTGGGCAATTAAGAAAAACGTGTAATATCTGATGAAGGGTAGATTTCAGTTTCGGTCAAAAATAGAGCAAGAGAGGAGAACTAAGAGAAATGGTGAATGGAATCAATGTCGCAATTCAGTCCGCGAATGTAGGTGAGCCTAATGCATTCTTGCCGAATTTTTTTGCGTGTACAATGAAAGCGCGACAATGAGGGCACATGTAATCGTGTACTTTCATGGTTAGTTCGAGAGGATATCGGCAACGATGATCCTGAGTCCTGAAGTGGCGAACCAAATAAGGCCTCAAATAGATCAGGCGTGATGGTGAGTCAGGCGACAACCGCCACAAATTCCCCGAACAAAACTCCATACTCAGTCGTGTTTGTGATTCCTAACTAGTGGGATGCTGGTTGATTAATCGGCGAACACTACTGTACCATTTAAATTGTAAAAACTTCATTTCGATGGATGCCGTTAGTTGGACAAGTAGTCAAGGGTGTATCAGGTGAAGATGTTCAGAACATGCTGAGACGTGGTTTCGTAGCTCAACTGATAAAGCACATGAGGCGCAAAATGTCTCGATCCGAGTCCCACCGAAACTGGGAATTTTTCACATTTCTCATTTGGCATAAACCGGAATTTGTAACTAATCACGCTCGTGAATTCACGAGCTTCCCTTCAGCGGGCAGATCCGTGGTCAATTAGTACACGTCTGCAGTACGGATTATTGGGATACACAACGAAGCTCTGATTAAAACTCAATTAATGAAGCCGACTTACGCACGAATGTTGTCCTGCGCTGTCATGTGGTGAAATATCAATCACTGAATTTCAGCTCTATACAAATCAACACTATTTCGATACCGTTGGTTCATATTGACAAAATGTGCAGATACCACGGATACCTCTGACAATGCGACAAGCAAATCAACTGTTTAATAATACGTTGGGTTAATGTGAAAGTTTTAATATCAGAGTATAGCGCGATCGGTATAACTGGACTGAATCACACATAATGAACCTAACACCTGGTGCAGCAGACCTTCGATACACTCTGAACTTTGCCCATACCCGATACAATTAATACACTCAGTTACATTTACTTCAGGCCAGATAAAAAAAACTATGACAAGAACCGATGCTGAATGCAAGAAAATACCATATTCGGATGAGAAAGTGCGAAGAACGTCTGAGTAGTGAGAGGAAAATCGGCAGACCTTCATGTGTTTTGCTCGTGCAACCGTAGGCTATATGAAGTAGAGATGGGGTCGGAAATATTCTGATGCGAATTTCACGAACCGATATATACTACAACTTATTTGGGGAGAGAGGGTGTGTGTGTGTGTTGAATCTTGCAACCATAGTTTATTTGAAGACGGGGGGGGAGTAAGACGACCAATGAGGGTAAACAATGCTACAACAAATCTAAATGCGAATAGTGTTGCATAATTGGTCAAATTTTATTCACTATTTTTGGCTTCGTTACCTAATCTGTAAGCCAGTTACGAATTTTGTTTATCAGTTTGACGGAAACGGAACTATGAAATGAAACAAAGCCGATGATGCGTAGCGGATAGATTGCAAACAAGAATGTGGACAATCCTTCTAGGGGTGACGAAATGATCACGAGAAGCTCAATAAGACAGCATGTATCTCTGAATCCAATCATCAGGAGAGCTGATAGTTGCGCAGAAAGTAAGAAAATAATTAATCGATGATAAAAATGCACGATAACTGGATCTCTTCCGGAGAAATCGAGATAATGGAACAGTGAAAAGAAGAATGTGAGGTGTACAATAAATGGCTAACTTACTTCAACCAAAGTGCGTAGAAATCGAAGTGCAAGACTTCCATTTTCGATCGGGATAGTATCCGTGATGCCCAGATGAGGTGCGAGATGCAGATAGTGCACTAGAGCAGTGCACAACCCGGTAAGATGAGAGTGAACAGAGTCACGGAGAAGGCGATCTGCAAGAAACGTTTGTAAAGGATGAAAAGCCAAAGGAGAATATAAGGATAATCAGCTAAGGAAAAATTTTGAAATCGTGACGAATTTAAACTTGACGGTAAGAACTGTTCGAAATTATGCTTTGAATGATCGACTGCCCTTCGGATCTCACTCTCAACGCATAAACCGCGGGTGATCTAATCAATCCTGCACCGGTGAAGCACCACATTTGAGATTCTCTCTCGTTGGAGCTCATCAATTGTGCATATCAATAATCGCACCCGCAGCTTGAACCCGGACCCTTTTGCATGACACGCGTTCGTGTTACCACTACGCTGTCGTGCTCTTTGGATCGATTCGAATAACTGGATCAAATGTGTTCAGGAGTCATCCTCAAGGACAGTGACATTAAGTAGAAACTTCATCGTGATCAAGTGCACCGATACGCGTTTCGCAGTCAGCAACCATCTAACACCCAACCATTCTTTAACCCTATAGTTTTGGAGGGATCTGTAGAATCTAACGGCTTAGAGCTGAGGATAACGTGGGGATGTACGAACATGCGGCAAACCCTATAGCATAGGAATATACTAGAAGGTACACGGAAATGAAATTGAGAAGAGACACTTAGACGTTGACAACCTCTCCTTATCCATCCAGCGTCTGATCGCGATGCTTCGGTTCTATCTTACGGCGACCTGAAAAATTAACCAACAAGCATTTGGGTCATCAACCGTCTGGAGTGGTAATTTCACGTCCAATGACAGCCTAATAACTGGACTAATACCAACAGGATGGATGTAAACAGTCCAGTTATCTGTCATGCTCGCCAACAGAAGAAAACCTAGATTGGAATGTGAGCTGAACTCACCTTCAATCAAAACATGTGGTAAACCCTAAATATGTAAACCACTTATATCGGATTTATTTGCTGAGAATATATGGTCGTAGAGAAGTGGAGTCAGTAAAAGGATGCTTCGAAACCTAAGTGCTGAACAGCGGCACCAGAAATGCTTGGACTAGAATCATAAATCATCTCAATAGGTTGGGCCAGGAAGCAAACCTGCATATCACCAGTAAGGACAGTGAGGGATAGAGTTTAAACCGCGCACTCCCCACGGACCATAACTAACGAAAAGTAATCCAGCAGAGCTGATTCAAAATACAGCTACAAAAAGCTGCAAATTGTAACTGAAAAGACATCAAGAAACTCGGTAACCTCTTTGTTGCACTAGGTTAAGTAAAACTACAGCTGACAATCTATGGGTGGGCCGAATCTACGTGGAAATCATGTGACATGACTCAAAACAACTTTGTTGTAGTCTGTGGCTACGACCAATTAAACAGGATCGTAAAGAGTCGTAAACGTAAAAACTGAACATTCCAATCAATATGTCGAACTGGTGTGCTCCAAAGCCGGGCGACCATGAATTACGATGGGTGATAAGTGACACAGAAGATCAATTTGAATAAGACCAATATGACAATCGGTGATGGTCAAGTGGATTAAGCATCTGTCCTCCCAGGAAGGTCAGAAGTTCGACACCCAGATCCACTGGTCACTTCGTTGGTAGAAAGCAATGTACTCTCAGCCGACTAGTTGCCATAGCTGATCACCTGATGAGGTCTATGCCACTCCATGTTTGAGGGTCTCGGTTGCTCATGTGGTGAGCTCTGGTGGCTACAGGGTTTGGCTCTTTTACTAAACTCATGAATCAAGCGTGCCATAAAACCTCTCGATAAAATTTACGCATCATTTCTTTACTCTCTCTTTCGCATTGGTTTACTCGTTTGTCACGGTATCGATGGTTCTTAAGCTGGAATCAGATTTGCAAAAAAATTGTGTACTCATTCTGGACTATTGATGATCAACTCAGTACCGAGAATAAACAGAGCAATGCATTGCGGCTTTACTTTGTTAGGGATTATCAGTGACGTGTGTGTAGCGTGCTCTAAATAATTTTCCTTTGTGGGATGAATGGTTGCTAGGTAAACAACTTAGATGTTTCAGCTAGCTTTCTGTGTTGGGCACCGAAAGCACACGTTATTTTTCATGAAATCTTGCATATTAAACTTGGCTTATGAATTGGAAACGTTTCATTACTACCCAAAGGTGGATAAGTGTGAATAATTAGAGTCTTCCATCGTTACAGAATGCTCGTCCATAGGCTTGACTTTAACCTAGTAAATGACCTAGAAATGATTACGTAACTGACGGAGCAGAAGGGTTGTGGAAGTTTAGTAACCTCGTACAAAATTTCTCTGCTTTTCGTTGCTACTGCACAGCCCTATCAGCTCAAAACAAAACAAACGAGGAAGAATAAAGATCGACTGCAAAATGGTAAGTTGAAAAACTGCGGAAAAAAGTTTTCAAGTGCAAGGACGCCAATGGCAATGGTATTGAGCCATTTCACTCATTTTCTCCAATACAAGAACGCCAATGATTGTGATATCCGGTCATATCACCCATTGTCTCAAACCATTGCTTCGGGAGATTCCGTGCACCCTAACTCGGCAGTCTAACTGCACCCACAAGAACAGTCCACTGGTTTAAGTTCCCATACCTTTTGCCAAGGTCATTTGACTAGTCATCTCGAACCATCCCCTTAGCCACCACCTATCTCCAGGAGCAGTGTACAACGACGCAGCCGTTTTGTCGCCATGCACAAAACATGTCCCAACCACCGTAAACTATTTCGGACATAGTGATTCATTTAAAAACTGAACCCCATGACTCAGTACCTTACGCCTAACATCTGAGTTACTGACAAAATTCTCCAACCATATCCCAACCAATACTACGAGGACAACCGTTTTCAAACACCAAAAATTCTGGAGCATCTTTTTACCTCAACGGCAATGTTTCGGTATGAAGGAGCAATACCGACCTCACAGCTGCTGCACATACTCAACCTCTGATTCAGAACCGAATGCCACGACAACAATACGGATATCTCAATTTGATGAACACCAAGTGGGTCTTCTGTAAACGCGACGACACTTCATCTAATACTCGACCTCCAGGTGAGGCATAATAACCCAAGAAAATAAATCTGCCCATCTCCCCCAGTTTCTCTCCTGGAAGAAAAAGGTTCGATTTAAATCCAATCCAACCTTGGGATAGCACTTTGTACTTCGAGAATGGGAAACTCATGCGAAACCTATACTCAAATATACGTACACTACTGTTCAGATGATCGAGAGAAACCTGCAACTTAGTTGAGTCTTCATTCAGTCAAATACTACCGTCCGCATATATGAGGAAATATCATCGTCACTATTCTCATATGAGAAAATGGCTATCTCTACGATCATTTCAATGACAAATTTAAAAAGAGAAGGTGAAATGGGGTAACCCTGGCGAACACCACACCGACTGATGAACTCCAGCAGAGCGAACTCGGCTTCGACTGTTCGCAGATAGAGATTGGATCGGTGAAATGGTTTTCACCCGCACACCCGTCAGTGACAGGCAACACCACAAAACTGCATGATCAACTGAGTCGAACGGTACTCTTTAATGAAAAAAAAATCCAGAAACTGTGGAACTACGAGACATGTGTCTATGCTCTAAGATCAGGATGAAAGTGAAAATTTGGTAAATACAACTTCGACCGGGAAGGAAACCGGCTTGGCTCTCGTACATTTACTTTTCGCAAGCATTAGGTAGTCGAAAGAGGATAATGCGAACAAGCAGTTTAGATGCAAGGGGTACTAAGCTAATTCCTTTGTGATTTTCACATGGGAACATATCACCCTTATAGTGAATCGATACAACCACCGCTTCACCCTAGTCCTTAGAAATCTCTCCCGTTTCCCAGATTTGTCTCACGAGGTTTGTTAGCTCCGATGTTAACACTTCACCATCATCCGGTGCAGCTGCCTTATGCCTTTTCAGAAAACTTATCCTTTGATTACTTCCATTTCGGACGGAGGACTGGTTCCCCTTCATGCATAAGTGCAAAGTTGACTGTGGCTGTGGGCCAACTAAAGTGTTCTCTCCAACGCTCCGGACGACGGTTTTGTGAGCAAATCAGTGTGCCATCGGCTAACTTGACCACCCTTCTTTCGCAAGGCCTTCGTAGTCCAGTATTCCTCATCAGTCAGTAGAGATAGTGACTATCACCAATGGCCGTATCCTTTTCCATTTTATTGCATTTCTCTATCCACGGTTGTTTACGGTCGGCTGACGTCTCGAGGATTTACGCGTCTTGTTGTATGTTGCGTCCGGAGGAACCGAACTGCGAGCATCTAATAGAGCAACTGAGGTCGATAATATCCATCGATTCTGATGTTTACATGGCACGGAGTTTGTGTTGCGGTTGCCGCTGGGTGTATGGCTTCTTTGATCTCCTTCCGATGTTCACTAGGATCTTGGGAATTTTGTTAAGACGACAAACTCAGTGAAAATTGCGAATGGAACAGAAATCGGCGGGTATCGCCTAGAATTAGCTGTGCAGGGCAAACGGCTTGGTGCTTTTCAAATATCTCGATCAATGGAGGACCAGCGATGGTCAAATGGATTAGCCATCCACCAATCCAGAAATGTCAGAGATCCCAGTCCCAGGTACGATGTCAACTGTGCGGATAAGCGGCAATTCGTCGTCGTCCGGACCGCTCCTTAGTCGAGAATCCACGTCGTTCCATTATAGCATGTAGCCTGTAAACAGTTATATTGGTTACACTGTGTAAGTATCGATGCTGGTGGATATAACCACTAGGTTCCGGCTCACGCTGGTTCCTCTGCTTTTGTACATTTAAGGTCGATTAGTTAGCTTCTTCGAGTATCTCTGCCCCAATGCATACTACTCGACTACGAGTTTCAGAGCTGATTGCCAGTCCTTTTCTATCTTTGCAGCGGGCCCCAAAGTGATCGTGTACTAAATACGTAATAAGACAAACCGAACTGCACAACACATCATACGCTAACGAGCAAACAACGCAACAAACAAGCAAACGAATGAACCAACGAAAAGAATATATAAATCACCAATATGAATGGTAATTCAATTGGAACATACAACAGCAAGACCCTGAATATTCATAGAATCGAAACAGATGCGAGATCGAGTTTGTCTAGGTCAAGGTGGTGGGAATTAAGATGCACAAGGTCACGTAACCACGCCAATACGTCAAGGTCACCTAGGAAACCGAAGTCAAACGAGCATCTTATAAATAAAGAAGACTACGGTCATTTGCGTCCATACACTGACCACGACTTCTCGAACAGCAATGAAATGAGTGCGATCTGAATGCCATACCCGGTGATCAAGATTTCATGAAAAACTGTTGAACAACACAAAGTCTCAAAATCACAGTGAACCACTGAGTACTGTTAATTATTTACTACACGAAATTGTGTGCAAAACCAATATTAGCACCAACAAGTACTGTTGTTATTATAATTAATATCGCCAACAAAGAAGGAAAGCTACACAAATCACTGGAAAAAAACTTACCTGACTCTTGATAAATCAACTGGTGAGGCTGTAAAATGATCCGCTGTATTCGATCCAAAAGAGAATCTTGACTGAAATCAGACAGGAAACAAGAATGAAACATGAACAGGAAATGCAACAACAGAAATTAGCATTACAATTCGATGTGAATTTGTATTCGATGACATTGGAAAAAGGGTGAGAGAACTAGTGTGGGTTGCTGGCAAAAGAAGGAATCAGATGCAGGCCGCTATTCGTTCGAACAGAGTAACTCTTGATCAAAAAACGACCACTCAAGCAAATAAAGTTTGAAAATGCGGACAACACGATTCTGTTGTTTCTGTGGTAGGTCGTAAGAAAAAAACACCCGAATTAGGGGTTCACAAGCTGCAATTTAAGCTTTTTTTTGTACAACTCGTAGTACAGCAATTCGCTCGGAGTGGAGACAGAGAGCGGTCACTCACTTTTAACGGAACATACCGTATGGGTCCCAATGGTGTTCGCTATAGAAGTGCACGAGTCGGTGCATTGAATTGATTACGGTCAGTGAATTACTTCCAGAAGGGTCGAAAAGTACAATTGGTTCCGAAGAACAGAGTCGTGGATGTGTTTAGGATTATGCGACTCAACGATGAGATACATATTTATTTCAGATGGGTTCTCATTAATGCCAAGTGTATTAGAAAGTGAATAAACGACTAGGGCAGAACAAAAGAAGTACCTACGACATTAAAACACGGAAGGAAAATGTTAGCAGAAAGGTTCACTCCTGATTGTTTATGCAGAAGAATTAGCTAGAAAGCGTGATGTACGTAGAAGGAGGTACCGAATCTCGTTGCATCCAGGTGCTATTCGCCGATTAACCAGTTCAACTAACAGCGAATAGTGAGTCCACTAATCCAAGACTAAGATAAAATATGGAGTGTCAGTCATCGCATGTCGTTTTGTTCGCACAACACTGGGTCCTCCCAATACGAAGTGCACCCAAGCAAGAAGAAAATACTAAGCATTTAATAAGGCATAATTTCGAGTCATTTCGCAAATGTAATGATTACTTTTCAAATTTGGAAAGAAACCAAAAATGATGTGGAAACCTGAAAAAGACACATTGAGATGTCATTATTGTCCAAACTAACCAGGAAAGCAGGAAGACTGTACTAAATTTAGCCGAGATCCTATGTTATTGATCTTGAGAAAAGCTAATGTCAAATGGTGCAAAAAACTATCACCAAACACATAAAATCACTTATTGATATAAGGAAGCACTGCGTCTTCGTGATGAAATTCTAAGTGCAAATTGAAAATCTTAACCGATAGGGAATAGGGAAAGCAATTTGTTTCAGAAGCATTTGAAGAAAAGAAAAAAATTATCCATAACGGACTTGAGACGAACGGTTTGTTTCATAAAGAAACTTATTCATTAATAAAAATAGGAAAGCAGATCGAACCAAAGAGAGGAAAGCTGAATCACCGATCTTCGTCAGATGTGACAATACAAAATCCAACAATGTCGGCAAGGATAGAGTGAATGACATGAGCTCAAATCGGAACAAAAAACGGTCTCGGAAGAAATTCTCAAACAATCCCGGAGAACATGACCATTCATTAGCCAACTGAAAATGATACGGTGCTCTACGGTAAATTGACATAAAAAGGATAGGTAGAAAAGTGAAATACTTTAGCGATATTTCGGTTATTATTGACCGAGTTTGATTTGGTTAGCCGTGTAACAGAACCGCGCGGAACAACTACGATTTCGATTCCAACCAGGTTTCAGATTAAGTTTTGCACACAAGCAAATGGGCGCTCCGTGTACTGGCGTCAATTTAAGGGAATGCATATATATATGTATATAAGCAGGAAGTAGTATCTGGATGCGTAAACAAAATTTTCCCGGGAACACACGACCCGTTTCGCGGTTATTGTCGCTCGTCAGGTATGCGTACCCGAGGCTCTCTTGTCCAAACATCCACATACTTGTACACTCCGAGTTGATTGATATTTCTCACCAGAATCAAGTCTGTAGCAACAGGAGCGTATATATATATATATATATATATATATATATATATATGTAAACAGTGGAAGCGTGCCACTAGTTGTAAAACGATTAGTGTTGGTTCAACCCAAACGAAGGCTATATCCGAAAGTTAACGGAGTGAACGTAGACGAGGCCAAGATTTGCTTGCTCCCGACGCAGTTGTAAGAAATCGCCCAACGAATGAGTGGAAAAATGTAACAGCATTACAAATTAATTTTAGAGGTACAATAAAATTTGCCCATCACCATGTAATTTTAGGGCGAAAGTCACGAGATAAAAATATACCGAGACGTAGATCACCAAGCGACAGCTCAAACTGACCCGTTGAAACATTCAGTGAAATGAAAAATGCAGTTGTAACAAGGAATTGATGATTAACTCCCTGGGACGAAAAAATCGGGGAAACGATCACTCCAAAAAAACAGCATGGTCAACGTGTAAGCAGATGGCAAGATTCAATCCGGTAGAGAGCTACCTTTTGAAACATCACTCGAGGCAATCAGGCAAACACCACAGAGAGGCCTAAAGTAGTGAACGTGACAAGACCCAGCCACAATGTTAAAACGAACCGGGAATGCCTAGTTAGTGGAAACGGTATTCTTAGTCAACGGTAGATCGGAAAAGATTAAAATATGGAACTAAATGTAACTGTGAGAACTAACTTGCGTTACTGTGCAGTAAAATTTGCTGATCACCCCTTGATTTCTTGCTATCGCATGACTGTGTCAAACAGACTACTTCTCATCTCAACTTGAACATAAATATTGGAAAGATAGAATTTCCATATCAATTGGTTATGGATTACACTAGGCAAATTTTTGTTGCAGGAAATGGTTATTTTATCATTTCCGACATCGTGAATTTTCTTTTTGAAAGATTTTGAACTTGACAATTGTCTAAACGTTGCGCGAAGAACTGTCATAGCTTTAACAAAGTAAGCAATTTCGAATCTCTCTCTCTCTGCTTTGTTTATCGTCCAGTGTAGGTAAGAGAAACCATGTGAACTAGCCGTTCGAATCCCGCAATCTGCCGTTAGATCATCCGATCAAAGGTAGCCCTAGGCTACTGTAGTGAACTTTGCGTCTCAGACTTTGGATAAATTCAAGCCTCCAATCGACGCTTATCAAAATCTTGGTGAGCCGCAACACTTGCGAGCGATTGTGAACCTAGGGGCTACGGATCAAAGCCCAA
Organism: Fasciolopsis buskii; assembly: GCA_008360955.1. Taxonomy (NCBI): domain Eukaryota; kingdom Metazoa; phylum Platyhelminthes; class Trematoda; order Plagiorchiida; family Fasciolidae; genus Fasciolopsis; species Fasciolopsis buskii. The sequence continues at coordinate 64,356 of LUCM01005219.1, read as the reverse complement.
TCCAAATCGTGTAACTGAACTGCCGTGCCCAACCCAGTTAATGACACGTCTGTGTTATCTAGTGTTGAATTTTTGTTCTTCTTCTGGGTTGTAAGTAGTTCGTTTAGTCAGTATACAAAAGTATATCAAAAAGACTGTCAAACCTGAGTTTAACAGGTGCAGAGATAAGATGTAACCACACTAACAGTGAATTCTTACAACTATTATTATTATTATTATTATTATTATTATTATTATTATTATTATTAGTAAAAGGGGAAACATCGAAACCAAAAATTTTCCGTCAAAGAAAATAAACGCAAAAAGATCAACAAAAACGTGCACTGCAACGATAAAAAATAACCAGTAGACGCATCGGGACAATTAGAATAAATGAAAGGTAAGAAAACCGGTCGGGAGTTAACAATTACTGGCATTCGAGAGAAGCAATCTGTACACCTTCGCATTAAAAAAAAAACGGCGAATCATCAAGAGAACGTGCGAAAATTTGAAGAATCGACATACACTAGGTGCATTCAAAAGTGTAATGATCTATCCTTATTCACGTAGTAAAAAACCATCGATTCGTAAGCAGCTTATGTGCCAATAGGTATCCTGCTGCATAAAGAAGGAAAATAGAACTCCATCGGATATATGTCATTTTATCAGTCAACGTAATGCATGATGAAATCAGCACTAGTGGAGGCCCTGGAAAAATTCTTTGATCTCACGACTCATCAAAGCCGTCTACTGACCTCTCAGTTCCGCGTGTTTTCACTCCATTATGATCAATTCAATTATTTGATTCAGTTAAGAAACCGCCGGCCTAGTTTGCGAGATGATTACTTAATCTGGTCTCATATGTTCTGATCGTTATTGATGGCCGACCGTTCAGTGTAGCTTTTGTTCCTGAGGCAATTGGTGTTCAACGAGTGGCTGAGGGGATCGAAGACTTGATGAATCACGCCGTCTTTGATTCCGGACATATAGAATATCTATCATGATTCAAATGATTCAAATCTTATGGTTGAACACGATCTTGTTCCATCAACAAACGGAAGCAATCTGTAAATGTACAATCTTACCGTTTGGTTTTGAGCGATCGGTTACTGTGAAGTTATGAAACGGTTCATCTTGGTTTTCGAATCTCCCATTTAAGGCAGCACTGAGTTAGCGATGAAAACTGACAGTATCAGTAATGAAAATTAGTTTACGAAACAAGTCGTCGCGCGAAATCGATATTCACTATATTGTTAAAAAACAATGCTTCACGTCCAGATTGTTAAGAATCATTGCTATATGGAATCATGATTGAAATGGATCTGAGTCGAGTTTTTAAAAACTAGGCTATGCCAGGTGACTTACAACAGTTCATTTACTGTCAACATTGTGTGACACGATTTTCATTTGTTACTGTTTCCTACGAGCTCAAAGAACGCTGCACTCGAAGTGACCGACACAAGACGCATGAGTTTTCTGTGGACAGCCTAGGTAGGACGAACGCCTTTTACTTTACGGAAAAATTATAAAGCTTTACTGATTGACAGAGGAGTCGTAAAAAAAATCCGTTTTTATGCTGAAAAAGTTTATGAAGCAGAGAAACAATGTTTGAATCACCACAAAAAGGGGCATGCTGCACAGATGCAGTGATTAATTCCCGTGACTCCCAAAACGCTCAGCATGGTTGCGGATGAGTGTTTCAGACTCCAAGTTGACTACTCGTCCTCAACGCCTGTCAAAATGCTCCAAAATGACGGGGAATCTTCGCCGGTGTTTCCACCAAAGTGCGAAAACGAAAGCGAATATCCGGTGGTCTGCACCGAGCTGATCGATCTTCAGGAGTCAGTTAGGGAGAAGTGGCCAAACCCTGATTCCAAACAAGTCTGGGACGGTGCAAGAAGCATATGGCTGTATGTTCATCGGTATCTGTGGCGAAGGGATGTGCTGGGCCTCCAGGATGTCAAGGTCCATCCAAAGCGCAGATGGGCTGAGCCATCAATCACCGATTCTGGTGGCTTACAAGACTCTCAGGTAGCCCTAATGCTTTGTAATTTAGACTGTTTGGTCAAAGGCTCAGTGTGGGGTGCCCCAAGCCAAATTTTACCTCGGCTTGAGCAACAGAACGGTCGCTCAAGACTGCTGAACGTCAGCGCCCTCGTTCCCATTTATGTATGCACCGAATGGGCATGCGTGCGGCGAGTGGAGAAAAACCACTGGATGCAGGCAACTATTCCCACGCATCAAACCAACCACTTTTGCAAAGCACGAATGCGCGAAACACAGGAAGAAAACCATTGAAATCAGTCCACACTGTGCAGTGTTCACGGGAGGGTGAGCTGTTCGGGGTTGGTCAGTGATTACGTTTGGTGAAAAACTGCTCATCTTCATCGGTGTGGAATATTTCTAACGGGAATGAAACAGCAATTGAAGCAGTCTTTGGATGGTGAACAGTATGAAGGCCGCGTAATGCGTTTGTTTGCGTATAAAACCTAATCTCCCGCTATTGACAAAAAAAATCATTTGTAACTTGGACATATTCACTCGGGATCACAACAGTGCGGAAGATCATGGAATTAACCGATAGGAAAACCAAATCAAAAGGGTCAAAAACTTTACTCCAAAAGAGAAAAGTCTAAGCAACCTGGTACACAAAAATGTCAGGGAAATTTTTGTAAATGCTCTTGATGAAAAACTCACGCGAATACAGGTAAAGCTTGGAAGTTTACGGGTTTCGCCAAACGATTAAGCGCAATGACACACTCCGTTCGCACACACTTAGAGGGATGCAATCAATGAAGCAGATAAATTGGGCTCTGATAAGGCATGCACTGAATCGATTTTGGGCGAAGGGCAAATGCATCCAGAAGGTAACTAATGTACCAAACAGCGATTCAACATGCAAGGTGCGAGAGAGGCAACAAAAGTCAGTTACTGGGTGGTCAAAATCCAAGAATCTGATCTGTGAGAGGGTTCCATTATATATGGCTTACTAACATGAGAAAAAGCATGCCGATGTTTTGGACTTGAGTGGTTCCATAAACACAGACAACACGACTATGGTAAATTAGGATTGACTTGGTTTCAAGTCACTGTTAACCTGAAGGAGAGCTACGATGACCGGCAGTAGTCATTAAACAATAAGAGGCGAGCGAAACAGGAGAACCGTGACGGATTAGAATTGGGATCGTTTATGACAGTACCAGACAACAGACTATCAACTGGTACAAATTCTTTGGAAGTAAAACAGGTTAGAAAGTTTGTAAAACTTAAAGATAATCTGAGGGGATTCATTAAATATAGTTGAGTAGCTGGAATCCTGTATTTTATATCAAAAGATCCGAAAAAATGATGTTCGTCGTAGCTTATTCGGGTGCACCGAATCTTTCTAGAGTCCCACTCGCTGAACTTGGCTCTAAGGTTGGACAGTTTTCACCAACACCCGAGACGGAAACGTCAATGCGTGGGTCATGGAAATTAGAAAACCAAAAACCGATATGAGAGAGACTTAGATGAGAACGGGAACTTGAAAACTGATCTTTTTCCTAACCTTAAGTGCATTGAGTAGGGCCAGAATCAATGCCACCAATAGCCTGGGCCGATAGGATTAAATGAACTCAAATGGGATCAGACGACCGATTTTCCTCGAAATTGGCTGAAAATTTTCTTCTTCGAACGTCACGTGCACTATCATAGGCGGAGGTCGTATCGTGTCACTGCGCAAGTGTTGAGGTTCGGGGATTTCAAGGGTTCCGAAATTCTCACCGAAGCAAAAATTGATAAGGGGAAGAAAGAACTCTGCAATTTGTGCCAGAGACGATGTTGTGAAAACAGTCAGGATACTAGAAGTGAATCAACCAAGTAATTTGCAAATCGTACCCAATCCGTAGGCCAGACAGCTCGGTCGAGATAAGCGTAACCTAGATTTTGGCTTTCATGTTTACACCCCACCAAATAGTAATATAACGATAAAAATTGGTCTCGGCAAGCCGGTCGCAGCCAGTTGAATATGGTGAGATTTGGGACTGACCGATATCCAACTTTCACACCTCACCACACCAAGTGGTTAGCCACGGCCGGCCAGTGCGGCGTGGAATTCAACGAATGAAAATGACATTGACGGGCAGATCAATTTATTGAAATCTTATTCAGCAGGCGAGTAACCTGGCTGAATTTGTTGATGAAGAATGAGTTCCGAGTACGTTCTCCAGCAAGACGATTTGAATGGTGACACTTATCACGATTCTGGAAACTGGAAAAGTCTTCCACATGTCTAGGCCCAGTTTTCAGGGCATGCATGCACAACAATGATGTGGAAAGGGCCTACCACAGAATCATGTCTATACCATTGGATATAATCGGGACACGGAGCAGGAAATCTCGCAAGATCCAAACAAAACCAAACAACAACAGCAACAACTCACGGGCAACCAAGGTGACATTATTAAGATAACTAATATACGCATATTATTGCCTATCATATTAATTCATAAGTGGGACAGAGTATTTTTCCAAATAATACCTGGATACTTAAAGACAGATGATGTGGTATTAGGTGAATCCTCATATTTGGGGTCGTGATCCGATGACTTCTTAGCAGATTCCACCAACGAACGATCTTGATCTTCTGGTTTACACGATCGGTAAAAGCCGCAGATACATTCTTCTACGAGAAACAAGAGACTTCGGGAGCGAGGAATCTCGTGAATCCCAACTCGATGGTTCAACTTGGCTTAAAAAAGTCGGTTCAGTGATTAGGGTTTTCATATTTTTTCATATCATCGACTGACGGCCTCGATCTATTTTCCAATCGCTATCGCTATCTCTCTCTCTCGTGAAACGCGATACAGCAACGCAGGCGTTCTGTGAGCATGCACAAAACATGACCCAACTACCTCAATGTGTTCCCATTCATTACCTCTTGTAAAGTCTGGATTCTAGGACCCAACACCTTACGCCTAACTTCCGACTTGCTATTTTCCATCAAGATATGTGCCCTGGCTAATAGAGTAGAAGGAAGTGGATTGCTTGACCATACTGTACACATTCACAATGACTTATCCATTCGAGAAGCAAGAAGAAAAACAAATCCGACAGCAGTTGGCCAAAACGCAAACCATGGAGCATTAAGCATTCTCAATGAGGTAAATTCACTAAGTTGGTAGTTTACTGTGAGTAAAATGAGATCATGTTCAACAGATAATTAGTCGAGATGTCCAGAACGTGGTGGGTTTTCGTTTGGCATGCATTTTCATTGTAATACCTAGAGAGTCTGCCAGTGACCATGTAGCGCAGTGAATGTGCGAATAACAACCACAACTCCTAACCTCCCTTACAGCCATTCTTGATTATCAGCGTAGCGTCAATTTCCGAGTAACGCTGTCCTCGATTCGCATTGATTGGAACACACAAATTGGAATACTGCTCATCAGCTCCCAGAGGTTAGCTACGGCCTTGCACGTCTGGTAGGCGTTAAAATCGTACGGCCGAATTCTATTTCGTTTTGGACAATCGGGCAGTACTACACAAGAGGCAAACTGAAGCACGTGGTAGAAAATCCATTGTGGGAAACAGGGGTCAACAAAAGAGGGGCGAGCTTAACACAACTTAGTTCTTTTTCCTCTTATTCTTCACCAGCATTATTTTTGCCTTCCGCTATTGTTATACCGGCACGCGGTCTATACACAGACTTGTGTTTATGATGTGATATATATATATATATATATGATCTCAGAAAGCAATAATGACCTAACCAGTAGGATGTTCCGTGTCTTTGCATCGTAACACGAACTCTCCAGCAGTGAGTTAGTGGCATACATGGAGAATTAACGTCCACATGAGCTCTTGACATACGTTTGTGATTATGTGTGGAGAATATGAGCTTTATATATCGACTAAATTATACAGTATGCTTGAATTATGAAACAGGATGGTTTTGAAGCAAAAAAGGCAAGCAACAGACAAGCTGATCCTCGATTAGTCAGGTTGGCAATCCAAAAATAGTCCGTTACCGTTACAGAAGAAAGATCAGCAGGTGGCATGCGAACCGAAACAAAAACAGACTTACCAAATTATTCTAAATACGTGCGAGAACAAAAAGACACAAACATTAGCCCAGAATGTTGTGCATATTTGTACTCGCAGTTTTGATCAAACAGAAAAAAGGACAGAGATCCAAATTGCAAAAAAACCCAGCGTATGGATGGGAGATAGTAGAAGACAACCTGATGTATCGAAACTTGAATTGTACTGGGAATACATATAAACGATGTACACTGGTATTTCACTATTAAAGGAAGTAAAAAGTAAACAAAGATTAAAAAACTTTGCACTTCGGCGATCGAAGAATAGCTAATTTGCCAAGCCTTGGTTTCTAGTTACAGTCGTGCAAAATGTTTTATGGCCCATCGGTCGATATCTCTGAAGTCTTACTCTCACAAAGTAGAACAGATATTCTAAAGACAACGGGACCAAACAATTCTTACGTAAAAAACCCACCCCGGAGACCAAGGGTTTCGGTCACAGGGTCTGTAAGTTTCAAAATTTATTCGACCTATGGACAAGAATAGCACCAATCTACCGGAATTTGACTAATCATCATGTAAAATGTTACCATGTTCGAGTTGGCAAATAAAGAATTAGCGAAACTATGAGAAATCTTTGACTTCGTCGGGATTCGAGCCCATGGATGGACGCAATGCACATAATTGAACCAAGTGTACCCTTCGAATCGAGCTAAGATGAAGCGCCACAGGATGTTCGGATGTTTCAGGTAAGAATAAATAGATTATTAGATTTGGTAAATTTGACAAACAAAATTGCGTAATCCTATCCATAAATTCTAACAAATAGATTCCGGTCGGTTCATGGGACAATCTAGCCCTAGGTGGTGAATTGAGAAAAGAACACTGATTTTCTGTAACATACGCCATGCATGACTGAACTGAAAAGGATATATCTCACAATCACCCGGGCCCATCACACGAGAGGTAGGCAATAATCGAGATAGCATAGCACCTTAAAGGATCTCATTGGGTCAGGTGCGATAATCAGTCGGACGACTGCGAGTTGTCGTCTATCACCATCTCATGTGATTTATTTATGCAGACGAGCAATCAATAATCCTTAATTGATCTGTCCGAACATGTTTCGACGTAAGCATTGTTCATCAGTTCAATGGGAACCGATAATGTTTTCTTAGTATTCGATGAACACGCAATGAATTGGTTATAGATTTTCCAATTATCAACCGATGGAGCGACACACTCTGGTTTTGAGTATCATCGTATACACTGTCCAGTCGTGGACACAATGAAGGAAGGAAGAAGAGAAAACAAAGACGTTTACAAAGTAAGATAAAGAGGAGACGCGTAGTTGAAGTATCTCAGAAGCAGTTACGTCACAAACCTGACCATAGTCAGCTTATCTAACCTTTTCAATGATAAGACGAGATCTTGTGGACATCAAAGAAAGTCCTAACTCCTAACGTGTCAAACAAACTGGTGAAAATCCTCATAGTGTATTGTAAAGTAATGAACGGACCACCTCGATCCAACTGTCAAGCCAAACCAAATTCAGATAAGTGTACACTGAGGCAGCCTATCAGTAAGCCGGTTCGGCGAATGGCTCATCCATTCACTTTGATTTGGACACGGTCTGATAACCGAACTTTGAACCCGTAATTTACTTCGCCTGACATCAGCACTTCATACACCTTAGTATTGCCATCGATATGTGGCAATAGCGAAAAGCGGAATCATCGACAAAAGCAAAGCCTGGGAACCGGATGCTGATAAACAACACTGGATGTTACAACTGGGCCATCTGCATGCGCGACAGTCAATCACTCGATGCAAGATTACTGAGATCGCGAGACTAACAACGAAAAACCTGATACAATCCAAAAGGGAAGGATATAACAACGGACAAAAAAGTGATTGTGTGTGACGAGATGACAAACTCAACAGCGTATAATCAAGTTCGAACAGTGTATCTAGGAAAGCATTGATAAAAAGTTACACTATTTGATCACAGAAGAAAAAAAGTGAAATTGAGAATTATCATGGATTAGGGTTACCAAATGTTGCAGAACTTGCAGCTTGATATGCATACTAGGAGAATATTCCCCAGGGTCGAACTGACACAGGTGGCTGTGGACAGGAAATTAACTGAAATCACGAACATGAGTAATGCGAAAGAAAATTTTGACTATTTTTGTCTTTACTCACGCCATACGAAAGAGAGCAGTGATCTGCGGAGTGATTTTGGATACCTGGACTTCAGCAACTGGAGATGTTTTATTGGACTGTCCAAGACCGTGATATGGGAGTCCGGAATCCAGAGTCAACGCATACTGAAAAAATCGGGGACAACAATTGACACATGTCTTGCGAAGGAGTTCCTGAATCCGTTTATCAATCTGTTCCACATTCAGGCTAACCAACAGTTGAAGCAAGCGTGTAGCCATGCGCACACCAGTGATCGAACAAGGATTAATGAGCAGCAATTGAACGGGGTCAAGTAGCCAGTCCGGACGATCTAGATCAATTTGCTATGATACGAACAAAGGATAACAGATGAACGTTTATTAACGATCATGCTTCGATTTGTTGATGGTGCACGACTGGAATACAAAGATAACAAATCGTTGGTAAAAGAGCATGATTAGAAATGGAACTGATTAGTACTTCATTCAGGTCCACTTCGAACAGATGTAAGAAAAAAAGGAAAGAAAGTGATAGAAGAAGAAACAGCGTGAAGCTCAAGCCATGACATGGTGTCGGTCTATCACGATGTTAAAATCAAGTCTTGCTTCCGTCGGTTCCTCATATTCACATGGCTGGGAATATCAAGATTTATGCTGCGCATGACTCCACGCCTCTACACATCACACCGAATTAGTATTGAGTATATATATATATATATACGTATATAAAGTAGTATCTGGATGAGTAAACAAAACTCCCCCGGAAGCACACAACCGGTTTCGCTGGTTATTGCCGCTCGCCAAGTATGCGTGCCCAGTACTCTCGTACAAACATCCTTATACTTGTACACCTCCATTTGATATGTCGCACCAGAACCTTATTTGTAGCGTCAGAAGCATGCATGGAACCTCTTCGTTGAAGAGTTCATAGAAGAAACAATTGTGATTCGTTGATAGTTTCTTGTTAGTTGGGCTGAACCAACCCTAAGAACCTCAGGACGGAGCTGCCTGCTACTGGGAGCGTCCTTGGATTGTAGATAAGGGAAAGGCGATCATTCAGGCGGTTAGCTGTGAATACGGTAGGCTCAGGCCCACCGAATAAGCACCCGCGGACAGCCAGCGGTAATGCGAGGTCGTAGGGGTTTTTTGTCTGGCAGGCGATCTCTAAAAAATACCACAAGAGTCGGCTAGTGAGTGTCGCCCGCAAATCAAATGAGACCACTGCTCCTTGTCGTGTTTCACTGAACCGGTGAGGATTTCCAGAAGAGGCGTATCATCCAATCAACTGGCCACCGGCTAACGTTCGATGGTGCCAGGATGTTTCACTCATAAGACCAGAGCCTTGGAGACGATGTCATTGAGATCGGTCTCGATCGCTTTGAATGTAGGTTTTTATTACATACTCGATGCATGGGTGTGGTGAAGGAAGAAAGTCCCGTAGCCGGTAGAACCATCCACATGGGGGGGGGGGGAACGGCTAAACAATGACCATGAAACCTGCAGCAGCACAGAACCACATAAGGTCGCAATAGGCCCGATGTAGTTACGCGCGCAGCGACAGTGAACTGTTTCGAAATCATTGTGACGAACTATGTTAGGCTTATAGAACGGCATTTTTTGACCAAGATCACGATGCGGGACAGCCGGGTGTATCAGGTGTCATTTCTAAGTGTCGTGGTCAATGAATTACTTACACTCGCCCTCTCACTTCATCTATATGCCTTCCTATTTATTAATTACTTTTTTGCTCAATATTGGTTTATTAATTGCACTTGCGAGTAGTTGGTTCGTTGAGACAGAGAACAAGCACGGTGACCGAATATCAAGTGTTGTAAGAATAGTTCTGAACTGAACTAAAATGTGAAAACAAAGTCGAAATAGAGACGCACCTTCCGCGTCATTCAGTTACTTGCAATTCTATCAGTACAATGTACTACAGAAAAGAACAAACAGGGTGAGGCGTAAACATGGAATGGATTCTGAACACGGACCTTGATTACTGAGACCACATCAAGAACGGTATCTGGCCGTCCATGTTGGGAAGCAAGATGACCTTGTCTCGGTGATAATTCGCCTGGTGCCATCTTGTCGACCAATCGATCTAACAATTCACCCAATTCGACCAATCCGGGTATGGCTCGATGCTTGGGTATTCGAGTACAATAGTCCATGAGAACAGCCAACGGTATGGACACGGCCACAGTCTGGCAAAGAAGTAGGAAGAAAGGAAACGTGAGAAATCCAAAACGATAACTGAGGAAGTGAGACTGTTGTGGTGTAACAGTATAAATATCAATCCTTTTGATGTTGGCGGTTGGGAAGTAATTCATAGTACCAAGTTCATTCAAAAGGACAATCATAAAATAGTTATGTTTAACCTACTGGGTTATTTGAGTACATTTTATGAAAACTCCATCCGCATAGTTAGAGCTATTTATAACCAGAGCAAACAGATGACTGGAAAGGCAATTATGAGTGAGATTCAACATATACTAGTTAATGCACACTCCTGATTTATATCACTGAATGTCCGTTATCATCCTTGATTTCTCCGTGGCCTGTTGCACTACTCGGTCTCCCAATTCGAAGCAGACCTATTTATTTGGGATTATAGTTATAACCTTTGAATGGACAAGCGCACCCAGAAAGGCAGCAGCGTTATCCAAGACAACTCACTAACCAATAGATTTGTCCATGCGGCTATTCTGGCAAGTCTTGCCGAGAGGTGGAACACGATAAGTGGGGATGGCTCTATTTATTTGGCTAATTATTCGCGCTCCACTGCAGTGTCACCGGCGGCGCTGATACTTTCTTTAGGAAGAACGATAGTCAATCAAAAATCCACTAAATTTCACAAAACAGCAGATTTTTAGCGATCGTCTATTCAGTGAGCCTAAGCTCACCTTGTTAATGGCTAAGCTTCAGCATTAGTGGTCATCCACAATGTGGATAACATGCAGTTTTGGCCCTGATTCCCGGATAAGATTAAGACCATCTATCACAGTTCTCAACCTCTCCCAGTAGATTAGTTCCGGGCCAGACGTTTAAAATGATAATTGGAAATTCCGTAGGCAAGACTCACTACTCTTACGCTTAACGTAAACAATCAAACTAATGGAGGTAAAATATTTTCCACTCGGTCACACATTTCTCTTTAGGAAGACTAAAAACACCACTTACAATTATGCATAGCTTTGTCAAACGTATTTCACAATGATCATTAACAGGGTTCTCCTCACAGATACCAAAATCTGGAACAAATACGACAGATCGCTGAAAAACAAACACTAAAAATCACTAGTCCCAAAAAAGCACAGCTGAGAACAAAGTCAATTTATCAATTACGATCCAAGTGAGACGGTATTAGAAGTATGAAGACCAGCATACGGAAAGCGTGTGATCTGGTCGGACGTTAGATCATCATGATTTCATCTGATGCTCGAAATCACAAAGATATGAAGGACCGAAACGAATATGTAGGCGAACTGAGAAGTGTTGGAAACAATTGTTGCTTCCGTCAGATATGTTTGCAGCATCACCATAATTTACATAATTCATTCGCTTACGGTGATCAATAATGGTGATGACATTACCAAGAACAACAATAATGGATAATTATTAGTGGTAGAATGGCAGCAGGTATCTGCGGCTCCGAGTCGACTACTTGCACTTCAAGCTACTTGAAGTGGTCCCAAATGACCGTACATATCAAACAGCTCATGCTGATAAAATCCTACGCATTGTCTTCTCAAGGCAGAAGTGCCTCCATAAAACTGCAAGAGAGAGAACATCAATGACCGGCACTCTCCATCAAGTAGAGTGATCTTCGGTAGTCTGTTTGGGTGAAATGGCCAAACGGTGGTTCTGAACCAACCAGGGACGGCAAGGAAGCATACGGTTGTACGCTCATCGGCGTCTGTGGCGGGGTGCACTGGGGATATATATATATATATATATATATATAGGTATATATATGTATATATATAGGTAGACATACTCATCGGTCTGCACTGGAGTGCCCGCCGCTTTTTCATAACATTCCTTTTGGAGCCGATTTACACTTGAGATTTGGTTCCGCGACAACTCGTGAGCTCTTTACGTACGACATTTCATCTACATCCAAAAAAATTAGCAACGAATTATCAACCTAAAAGTCAACGGTGTTTGTTGTGGCCAAGCTTAGGGGATTTTATCCCCTAGTCGCCACTGCTACTAAAAGACAAACATCTTCATTATTTGATTCCATTTGATCGACACTATCTCTTGTTTCCGTGTGGCAGAATGAGTCAAGAAGATGAATACGCATCTCTGTCTGAGCGAATCTAAGAGCATTATGTTCATTGGCTAACGAAGAGTATCAATAAGCTCATAACCAATGCGAATAAAGTGCAAATAATCGACAACGGACGTAAACTAACAAAAGATTAGAGTACTTAGAGCTGTCTACTAAGTATCATAGAGTTACTCCGAAAAGAAATCGGAGAAAAAGCATGGCTACAGTTGAGCCGCATAATATCAGAGTTCATCTACCAAACTGTTGTTCGCAGAAACAATTCGCCAAGGCATTGCGCCTCTTGGGACCGACAGTTAACGAAGCAGTGAGGCAAAAAGATAGAACCACAGAATTGGCCGAAGGAGGCATCCGAAACACATTATTATGACAATAATGTCATCAATTAGTGTGAACAATATGGACAGTCCATGTAGCATGTATCAGTTTCAATAAATCTCCATGTGTATCGCGAAAGGTTACATGAAAAATCCGGAAAAGATAGATTTCTCTAGTTTTCGCATGTTCAGACATACTCATGAAGACACCAAAAGCAGATGAGAATTCACAGGGGAGAACCTAAAATTTGAGCTGAAAACCGAATCAAAATTGAGCAGGGATTAAACATAGCTCGGCACATCAGCTACATAGCAGCTCCATGAGCGACATTTCGACCGATCGAACGTCACAAAGAAAGACGATAATAGACCAACATACAGCCACAGCAGACCAGTGGCGGTGGTCATGTGACTAAGAATGAGCGCTAGATGGTTAGACGCGATGATGAATTAGGGGGCAAAAGTCTGCTCAGATTCAGCAGTTAATTAGAAAGAACAGATATTTTGGACGTATCTTGCGCGAGTTGCAGAAACTTCGCATAATTCACTACTCTCTGTGACTCACTGAGCGGAGGACACAAAGTGTATATAGTTTTGCTGAAATCAAGATGGTTCAGTTCAGTTTTCACAAATATAAACCTAGCACCAACATGCTTCAATGTTTTTTTTTGCTGCGAATTAATATGTTAAAGAGGTATATAGAAGAAGAGAAAACTCGAATGCAAGAAAGCTACCGAATGCGGCACTTAGCCGTATCACCTACTGTCTCCAACCATTGCTTGGGAGACGGAACCTATGGATCCCAACTCGGTAGGCTAATCGGATTTACAAAAGCCATTCTGCAGATTAAGATTTTCATGCCTTTTTTCCGAGTTACCGACCGGTCACTTCGCACCATCTAGCCACTTTATGCCTCAGATAACAGCGTATAACAAGGTAGGCGTTCTGCAGTCATGCGTGAAACATGTCCCAACCAAATTAATTTATTCATATTCAGTGGCATCGAAAAATCAAGGCAAACAATTCACTCACCCGAGCATTAGCCGATGTCTCTTTACTATCCACATCCGTCGGTACATTGGTCATTCCAATTAGTCGTTCCAATAGAACACAGGCTGCACGGACTGCCTGGTTTTGCAACCCCAAAGGTAATGGATTTCGAATGCAACCAGCACACTTCGAATCGACCCTGTCGTGAAGCAGACGTGGAGCGATAAAATAATCCCATAATAAGGCCAGTTGTTGCTCGGTTGCATTGGAATGTAGCGGACCAACAATCAGTTGAAGAGATACACGTAGATCAGGCAGAGACTGGAAGGATAAAAGGGGGAGGGGCGCCAATGTAGTTACATAAAATGATTGATAAAAAACGATAACAGTGAGTAACTGACTGATTGCGCAGGCACGACTACTAATAAGGGATAGAAGTGCATAGAGAACTTCATATTCAAAATCAACAACCGAAAGCGATGAACTATTACGGTGCGAACGCCGCGGGGGCCGGTTAAATATACACGTTCCGCGGGGATCTCGGTTCTTAAGAGGGATTTTACAAGATGAAGTGGGAATCGAGATCGGGGAAATATGTTTTTTCGAATGGCATCCGCACCTCGACAGTAAGCTCTAGAAGGACCAGTATGGATCAAGAAGAAATCATACGCATTTGCGATAATCATGATTCAACTCACAAAACTACCGGAGATATTTATTTACAGTATCAATAGAAGGAAACGTTGTTCAGGAATTCCCGTTCACCATGTTTACAAATCCAGAAATAAGGATAAGGCAAAGCAAACGGGTATAGATGGGGAAAAAACTCACTAATTGTGGGATCAGAGGCGCAATTTTTTCAAGCAGAATTTGACTGCTTGTTGGACACCGTCCGATTCGGGAGAAGAATTGACGGACCGTGGAATCACCAACTTGCCACAAAGTGAACAGTCGTTTGGTCAAAATCAAGTGTGAATCCGGGTCAACATTTGAGACCGCAGTGAACAATTCGTGACATAGTTTGGCGAGCTGTTGCATGAATGAGATCTAATCAAATTAGCAATGGCAGACTAGCGGAACTTCGACAAACTTTTGGGACAAATCAAACAATTTTAATCTCCAGTTAATTTATCAAACCAACTCCCATCAGATACCCTTCTCATAACACGAACGAATATAGAGAAATGCAATCAGCTGGGCTAAACATTTTACATTGATGTCAAGAGCTCGGGACTTTTGCAGGCAAAATGTCACCTGAACTAACGAAGTCAATAACTGCAAGGTCACAGCATTTTTCCATCAGGGGTATTGTGCCATCTGATTATTCATACAGTTCGTTTAAAAAGATCTGCAACGTCAGACGCAGTACGGACATACAGGCATAGACGAGGCATAGACCAGGTTTACATATCTTCGTACAGCTTATTATGCTATATAAACAGCATGTGTTAATCCACTAAAATATACCAGAAAACGGCAAGCACCAAATCTGAGAATCTCAAGGAGCAACTGTGATCGAAGGGACGAATTCATCAACTTAAATCACTTGTTTGGTTTCATCAATCATAGAGGTGCGCAAAGATTGTTCCAGTCTATGTATCAATCCGACAATCTCAATATTGAACAAAACTATCAACTGCATGAAAGAAACAGATTTGTAGACATGAAAACTGACCTTTTCCTCTCGATCCATCGACTCGTGTAGATGAGTCACAAGAATTGTCTGGGCCACAATCTCATCTGCAACAACACCGGTCGATTGCAACCAAGGATCCGGGGCAGTGTACTGGTTTTCTAAAACTCGGCTTGTGTCACCAGAGTGCGAGACAGCGGAATGACGAACGCAGGCGATGAACCGGTGCCAAAGAATGTATATGACAGGTTCAAAATGACCCAATGACAAAATCCGATTGGTGATAGACTGTGTGAATCAAAATAAGATGTAAAAAGGAAATGGCAAAATTGATCTGACTTTATTGTGCTTCGCTAGACATTTCGTTTATACAAGTCCGACATTCGTCGTACCTACGAACACGGAAGTCAAGCCGGAACTATGGCAAAACATTCCCCATTATCAACTTTACCGCAATCAACACAAAGAAGTCCACTGCACAGTCAAACCAGAGTGATTCCACTTAGCAAATGATTGTTATGTAAACTCCTCTCAATCGCGAAGATATTGCGTCCAATTTACAGTCATCTGATGAAATATAATCGGTTAATTAAGACCACCTTTTAGCATAAGATTCAATTTCGAACCAAAACCTAGTCTTGCGAAGACACCAAAGGCGCCTCTGTGGATGACTTCATCAAGAGAAATGGAAACTTATCTGATTCTCAAATCAGAAGCACAATGTCATCAGGTTATTTTAAATCGGACAGCTTATTGTCGATATATGCACTAATGTATTCATCTACATATATTTTTCATAAATATTATGTGCACAATATTTCAGAAGGGAGTCTGAAACCAATTGTAAGCTGCCTGAAAGAGAAGAGAACGGCAATAGCAGAAATCGAATCCGGAGCAACCAAGTCCAACTGCCTGATGCTAGTCTACGTTCTGAATTCACACCATCGGAAGGGAAATAGTGAAAAGTGAGGGAGAATGAGCAACATATGGTGGTGGATTTGTTACCGTCGCAATGAAACTGCACCTTGGCGTAGTGTGATTGCTCGTGTGCCCCATGACCTAACAAACTATGTAGGAATTCTTATCCCAAGCCAAAAATCTAATGATGTCGGGAAAGTTAATGTGCATAGACCTGACAAAGTGCTCGTCTCTTCCTGCTTCAAACAAGCTGGGTAGTGATAAGCATGCGCCTGTTCCGACTTCCCGTGCTGGATTAAAATCTCACTGCTTAGTGGGTCAGATTTTTGAGCCAGAGGCTCCAGCTGGGGTTCTCGAAGAAAACCTCTTTTCCGGAGTGAGCAGCCGCGAACTATCAATCTTTCGAACACCTCCAGCATCTTCCCCACAGTGGACCTTCCAAATTTCCGTTCTTTCGATTTACGGATCATGCTAGAGGCCATGAAGAATTGCAGTTCGGTCGATTTATTTGTTGTCAGTATTAAGAGAAGAGGGCTAAGTAGTTTGGACGCACTTAGATGCCTTCAATGTTTGCATGCTTAAACAGAAAGAACAACAAGCTACCCTAGCTAGAAATTTTAAAACTTTAAAAATTGATGCATACTGTCTCTCCGAAACGACCATACAGCACCGCGTTTCTGCAATCCCACATCTCTACCGTGTCGCTCTTCGAACATCCGGTGATCCGGTTTCGAGCGCTCGTGGTCAAGCTGGCGTTGGGATCACTCAGAGCATAAGACTGGATCCTCGATCAGCAAAAACTTGTGTGGAGTTCGGTTGAACGGTTTTGCACATATCACCAGTCGATTAAACCTTCTTTGATTGTTCGTCGCATCCACTGATTGATGCTCTCCTGAGGCGAACGACGAGTTCTACCGCCATTACGCTCGATTACTCCGAAGTGTGCGTAGAAAGGACAGTGTGGTCGTTATTGGTGATTTCAACGCCCGACTTGGGTACTTAGTGGAGATGAAACGGCACTTCGGAGGCCAACTTTCTGTCTCAGTCGATCGGATCGACAATGGAGATCGTCTCACCCAGGTTTGTTCTGACCACGAACTGTTTCTGGCGAACATCAATTTTTGTCACAAAAAGTGACATCCGCTCACGTGATGCCCTCTTTCACCTTCGCAGTAAAAGACTCAGATTGGTCATGTAGTCATCGGTCACGGGTGGTGCAGATCATCCATTCTGGTTCACACCAGTGTACTCAGATCATGCTTTGATCGGTGCTCACTTTTGTTTGCAGAACCACACGCTCAATACAACTGATTCCACAAGATAATCGCTGAATTCAGACGGCTGTCGTCTTACCAGAATATCTGGGATTCAAGAGTACATTGGGAACAGATCAAAGAAACTCCGAACTCAAGGGAACCGGTCACGCAGGACTCCGAAACCAGGTGAACATCAGAAACGACGGATATCCTCAACTTCAGGAGTTTTATTGTATGTTTGCAGGTCGATCCACCAGATGCCACATACAATCCCTGAGGCGTCAGCTGCCCAAGAGCCTGAGAAATGACCATGAACAATGATGGAAAGAGAAATGGAAAAGACTGTGGCTATCGAAAGTAGCCGTATTTTTTACCGACCGATTGGGAATATCGGTCCACGGAAGCCGAGCGTAAGTGAGGTGTTTAAAAAATATGACACTTCACTGATTCAGTTTCAAGACCGTCCCCGAAGCGTAGAGCAGAGCACTTCAGGGAGCAGTTTAGTTGGTCCACTGTGGACCTTCCACTTATGACTAAGAGCGAACCTTCATTTTGGATGGGATTCATTTGTAGACAGATGCAAGCCCGCCATGAGAAATGGAGGTGATCAAGCAAATAATTTTCCCAAAAAACCATAAGGCAGCGGGACCAGATGAACTCTCGCTGTCATTCCTCAAAGAAGATGACCTAATGTTAATGAGAGTAATCAAAACGTCTGGGTGGAAAAAAAGAAGTCTAGAGATAGGTGTGAATTGGTGATTCATTCTACCGATTTACAAAATGAGTGATAGATCCTCATGTAAAATTACTTCAGCAAACATAGCATCCTAAACGCATGTTTCGTAGATCCATCACCTCTGTTCTGCTTGATCCGAAGGCGGTTTTCTATTCAATCCATCATTCAGTTCTTTCACATTGCCTCTTACTGAAGGTCGTGCCAGAAAAATTCACCTATCCATCCGTTTCATTTGTCCCTGATTGCGAACAACTGCAGCCGGGTTTGTGCCCACCACGATCTTCTGTCCGAGTTCACCCCTGGGAACGATATTCGTCAGGATGATGCCTTCCAATTATTCTATTCACTTTTCTGATGGATATTATTATGGAAATAGATCTATCCTCGTGCGAGAATAATGGCATTGATACTGCCTCAGACAGGAAACCGTCAAGTTCAGAATATGCGAACGACGTTGTTACTGAGTGAAGACCTAAAAGCAAGTTACCCGCTCGTCTCGATCGTCTGGACGTTAGTGTCAGTATGCCTGTGATGCATTTTGCTCCTTTGAAGTGTCAAATGCTGCCGCAGGAATGGAGTGGTTCGGAACTGAATCCTGGTCTTGCGGAGGAATAACTAGATTAACCAGACAGACTAGGTAGTACTTCACTGTGTCCGACCGAAGAAAAGCGCACGTCCGGGTCTAAGATGAAGAGTCTTGTCCACTCGAGCTAAAGTCTGCAGCATGACAAGAGGGTTCAAAAACTCCAGTGATAGTCAATTTTGCTGTCGATTGGATTATGCGTGCAATGAATGACTTACTAGCGTTCAAATTTCCCTAGGTTGTTAGATTACGGAACTAGAATTTGTGGAAGACTTAGTGGTGCTCGCGAAAAACTTGACCACTTTCAATTGGCTCTTGAACGAGTTAGCGAACATGCATCGGAGATTGATCTTGAGCTAAATACCACCAAAATCCAAATGTTGGTTACACCATAGAGTCAGGCAAACCGAACCCTACGACATTCGTCACGTATGTAGCGCCTAAAACTCTCTTGACCTCTCATCTCCATACCAGCGCATCTAAATCAGCTCATAAGCATGCACGCTTCTAATGATCCAAATGAGAGTAATACTAACGAGCACAACAGTTCGATTTCAACCGAGACCATTTTAACACTTGACCGTTCACAACAAAGATCGAAATACCGAAATATCTTCAAGAAAAAGTGAAATAAAGGAATATGAATCGGGGATGTTGATTGAGGGAGAAGGATGCGTGTAGTACTTACCGTGAGTAGCTGTGCACAATCGCGATCCCAAGTAGCATCTGACAAAGACGAAATTTGATCCGGATTCCAGAAATTGAATTTCATCAAACCGGTCTGATAAATGTCTACAAAACACATCGAAAAAGGTTGCTCACGTAAAGAAAATAAATCACGAGAGAAAGAATTCACGCTGAAGAGAAGAAAATTTAGGAACCGAAGTAAAAGAATACGTCAATCGCTACAAATAAAAGACAGGCGTTGAAAACTCTGTCTATGCATTATCCGAATTCCAAAATTTTGAACCCAACTCGCAAGGCAACGTCATTTAGCCGGTTTCTCTTGGGCGCACATCACCAGGCACCATGACTGTTCTTAGCTTTGCACGTAATACTGCACGTATTTCACGCAACAAATCATCGGAACTTGTGGATTTATGAATACTTGGTACGGTATGTCTGCAAGAAACTTGCAGGTTTTAGGATTACACAGTCCAATAAGGGTAACTAGGCCTACCGGTCCAGACGTATATCGTCGGAGGCGCTTAGACATGGCACCGGCAATCTACGTAAACTGATGGCTTCAATACTTAATCGCATATTGGAAAGATATTAAATTCCCAGTTTCTGGCATCCCCCACAATAATGCTATTTAAAGTAACTACAACTTAAAAAATATCGACCAGCAGCGCTATCTTCGTCAGGATTGATCACAGCTAAAAGTGCCACTGACGAGCACCAATTGGGCGGGTAGAGGGCGAAACACTCTAAAGTCAACACAGTAGCATCCAGTGTGCACTAGACCGTTAAATTCCCCAACGACTCCGGTAGACACCAGTCATACGTGTTCTCCTCGACCACACACACTTGACAGTGCACCACGTCCAATTCTCAGAAAGCTAGAACCTTTCGGCTACTTACCAAACTGGATGAAGTACTAGTTACTCGGAAAAACATAACGCACCGAACAACTCACATGGAGCGCTGGTGTAATTCAACGTTATCCTCTCTTCGTGTTCGCGGAAGATTTACCACAGATTCGATCTGGTTTTTCGTTAAACAGTGTTGAAGGTCAAAGATACACTTTTTCCTCCATTCGGTGAAAAACACGTTGGTCGGCAATGCCACTACTTTATTTGCGTGTATAAATGGTGTGAAACATCGTGTGTCCCAACAAACGTGGATGTCACTTTGTCCCATCTGAAATCCTGTTCAAGTGTGTAATATTATTTTAGGGGATTTTTGGTCGAAAAGCATTGCATAACCAAAGCCAAAGCTGGTATGTAATAATAATAGTAATAGTGACGCTGACATCACCAAAACCCTCTTTACTGTTCACGACTTCGCCAATCCGATACACTTCAGTTCCGCTTACAGCAGAGGGTGACGAAGATGGTGTAATCGAAATCGCATTGACCCATTTGACTGGGATTTTGTTCGTTTCGTCAAGATCGATGAGCTGGTATCTAGTACACAATAACACTGAGGCTGTTCGCTGAATAACACTCCGGAGGGTTCATCGATTTTTTGCCTACTGGCACTTATTTCCAGTACAATCGCAAGTTTTGATCTTATTTTCAGTGTGCGAGTTTAGTGTCTTGCAGTTATGAATGCATAACCTAAGTTACCTACTTATAAAATGTATTTCTCATTACAAATAGAACATCTGGGATCACGAATATTACAAATTCACGAAGTTCCCTAAGATTCACTGCAACTTGCCACCCCCTTCAAACCACCTGAAAATGGAAGCTTGAGTCGCAATGTCATGGACCGATTGTTGGGTTTAAACCTCTGTGATATAAACTCAACAGGACGTGAATTCTAAGAAGGACCATAATATGAATAGTGTGAAATCCACAAACATCACATCACTAATGAGCGAATTGTAGCCGGGTTTTCCAGGCTCATCGATGCACTACTCATCTACCGACTATTCACGCCTCAAAAGGGAGAAGCAAAGCACACGAACCTTACCGGATTCGACTAAGTCATTTAGACTGATCAACTGATTAAGCAACAATTGGACGAACAGATCAGTTGATCCGCCAGCTCTCTCGGTTCCATTTAACGCCAGGAGTGAAAGTTGATTGGCCAATTGTGGAAAGCTGCGAAGATGACGATAAGTCGCATCCACGAGGGCATCAAGGACGTTCAGAGGAACTCTATTATGATGGATTATTTGAAAGAAAGTGGGAATAAACGAAGTGTTGGAAATAAAACGGATCAATTTGAAAAGATAGATAATCCTGTGTAAAGACGAAAAATGATTAATCTCCATCGCGGACAATTTTCTACGACCAGTGACAATGGCTTGTTGCTTACCGGATCGTCGTCTATTTCTTATGAATCCAAACAATGAGTAAAATTTTGGGGTTGAGATGACGAGCGATTAAAACAGATCCACTTAATGAAGTGCACGGATTTATTAGGCCACGAAATTCATTTGGTATCTAAATGGGAGAAATTATTGACATGAACAAGTAAACACCGGAGCACGAAGTTGATGAATTCGTGTTTTCTCAGCATAACTTTACACGGCTTGGAGCGACTTATTTATAACATGCTTCGCGCGAGAGTGTAGTGAAAGAGACATGCCACATAACCATTAGGACCCATTACACGGGACGCAGAGAACCGGTAGTCGTGGTCCTGAAATTTGGGATGGCGTAAAACCGCATAAAGTCTCATTTGGTCGGATGTGGTAACGAGCCGGACGATAACATCTAGAACCAAGACGACCGGCGGATTTGGGATTCAAACATCTCCGATCTCTTTGGTGGCAGATGCCTAGCCCCCTTGACCATCGCCGGTCACTTCGATGGAAAAACCGGGACCGAGATATGAAGGAACAGGTTTATTTTCATGGACGGCAGAAGATGGGTGCGTGATGTGACTGAATTATCCGTTGAATTATGGCCAAACACCAAACGAATGAATGTATTACCATTCTTCATCTGTCGTAAATAGTAAGAAAAATGAGCCGCCTTTTGAGTCCTTGTCTAGATTCCAAAATTCGTAAACCATTTATCGGGGCAACGATCCAAGAAGCCTGCTAGGATGGAGCAGTCTGGAATGATCAATTTCGCGACTGTTTAACAACCCTAAGCCTAGAAAATTTCAAATTTAGCCTATTTGGTTTGAGGTTATTCAATACCGATCAATTAATTCGGAATCAATGTACTATTTATCATCATATTCAAACCGCGTGGATTCGATAGGCGACCAAAGAATAAGTGTTTGTTCATGAGGTGTTTCAGCATCCGAATTCGCTTGATCACTGATTTGAGTACCACAAATCTCCAAAACAAAATCAATGAAATATCCATTATTCGATTGGTGCCGTTTGATTTATAGGATTGAACCTCACCAAAAGTGCGAGGAACAAAAAAGGAAACGAGACAAGATTAGCAGCAAGCGTTGCATCTAACAGTCAATCGGTAACGCCAATTCTCGGCTACTAGAGTAAGCCTCGATGCATGGACGATGATGAACAGCGTAAATATAATGAATATTCAAACAAATTTAATCGAGTACAACTTACATCAACAGGCTCAGTAATTTCAGGTAGTCTGTTGTGCCCTGACGTTGGCCGACACCGGGACAAGCAGGTGGCGGATGGGCTGTACTACCGGTGCCGTTCATGACTGGATCAGGTGCATTGACGAGCCGAATCAAGTTGAGAAATAGGCGTACACACGCTACTTGCATCACAGCCCATCGCCGAAAGACGACGGAATTTGTGTGGTCACTGAAAGGAGGCTGTCGATAAATAAACCGAATGGAGCGAATCAATCGGATGTCTTTTGGAAACTCAAGTAATAGAGAATGGTAGATACATGAAAGATGGAAAGTAAATCATAAGTGACCGATAAGCAGGAAATCACATTGAACAGACACTAAGAATGAAGTAGTAGAAACCGAAGGATGATGGAAGAGCTTTGTAAAACCTCACCATTAGAAACGATAACAAAAAGTTTTGCCAGTGACACCGGCAGACAATGAAGTAGAGGTTACGGTTCGCGGGCCGAACACAGAGATGACGCGAGTATAGGCAATACATGCCAAACACCCTGACCTAATCAAATTCACTTCTCCTTCTGGATTCGAGTTTGCTGGTTAAGTATCCTCCTTAAATACAGCTCGCTGTTGATAAAATTCTCTCAGTGACAGTGCTTATTGACAATCTTTGTTGAAAAATGTAAATACAAGGTGTTACCCTCTTAAAAACGCGCATCGTCTTTGTCTAGAACCCCTACCCGCTAATCTCTTCGATTGCCCACCGTCATCCAGCCGCTCTTCTTGGCTCTAGAAAAACACTGAAGTCAAGGAGGACATAAAGCTCGTCTTATTGCAGAAAAAAACCGAAGATGTCATAGGAATTACTTGTACATGTTTAAGTCTGTAACTGTCCCATATTTCATCGGTTTACTCAAACGCCTTTTGACTGATCCACCTTCCCAGTTGGCTTACAAAGTTAAAGTCACTTCGCAGCGTAACAGAGATTGCTGATGCCAACTGTTCGGCACAAACTAGCTACTGGCTTAGTCGGTTCGCCTTTCTGCATTTCCACCTTCCAATCGCAACCCAGTCACTTGGCCGTAGTTCTCTGCATGTGCCAGGACACCACTTTACGTGGACAAAATGCACTCGCCTTTGTTTACCATAGCGACCTGTCGATAAAGATCCCTGAGGAATCAACGGAATGGCTGCGTTTGGCTTTGGTACAGGCAAGACGAAATTAGTGGCTCCTTAGCCTTCGCGAACCGGGTGACACAGGAGGAGCAAAGAATTTTACACTGACTCCGCACATCCCGTGGAGGAGAAAAATCAAAGGAGTTCCCTGGAAAAACAGCCAGCAGGTAATTTTCAATAGATCTAAACGGGCGGTACTATCGTCATATTCATTTTTGCAATCGAGTAAACATATCAAGTTAGCTCGGATGCCAGTCGTTTGGATGTTGTCTATATCGACCAGAAGAGTGTTCCGAACGGTGAATATCGATCAACAATTATTCTACTAAAACAGAAAATCAACAGCATTGGAAACGAGGAATTTCGGTCGGCGGACGGAAGGTTAGCAATAGAATTGAATCATGTGAGGGTATTGAAAAGTAAACGGAGTATCTTATTTCAACACAAAGTCTGTGTCAACATCATGGTCAAATCAGAACAAACAAACTAATCAGCTTACGCAATAACGGAGAAACAATGGTAAAAAAACAATGGTGATGAACAGAAAATGTGGCTTGATATAGCGATCTTCCTAGGAGTTCCGTTTCGACCGCATAACTGGGAGTCATAACACGACGAGCATCCGCCGAGAATCAACTTGTGCAACAAAAGCGAGTCAGCAAATGGAAATGTGACTAAATGTTGCATGCGTTCTAACAGGATTAGGAACAGTAATGATATTTTGAAGAAGTTATGAATGAAAAATAATTCCCTAAGTCCATCTGAAGCGGAAATGACTTTTCACGTTCGGGTGAACAGCCAGATTTTCATGAAAATTATTAGGCATGCCTTTCCATGTTAAATTATCACTATCGAGTATTTCGTTGTTTACTTCAGATATGATTCAAAAACAGCATTGTCGCAGAACTTGTTAGTTGTTCTACGTTTCGCTTACCGTGAGTAGTTTATTTCGATCAATAAAGAAAATTTTGCATCTGTCAGAATCAATTGACAACTCATGAAACCGGGCTAAACAAATTCATGTCCGAAAATACTGATCCCACTGTTGGTTTGTCAGGAGTGCTAATCAAACAGTCATCTCGATTGTAAAGTTTACGACAAAAAAATGAAAAAAGACAATTCGTGGGGAGGAAAATCGCGTGAAAGGTCTTTGGTTCTGGCTAGTCGCAAATTGGGGATTAGAAAAGAGGACTGAAGTGCTCTTCTCACAAAAAATCGAGGCAACAGGAGCGCAAAATCGATTAAGTCAAACGTCTCGGTTAGGTCCACGGAAGCTGTACTTGTGCTATGAAATTCGAAAAAAAAGAATAAAACGGTCAATATTCCGAGAATCCGGTTGTCTATCCGTTTGATTTAGTACAGCTAAACAAGGACCGCTTTTGAAAGCGCCAAATAATTGAAAGTAGAATTTAGAACTGTTCTGGAAATTGAAGAAGATGAATTCTGAATTGCAAATGAAAAATAACTTACTCGTGAATCGACCACATGAATCAGAATCTCATTCAAGCGCTTGAGCATTTTGGAGCAGAGGTCCGCATTCAACACGGATTGTGATGTGATGGCCAGTAGTATGTGATCGAACAAGCGGAGCAAAGCATTGAAATCCACGCGATTGTCTAGAACTGCCGTACCCGAGTCAAGATGAGCAAGAACCGCGTTGAAGATCTAAAAAAAGATGAACGCATCGGAAAGATAACTTCCACAGGGCCACGTATAACCTGATATACTGTCACATTCGCCATCGATCTGCAACCTCGATAGGACTAAACAATTTAGTTTCACAGTCCTGTGGGCCACTTGCCTTAATTCGCCGGCAAACGAGGTCACAAGTCACGATTCCTGCTCAGCGCGGACAATCAGCTCAGTGCCGGGATTACCGATAAGTTATGAATGTTCCTAATGTACGATCAACACGTAGCAGTAATCCTCACTAATCTCAAGAACGGTTATTTGAGGCGAGCAAGAGGACGAAGGAGACTGACAGTTTCAAATGGGTGGAAATACATCAAACTGGAATTCGTACACTCCTGTTAGATCGGGAGTTATTTTCAAAATGAGCCAGTTTTTGTTCGCCCGGTTTTCGGGGATTTGCTTGAGAGCAATGTGCTCCTTAAGAGGACCTTATCCAACGTCAATTGAGTGACCAGTTGAGATCAGAAAGATATGTTGTGTAGTTAATGAACAGACTAATCTGCTAAGCGCTGCTAACTTAATGCGATCACTTGGAATAGCTGTAATTGTGATGGCTGACGAACGCAATATCGGACGTTAGACTGATACCCACACCGCAAATCATGCCTGCAATTATAACAGTACCTATTGTAAGCTCGAATCTTGCAACTCGGTCCATGGTGAAATTCAAAGAATGGGTTGCTCAAAGTGGCTCGGAGTCCGAGCCATTGGGTCTTTAAGCTTTGCAATCAGGGTACTTACTTTTGGCACATGCAAATCCTAATACTGGAGACAGAAATCAGGGCGCTGACTTAAGAACAGTACCGAAATACACAGCTATTTCAAGGCATTTTGCCATCCTGAATCACAAGTTCATCATAGGTAACAAGCTCTTCTATTGTTGGCCCTACTAAAAGAATTCAGTGGAATCACGGTTCGTAATTTGACCCGTTGGTAAGGTCCAGTTTTGACTTGAAGAGAATTCCCACTGATCAGACCAAACTCTTAGTTAATATCAGAGACAACTTTGAGGTCAACAACCTGATGGTACTAATGAGAAACCACTCATTCGGACAACTGTTATGCAATTTATGAGGATGATCCAGACCAAAAGAATCACACACCTAGAGCAAACGGTAAAATAGCAAAGCAAATGAAGAGAACTGGAAGTTAATTTCTTGGACAGTGCTTCACCGTTCATTACGTCCGACGGATAATGGAAGATGTCGATGCAAAGACACCCCAGTGAATCCACAAAGACCAGTTTGTTTCTATCTTCGTTCAACGAGTAACAATTATTTCGGCTAAAAGATTGCTATTGGTGGGAGTTTAACTAATATACACCCCTAATGCTCAGTCATCTGATTCAAGAGGGTAATTGTTATTGTTCTCATAGGAAGGAACAAACCCCATAACCTTTGCGTGAGATAATGCGCACCCAAACACCGGAACAAAATAGCTTTTGATACTCTACTCCCTTAGATGTACGTATACGCTGATCTTACCTTATCACAAGAGTGGAAAAGCAATGCGAGCTATAGAAATTGGTTCGCGAACAAATCGCAGACACCTGAAAGAACGCTATGGAAAACGTGATGAGCAACAGCCACTCACCGTTTCGACCACCTTGTACAGTCGACCACCGGTCACCAGAGTCCCGCGAACCTCCGTGGAGTCAGGGTTCAATGAGGCTTCCTCGAGGACCAAACACAATTGATCATAGCTAGCAGGCAGATGAGAAAGACGCCGCAGCATGAAACCCAGAATGGCTTCACGCTGAACTTCCGCTTGCCTAAGAACAAGTGACAAGATATCCATTAACTGATGGACGAAGTTATTGGGAAAAACAATCCAGTAATGGGACAAAATGCTTCGACTGATCCACCTAACATTTAATTGTATTGTAAGAAAAACGTTCTAATCACATCACTCAACTATTCTTTCTTATTTGAAACACGAGAAAATAAACTGTTGCTTGTCATCACACCTAGCCTAGTGCGGACCTTATGTGATTCTAAGGCAGTCCAAGTTTCCGGGGTCAAGGCTGCTATTCCCCACTCTTCTTCAACCGCTCCTTCACAAAATGGGCCTTAACGGCTACCGGGCGTCCCTCTTACCACGTTCAAGCTTCAAGTATGACACAAAAAACGTTACGGAAACCAACCTGCATCAGATATGAATCCGCGAGCTAGTGTAATACCAACCGTCGGATATAATCAAACTGACCAAGCAGCTGGACTTCCAGGGGGAAATCCATTTCAACAATGTATTTGATCAACAGGTCAAACAGTGTAATGCGAAAGCAAAAAAGAGACTGGCCTGTATTTTTTGTGCTCATAAGTCGACATCCGAGATCACATTAGTGGTATGAATCTCTTAGACCAGAAGCTACAAGCAGATTGGGGTACCGACTAACGGGAACGAAAACCGGAAGTTGATTTTCAATAGCCCAAAACACCTGGCTCCTCATGTCGTGGACAGATATCACAATTAAAATACTCCGTTTCCTCAATGCCCCGTTTACCTTTGGTATGTAGGCATCAGTGGATGCCTTTCAACCAGGCTCCGCAAAACTTTGACGATGACTGAGAAGAAGACTAGAACGGAAGGCTAATGATCTCCGCCCCACCGAAATGGCTATAATCGATGTATTGATGTCCAAGAGACAGACTCCGCAGCCTCCGTTATTCTTCTTCGGGATTCTAGACACGTACATATAGGGACGTACTTCTCAGTAAATTGGTTCCGAAATGTCAGTCAGGTGTTGATAATTAGATTATCTTCATACGACTACATTCTACGTAGGCGCCTTAGAGATCGCGAGTCATCGCCGACCAAATGTTTCGGCTAGTGGGCTCGTGGAATTCTAGTAATCATAGCAAGGAAACCGTCCGTTTCTACCGGTTCCTGCACAGACTTGTAATTGACAGTGGAGAAGTCAATACCGTAGGCTAAAAGTTAGCCACCGGAACTTGTCCCGGTGTTCCAACACTCGATGCAGTGTGAATACATGGTCAAGGCAGCCTCCGACACGTCTAAATCTCTTTTGGTTTGGTAGGGTACAGTGATTTCGTGCAACTACAGGGTGACTGGAAGCAACAGAAAATATTCGCATTGATACCAATCAGACTGACAGTATCGCAGATCGTTTTGTCATCTTTCTTAGACATAAGTAGCAGAACGGATGTCCGTTAATCACTGGGAAACATCATTAATTTCTCTGTATGGTGAAATAGCTTACGCAATGCACCAACCAGTGAAGATAAACAGGTGACTTTCCCGCTCATCGATTTCAGAAATAGTTGTCGAGCGACTTGCTATTACATCTGACCCATTGAGACCCTAAATGGTTCTGTGCCACTCAGGGTCATCGTTTCCAGTCCCCTGTTCCTCCATGCAATGAACCCTAGTAGCTTTGAGGCATGCACCTTCCACTACAAATATGTGCATTGGGTACAAAAGAAGACGTTATACAGTTCTAGTTGAACACGGATTACAGGTGGATTAAAGGACTGATCAAAACTGTGAAGCAGGATGATGAATAACAGCCGCGGTAACTGAACTTTTAATCCGTGATGGAGAGGGAGCTGAAACTTGTCACACTCACATTCAAAGGTCGCAATACTGATTGCCCAATCATCAGCGATCAGATCAAAGCGGTCCTTTCGATCACCAAGTTCAGGTGTTGAAAAGGAGTCTAATTTGGACATCGAATACAGATAAATCAGTTGATTCTATTTCCCTTAATCACTGGCATATTTTACTTAGGTTTGTCCGTCTGTCTGAGAATTTCGTAATGCCAATGAGAACATGATATTGTCACCTCATTTAGAAAGCAAAAGTGCTGACGGGAAGACCGCATCGTGACGAATACGTGTGAGCCGTTAAGCAAAACACGACAAAACAGGTAGAAAATGAGAGCGATAGCTACAAATCCACTGAGCCAGCTGCAGCCGATAAAGAATAAAATCTACGTAAGATAAAACGAAAGTGAAAAACTTGGACGGGAATAAAAAGGCGGGACAACTGTATCGGGGAATTTCCCTTTAGGAATGCTCATTTTGTAACTGTCTTGCGGCTCACCGCATGCCATTTACTAATCAACAAAATTACCGGGTCCTTAGACTGGGGCACTCAGCATTTTCTACTATTGCGCAGGATAACTGGATTGCCTGCTTTGTGATGTAATGAATTCATGCTATATATCTGGCGAAACTCGAGGAGTTCAAGACTATCTGGACCACGGCGCATGAAATATTAGTAATATTCTGCCTCAGGATTAGCATAAAGAACTTCTGTTACGAAATTTCAATATGAATATAAATAACCTTGTGGTCACTATTGGATATGATTGATTTTCTCCATGAAAGATGTCCTGCTGGCATAGTTCATTCGTTTAACATGATGTTTGGAAATCAGCTCCTAATCCTAGGCATTATAGAACGGTTTCTTGCTCACCGCTTCATTGTCACGGTAACAACGTAAGCGATTCACGCAGCGCGCTTAAATGATCTTGATGAAAGGTCCACTTTGATGTGAACCGAAATCCGTCCGAAAGGAAAATTTTTCTGTTTGTCACCGATCAAAAGTGCAAAATAATCGAATTAACAAATAATTACGTTTAACCTATAAATATAAATACTTGCGTAATCGTGGGCACAATATTCGATAAAATAAGTCGTTTTGCCGTACAAGCGAGTCCGTTGTCACTTATGAATGTAAACTAGAATAAATCCTAATATTGCTCCAAAAGTGCCCATGAAATTTTCATGTTCCAGTAAAGTTTCGTTTTCATGTACAGATGCACTCCCTTAGAAAATCCAGGTCGCCAGTGTTACATTGGCCTTAGTGAAAATATAATGAAGGAAACCTGTAAATAAATTCGACATATTTGCTGATTCTTCTTTACACTCAGCAATTATCAGAGTTTGTGGGAAAATAACATTAGAAATTTTTGAGTGCATCACAACTGGTAGCACCGATATATACTACTTGCTACTTCTATATATACATATGTATATTCTGGGGCATTCTGCCCTCGTTCCTAAGGTTGGCTCAGCCCAATTGACCAAGAATTATCAACGAATCACAGTTGTGGTTCTTCTGTGGACTCTTCGATGAAGAGGTTCCATGCACACTTCTGACGCCACAAATTCCATTCTGGTGAGACATCAATTCGGAGTGTACAAGTATGTGGATGTTTGGGCAAGAGAGCACCGAGCAGGCATATCTGACGAGCGACAATAACCGCGAAACCGGCCGTGTGCTCCCGGGAAAATTTTGTTCACGCATCCAGGTGCTACTCACTACTTATATATATTTCAAAGATAATCATTCTGACGAAGAAAAGTATGCCAGATATAAGAAACTTACTCCGGAGATGTCGGGAATGCGATCACCGTCGAGTCCTTCGGGGCGGCTGGATGCAGGGGCCGCTGAATCACATAGAGATCAGCTACAATGGGTACCAACGAGGACAGAGCCACACTGGTCGGATCCAGACCTTCAGCAATCAATGTTTCTGCCATATGCATTATCTGGTTACCGAATGTAAACAATCAGAAAATCATATAAAACATGGATTTTACTAGTCTATAGCTTGGTCACTGGAAGGATTTGTCCAGAGATGTGAAAAAGTAATCGTGTTTCCTCACTTTCTACAAAACCAATTCGAAAAGAATTTCCGGAAATATATTAACTTAAGAAGGTATACATGGCTCTTCAGTGGTTAAACAAAGATATTTGTTTGAGGCCTGTTTCGAAGAAAATATACCACAATCATAGGATGCAGTCTTTCGGAATAACGAGTTTAGCCCACGTCGAAGAACACTTCTCAAATATATTCCAGGCCTTTGTAGCGCTGCCACACATCGAATTCACAAAACAAACAGCGAAACAACTCTCGTTTCAAGAATATCTCGTAATTCATAAGAGATCGACTAGAGAAGATAAGGTATGACAAACTCGGCAATAGGACTTTAATGAGGTAATTCGAGGACCAGTGACTGGTCCACACCTGCTCTCTTGGTGATAGGCTGAAATTCAGTCTCGCAGAACGTTACCAGGCACGATTTATGCAGACCTTGTCTGGTTAAATGACACTCACGACTGTGCATTCCACGATTATTGCACTGAATCCTAGAGTTTGTGGAACCCCCGTCCGACTATTCATGCTTCAAGAAAGCAACACAAGATCACAGTCTCGTGTGGATATATGAACGAAGGAAAAGTGAGTGGACGAAAAGAATGAGTGCGTCAATCAAAAAACGAAGAGGAACCCCCCCCCCCCAAAAAAAAAGAAGTTAGCTGGAGTTGATGTGTGATGAACCCCGCATACGTCTATTTTTCTTTCCTCTAGGTTTCGCATTTTTTTGTCGCGATGGTGATCGATCGGTTCACCTGGGCTTAAAAGCCCATAGTTTTCGCGAATCTACCCGCACGTTACTGAATGGTATGGAGAATTTATTACGGGTGTCAGAACCAACACAACCAATGTTCGACAGAACTGCCTGCAACTGGGCGGGTCCTTGGATTGCGGATAGAGGAACGGTCAACATCCAGGCGTTTAGCTGTGAATAAGGTAAGCTTAAGCCCACCGAATAAGCGCCCGCGGACAAGCAGTGGTAATGTCGACGGTGTGGTGGATTATCGTTGGGTAAACAACCTCCCTAAATAAATATCACAAGACCCGGCTGGCGGCATTATGACGTGGTCTGTGGCCCGCCAACCAAATGAGGCCATTTCCTATCGTCATTCTCCACTGACCGGCCAAGGTTTTCAGGAAAAGACGCATGAACGGAGCAACAGGCCAACGGCTCGTCTGGAATGATTTTGCTGTTTTGCAGAAAGCGCTTGGTTGTGTAAAAGCTAGAGGCGCATCCTCGAGTAAAAAAGGCCTACTCTGGATTGGGTGGCCCCACAATGAATACAAATATGATTATGGTTAATCTTTGTGCGAACAGTTCTTACTCTCCAAGTAATCACGACAGCGACCTTCCACCGTACACAACCGTTTGTGTCCCTGATGATTCGTATTATTCCCCTTCTCACCGGATCGCCTCACATTCTGCGGGTTCCGCAGTTGGTCACGTTAGTGGTAATGCCACTGGAATAAGTCCTGTTCCTGTTCTTTCGCAATCTCCCTCAGACAGCATCCAAATCCAAACGAACCCGTTTGCACTGGCTGATGAACTTATTCGCCTTTGAAGGCCCTCGAAGGCCTAGCCACCTCCAATGAGCGAACACTGATGAGTGTAGGTTAACAGCGATGTTCAGCTCGTACACTTATGAAGTTTCATCTGCTTCTTTCTGGAGACTCCGAGGCTGCGACTTCTAATATTGCTGGCATTGATGAGGGCCTCAGTGAGAGGGATGAGGCTGCATTACTTGACTGGATCCCAGTCGACAGCTGGTTTTGCACAGTGAGACTCAGAAGTTCGGGCAAAGTAAACAGCCGTAGCTCTGATGGACGGAACTTACATGTCGTCTCAACGTAAGCGCGAACAGATTGCGACCCAGAGTCAGTCAAGGACACTTCCTATTAAAAGGTGCCCCATGGCGTCCGCACTCTTCGGGTCTGTAGTGAACCCAAATGAATGCAAGCTTGCTTAGGGATGTTGAGATCTGGTGGTTTCAGCGATCTTCAGAGACGGAACATGCTGCCGCCATGAGAAATTCTCGCAAGCAGTTTCACTTTATCCGAGCTACGGGTAAGACAGCATTATGTGTAAGCGAAACAACCTGTGAAATTAACCGTTCACCTATCCGCAATCTTCAACATCGTCTTGTACGCTGAGAGGAGCATCTTCAAGCACAATTTAGCTTACCGTTGACTATTTCAACAAGCGTCCAGTGACCTGTTACAATAGATCCACCTACCGAAGCAGATACCCCAAGGAAATTCAAAACGTAGGACGTCATAAGGCGCCGGCCCCCCAGGTCTTTTCTTCAGCCGTCTTCAAAGATGGTGGAATGGAATTGGTTAGAGGATTTTGTGCTTTGTTCTCGAACGTCTGGTATTTCGAAAAGGCCCCTTCTTCATCGGGGGAGTTGACTATCGTCCCATTCTTCAAAAAAGGATTGGGCAGTGAGTGCGCTAACCATTGGGATATTAGCTTAATCCCAGTAGCGTCAAAGCTGTTTTTGCCCATCATTCTTCGTTAGTTGTACAACATGTGCGAAGGGCAAGCTCGTGGGGAACAGACTGAGTTTCCTACTGGTCGTAGATGCGGCGATCAACTCTTCACCCTCCGACAGGTGTTAGATGACCGTTTTACCTCCCAAAGGCTAATGGCCATCGCGTTCTTGCACACCCGCGTAACCTTTGACCCTGTTGATAGGTCTACACTGCCACCATTTGTTAAGAAATGGATTACTTAAGAAGTACGTATCGGTCCTCAACGAGTTGTACCGTAGTACCTCAGGACGGGTTAGGGCTTATGGCCAGCTTTCGCCACCTTTCGTCGTTTCCAGTGGTGTACGGCAGGGCTGCCCTATATCCTCATTTCTTTTCAACTTGATCATTGAGGATGTTCTGTAGAACGCTTTATCTGGTCTTTCAGATGGTGGAGTTGAACTCCTCCCAAGAAACAGAGTTTCTGACTTAGTGCATATCGTTGATATTGCTTTGAAGAATGACGATGCACAAGCAATTCAACGCGCGTCGGACCGCTGGGCGATTGAGGTATTCCGATAACATGTCTTTCGCACCTTTGAAATTCTAGATACTTTTTCAAGATTGATAACAGACTGTACCTGCACTCACCCCTTGTGGTGATTGATTAGAGGTAGTCAATAGCTTCAGGAGTATGATTATACCTAGAGGAGACGTTGGTGAGGAGATCACATCATGAACTGCGAAAGCCAAAGCAGCTTTCCCGAACCTATGACACTTGTGGCATTGCCATGACATCCAGCTTTCCTTCAAGGGAAGGGTGTACAATGCCACAGTTCGCAGTGTTCTTTACGGTTGCGAGACGTGGCCTATTCGCGTTAAAGATGCCTGGCAACCTTCTCTTTTTGATCACCAGTGTCTCCGAAGCATTACTCTTGTTTGGTAGGAACATTGGGGGAACAACGATGAGGTGAGTGGTCATGTGTTAGATGCAAAAAATCGTCCTCTGACTGAGATAATTGTCTTCCGTAGCTTAAACACTTTTCGCGTATGTTTGTCCATCATCTACTTTTTCGTGCTCTTTTGCATGTGCTGGACAGAGCTGGAAGAAGCGACGCGGCTGTCAGGTTATGACTTGGCGTGGAGGTGGGAAGGAGTTAACTTCAGCTTTGGCCTCGGTTGGTGCCTCCCGCCTTCCTGGTTGCGGTACAACAGACGAAGATTGTAGCTGAATGGAGATACTGAGAGATATAGCTGAGAACCGAAGTCAATGGCGCAAATGCCTTATAATCTTTTTGTAGAACTCGTCCCCCTTAGAAATAATCCGAGAACAACCAAAAGAATCAAAAAATGTGTAGGGTGAAAACACAAAATATAATTGGTTTGTACTGGTTATTACTAATTCCCTCCTCCGTTTGTCTCCCTTCTGCATTTCCATTTATATGTTGTTGCTTTTCCATCATGCCTGTTTTCAAGTCGGTGTATTATATATCAAAACATATATATATATATATAAATATATATAATGCTGGAAAAACGCACCGACACTGTAAGAACATAGATTAGCATCAGATCCGTACAAGCCTATCGTTTTGTGAACGCTCTACTCTATACGATGTACGATATCGTAGTGAGACTGAACTGTCCAAGTTAACAACCTGTGGTTTGTTAGACAGTGGGTTTTTGAAGTTCCGTCGATTATGACATGAGCAAATCGGAGTGAATTACAAATACATGAGATACATGTGACAGTGGCACCGAGAATGGTAGAGAAAGAGAGAGATGATAAAATAAGACATTTTTGTTTGCAACAAACTTAATTCGGAACACCTTAACGCAGATGAAGAATCATGACCCTAACGGTTAAACACGAAGAGTTCGAAGCACTATGGAACGCAAAGAAGTGGAACGAATCATAAAATTCCGGTACGCATTATGTGAATAAGCTTGAGCACGTGGATTACAAATCGTGAAATTCTTCAATCACAAACAACAACACAGGTAGTGGCCGAGAATAAAATTATCCAAATACGTGAATGCACGAATATGATAAACGAATCTATGCGACAATCAGTAGGCTTCAGTAACAGTTGATTTTGGAGTACATACGTGTCCAAATTCCATCAATTTCGCTGATGATGATGTCACAGAGGGGGTTGTCCCCCCTTCCGTGGAATTTTCGACGGCCGTAGAAGGTTCGACAGGTTTGGCTTTTTGAGGATAATAAGCCAAACTTACGAGGAATCGAAATATGGCATGAACAAGTCGTTGCCGTGTCGCTTGCGGGCATGCATTTGTGGCAACCAACAGGCGAGAAGCAGCTGAAACACCTGATCCAATACCTCGGGACACGGATACGCCAGATTTGAAGACAGGCTGAGATGCCTGACGTCGTACTTCCAACGGCAAACTCTGACAGTGATTTAGAACAGTCTTTAGGAATTGCTTTGGGGAAATAAACGGGCGAACAGACAAAAAAACGGAAGGAAAGACAATTATGGAGGATCCATATCAGATAGGATTGATAACATAGATCAAGCTGTCCAGCAGAAAAGTCAATCACAGTAGCATCACTATGGGGTTGTATAAAGTCCATTCGGTGGAGTAGAAGGACCGGATTATTATGGAGTATGCAGGCTTAGACCGATAATATATCAGGCAAAATATATAAACGGTGAACGCGGCCACGATAGTGAGCAAAAGAAAACGGCCGACTTTCAGCCATTTGTGGTGAGTTGAATGTAGCCAAGCATGGAACAGTATTGACTGCACAACAGGCAAAAAATACGATGCAAATGGATACCTGCAGTGAAGTCATCCATCAGTAGAGGTCGACTGCTGTGAACCAGCGGCAAGTGGACATGAAAATCAGTGACAATAATGCTGCGCCGCTTGACACCGATTCGCGAGAGTAATATTCGCAAACAAAAGGCCGGATTTCGGCCAGGTCGAGGTTGCATCGACCAAATGTTTACTCGTCGCCAAATGCTCGAAACGCGCCACACACACCGCCGACCTACGATCGTAGTCTTTCTCGACCTGAAAGGTGCTTTCGACTCCGTGGATCGACCAGCACTACTTAGTGCTCTCCAAAGGAAGCGTATGCCAAGGAAGTTTGTGAACCTGTTGCGAGCATTGTACTCGCATACCTATGGTCGCGAGAGGGTATACCGTGAACTGTCACGTTCATTCGAAACGACTAGTGGCGTTCGACAAAGGTGTCCCATCTCTCCATTCTTGTTCAAATTCGTCATGGACGAGGTGATGGAAGATGCTTTAGGAGGTCTCCGGGAT
>LUCM01005219.1:0-26399 GCA_008360955.1 Fasciolopsis buskii | reverse complement strand
AGGACTGGACGACAGCAGTGCCGAAGTTGATGCTGGGCGACGAGGAACTAATTATTTTAGACCGTTTCACCTACCTTGGTAGCTGCGTGTCGAACGACAATAGCTCGGCAGTGGAGGTAAGTATGCGTCTATCCAAGGCTCGGACAGCTTATGCTGGACTGAAGCACTTGTGGCGTCGGCCTGATATTTCATTGGAGTTTAAAGGCCCTGGTTGGGGTCCGAAAGACTCGTCAGCTAGCTCACTGGAGACACCGAAGAATTTGGCAGTGGACCGTGAACAGTGGCGATCTTGTTGTTCGACTGTTCCGTGTGTTGGCTGCAGCAGCGTCTTGCGTCTTTCCGCCTTTGTAGGTTCACTCCCTGTTCCCCTTGGATATTCACTCTTTTTATAGAAACGTGTAACTCTGGGGAAAGGCAGCGGTCAGTGAGGCTTGCCTTGCTGTTTAACGCTGAACGATGGTGATGATGTTTATGATTCCTAAAAAGCTGGATGAAACAGCTGTACAGTGGTTTCTTAATGATGAGTTGAGCGTTGATATCACGCCGTAAATTATTTCATGAAGAAAAAATTCAATCTCCTTCTAATATACATACTAAGTGGGTAACCATTTACTCGCAAATTCATCTTCAATCAGTGTGTATATAACATTGAAGAGATAAAAAAACCTAAGTCGTTTCGAGGAGAACATGCTTAGGTGAAACTGGTAAAAAGTAGATCTGAGGTTTACTCGAGCAGCCAGTTGCGACGGGGCTCCAAAAAAGATGAACAGGCAAATGGCATACACAACAGGTCGAATGAATCCAAATTAACTCGGACAGTAAGTTTCGGTGCACGCGTGTGTAAATCAAGTGAAATCGAACAGATTAACAGTTAAACTTATTTGTTTGTTTTTCGGCTTTTTGGATAACTAAAGGGGAACTATTTTGCAAAAGGCCGCTGAAAAAGCCTGGAAGTATTCGAAATTATGGATATCAAAATACTGCATCGCAGAAGAAAGATCACCTAAACTGTCAGGATTTTTCTCCCAGCCCTGGAAATGCTATGGAAAGTTAAATGAGAACTAACTAAAACTACCGTGGCGGCAAAAAGGCGAGGTTACAAAGTCCATGAAACCTATCAACTGGAAGCGGCTAACGGGAGAAATATTTGTTTTACAAGCCCAGCGTGACAAACAGAAATATCTGGCTTTGCTGATACGTTGAACAGAAAAGTAATGCATCTTCGGTAGACGGCAAAACATAATGGTTATCGCGAAAGATTTGTTGACATTCGCAGGTAAAACAGGCACAGAAACAATCTGGTATACGGAACTCCAAACAAACTGGTTTACCTTAGGTTGGTTTACAAGAGTGACTACATTATGAACGAAATGCGTCGTAGACTCAGATAAGCCTTGCATCGCACATAACCCGCCGTCCAACTCTAACTTCTATGATGCATTTCGGAAATGACTTGGATGTCAGTGAAAATCTCCGCTTGTCTAATTTTCCCTCACACGTCAATCATCGGTTCCTACACAGCTGCCGTTATCTTGCCGCGCCGTGTACATCGGTAGAAGGAGTCGGCAGCTTTCAGAACGAATGTCTGAACCCAGTTCGGAGTGACTGATACATGTGTTGACGCAGGATTTTCCTGATAGCCAACAAAATCGAAATTCGGGTTCATCAATTGTCAAGTTCCTTACGGAGAACAGATACAAAGTAAGGGCCGCTATTACGTAATGCCAATTTCGTGATCAGGGTTTGCCCAACTTTCGTTTCCTAAAAAGTTTGTACCTCAGGTCATTTTTTCTACGAGTGTCTTATAAATCTGCATTCGTTTTGCGATGGCACGTAGAGCCAGAAGTTTTATAGATTGGAAAATCCACTCACACTCTACGCATCGAAATGTCGACGGCACGAGCCGGAAACGAACCAGCGACCTTCCGCTTGCCGGGCATGTGTCCTATCTCTGAAGTACTGTGGACGTGGCTCTCGACTGTGGATAACGTAAGTGAATATCCTGCGTGACTAAAACTAAGTTAATTGTTGTGTCACTGGAATAGTGTTTCGCACAACAACGTAATTCGCGTACGAGAGCCGTGCCCACAGTAGCTTAGAGATAGAGCATCCGCCAGGCGAGTGGAAGGTGGCCCGTTCGATACCAGCTTGCAGGGGTGACTTTTCGATGCGCTGTGCTTAGGATTTTCAATTCTACGCCGCATAAATACCAGATCGGTTTGCCTAATGGGACTAACAAGAGTAATAGGAAATGTTCGCGTTTTTTGTTTTCAGGACCTAGCTCCACAAAGAAACGCTAAAACCGCAAGAACACACTGGATTGAGAGCTGCAAATCGAAACAATAATCGACTAAACACTGTGGAATTGGAATAAATTACAGTGCATTCCGTGGTCGTTTAGCGATAACGCATGGATCATTAACCTTAGACATGGTTTTCCAGTCGTCATCCGTTGTGCTCAGACCCTTTAACAATGTTTACAGAGAGCGACATAACAAAATAAGACTTTCGCGAGAACACTGGCGATCATAAAAGGCACAGTTGAAAAAGAAATGTTCCGAACCCCAACGTGGATAGTAATCTCAAGCAATTGACATTGGTGACTTTTAATCATGATTTTTTCAGGCACATTGAATAAATCGTCTCGACATTCCGCTGAAGAACGGGGGTACCATACCGAATGTCCTGGGTTAAGATGAACTGCATTAGCTGATCGATGAATCGGTGTATCATTGAAAAAATGAACACAGCTTCAATAGTTGGCTAGGTTTCCCAGAATTTCCTGGAACAATTTTCGGAAAAAATTGTTGAAATGAGGCTCAGTTATTCAAGGATAACATTAATGGTCCATAACTCCAATGACCGATATGCAAGCGAACACGTGAAGGTTAACCCCCTTGCAAGGAGGAAGAGTTCGAATGCAGGTTTTGACCACTTTCGATCGACATGTAGCCGAAATTTCTTCATGTCTTCTTTGGTCAGCTACTGTGCGAAATCAGTTCGTTTATCTTCTACATCCAGTTGGTTACCTTAAGCTGGTTGTAAGATCATTTTTTCTCGTATAAGCGTGCGCATACAACAAGCAGCCGGTTGATGATGCAATGATTGTTACACCAGATATTTTCAGTGAATAATCTTCTTACCGTCTGCAGTTCAGCTTCAAGGGTATCTTCTGCGCATACTCTTTTTGTTCTGGCTATGAGACATCTAATTAGATTCCCCTTCACATTAGGAGATACAAGGCTGTGAAAGTTTATGTACTGCCCATTCCATGTGGCTTTTCTGTGTACTGATCGCCGAATTGAGCCGCCTTCTCGACGACGTAGTTGTAAATCTAGAAATGCTATTTCGTTGTTCAACTCCATCTCTGTTGTGAATTTCACATTTGCGTGAGCCGAGTTGAACTTACTCAACAGTTGGCAAGTTCTAGTCGAGAGGTTTGAGTACACATGTATTCATCACGTCATGGAGTATCGAACGGCCGGAAACTTAATTCAAGAACTCGCTATCATACCAACCTAAAAAATTCTAACGAGAGGCGTTATCACGTGGCCTCAATTACTGTGTTCCGGCAGAACGAAAAATACTCTATTTTGATCTTAAAGGCTCGATTTAAAGCATTTTCCGATCAGATATTCAGATAATGGCCGACGAACGAGGACACCAACCCGGTAGACCGGAAACACCAGTACCGAATGATCGCCAAAAAAGAAACGAAACTGATGACAAAGGATCAACAGAGAGAGCAACTAACCCGTTTAAATCAAATGCACATTTGCCATATTACTGACCGTAAACAGTATTAGCAATCGTCTTCCTAAACACATCGAACTGTGGGGATATAATGGTTGATCATCCTGGTCGACGAGATGAGATGAGATTCAAACCAGAAACCAAGACAATCAAGCCGAGCAAGTTATAGAAGGAAATAAAAAAATAAGTTGTAGAGAAATGGATGCCAGAATCCAGAGCCAAGTGAATGAGGTGCAGAAATAAAACAATATAGGCGTATGATCTAGTGAAAGCATACACAGACGGTGTGTTACTGAGATCAACATTGTCTATGACAAACCACGACATAAGCCAGCAAAACAGGTTACCGGAATATTGAAAAATTCTCCAGAAATCACGCAGTGAAAGAATAACAATTCAAACCGTGTGAAAAGTATGATAGTTCAGGAGTCAGAAATCAACACTTATTTAATTGTAATGGACTTTTGGGACTTTATCGTTGACCGTACGTAATTATTTGACCGGCGCTAACCGAACCGATATCTGGAACAAAAAATGCACATGCACACCATGTTATTGCTTAAACAAGTTTGCATCAACCAAAAAAATTTCAACATCGAGTTACAGGAAGGGATGGATTCAATACAATGTTCCGCGGATTGTGATTGCACGCGAGTGGTGATTGCTGATATGCTTGCCATAGACAATTCAAACACTATTCATGCACTGTTGTCAGCAGCACTGGATTGTCAGAAGGAATGATAACGACCTGAAGCTTCAGTCACCGCGAAAGACCGTAACTGAAGCAGTCCTTCAGCTGGTTGAAATGTAGCCGAAACCATACGTCACGAAACGTCCAACAAAACCAAGCCAAAATAACAAAAATGAGTAAGGTGACAATGAAATTGAAATGCAAATGCGGTGAACAGTTCTGGTGACCCGATTTTTGATTGTTCATCCGACGGAAGAAACGCTGCTTTCCGACACGATTCCCCAATTATCGTACTAGTAACATGATGATAAAAATAACGACATATTGGCAAATAAACGAGAAGTTCCCTATGAAAAATTACCTGTCCAGTGTCCAACTGTTCGTAGTTCAACCGCAGGCAGATAAGGTGTGTGAGCAGATTTAACAACGTTGTCTGCAAATCAGAACAGGTGGTCCAACGATACACCTCCATGCTTTGTAGCACAATGTGTTCAAAAAGCTTGAAAAATTGGGCCAATTCGGACTGGAAAAGAAGAATTCAAGTTGAACACAAAACTATGAGAAAAATAACTCATGGAAAAATATCCTTTTTTCAGGAAATGCAATCAGTACACGGTTACAGCGTGCAGCAAGGAAATCACGATAAGTAGTAAGCAAACGGTGATTTTCGAAGTCCAGTGTACAAATCGGATGGCCCGCTCAAAATGTGCCAAACAAACGTCTTTTATGAATCAATGAGAAAACGACGTTGAAGTGGTAAAATCACATCTAACGCAACTTAAGTCACCTAAATGAACACACCCTGAAGGCAAAAGCGAGTGAACGAAGCACAACTGAATCACACAGACTGTCTGTCTATGGTGTTTAACATGGTAGCAGAGGTGACTCGTGAACTTGGCGCGGAGAGGTGGGAACCGATTGCCATTCCCAATCAGTATGGAAACCGTAATAACACGTCCATATGGCGTATATCATTTTCACCAAAGAAAGTAGCTGAATAACGGCGTCAACACCAACCGTATGTAAAATGGGTCTTCGAAAGGCCAACAAGTGGATGACCACTTCAAATGCACCGGAAATTCAATGAGGCGAAAAACTGTTTTCTGTCTCTTATGAAACGGAACTATGCGAATATGTGAAAAAGGATTGCATTGCAAGTCAGTAAATGCAATTATTATGGACAGGGAATGACTAACTTTGATCACCGCGGCACGCGAAGTGAGCGGCAAAGGTACGCGCCACTGGCGAGCGTAACGAATCCAAGCCGTGATCGGTGTGCGGTTTAGATGTGCGGTTGTCTCAGACCAAGTGGCGATCGAACTGATCGGAATGTTGCTGTCAGCAGACAGTAGCCC
The DNA here is from genome assembly GCA_008360955.1 of Fasciolopsis buskii. Lineage (NCBI taxonomy): Eukaryota > Metazoa > Platyhelminthes > Trematoda > Plagiorchiida > Fasciolidae > Fasciolopsis > Fasciolopsis buskii. Next base: position 20,600 of record LUCM01005219.1, on the reverse strand, counting down.
AATGCGACTTGCATGACGTTGGAACAACTGGTGCACGATTCGATGCACACCAACTAGTTGGATTTGTGAAAAAATGAATGATAAAAGTGGGACATGACGGAGCAATTACCAAAGATTTTTTTTAGTAGAACTCACAAGAGACTGCAAGAGTGAACTCGCAAAAAATGGATGACGAAAGCTGAAGGCCGATTAGCCCAGAACATCAAAGTTATTACATGCATAATCAAAATCTGAATCAACCAACCAACCAGTCAGAATGAACAAACCAAGAATAAAGAGTTCAGCGAGTGTGAGTGGAGATGATAGTGAGTCGCCACGTCCATTGAACAAATCAAAGATCAACAAAATTACGGGGACATCAAAAAGGATTGTCTCAATCGATAAGCCGTGCAAAAAAGTCACAATGTAAAGTCAGTTATCAACAATGAGCCTGAATTATCCTACGAATAGGTGCCAAACACTGGAAAACGATTAGAACGAATAGTTCTGGATTAACAAATGGGGGAAAAATTTATCAAACATCTTCCTGTCTGAGCAATATAACTATTCTCACATGAGGATAGGGCTAGCTCCATAGCCATTTCAATGACAAAGTTAAAAAGAAAAGATGAAAGAGGTCAACTCTGACGAATATCACTAAGGATGGTGAACTCGAGTCACACATCGCGGCAAGCACGAACTCGGCTACCTTATGACTTTTAAGAAAACTTATCTCCCTGATCACCTCCATTTCGGATGAACGACTGGTATCTAACAGGATTGTTTCACTAGCAAGCAAGAGTGGAAGGCCAACTATGGCCACGAACGAATTGAACTGCTCCCCAAAGTGCTCTGCGCAGCGGTCAGGCCGATAGTCTTGAGTATAAATCAATGTATCGTCGGACTGTTTAAACATAATCTTAGACAGTATGCAAGCTTGCAAAACGGAAATGCACAAATTGGAGCACTATCATTTCTTGCAAAACGCGTACTTTGCCCTTATATTACTCCAACTATTTCGCCTTCTCGTAAAATCAGTAATCCAGGCTGCTGCTCGTAAGAATTTCCAAAGAGAACGCAAATTTACAAGAATATATCAATCCCAGTTTTTATTGTTATGCTTAGTACGGAATATCTGGCCAGCTATTCAGCTCAGATAGGAGCATTACCCTTGAAAAAGTTCACAATATATTCCTACCAGCTAGATAGTTCAGCTGTTTGTCGGAAAAAACCACATTTCCGATATATTTGACCGATCACGATTCACTTAAAAATCAGCACAGTTAAAGATCTGGCGAGTCAATTGACCCTTTTTTTAGCTACTTGCTGAATAGCAACGTAGCAAGCGCTAAAGTCTTACAGATTCAGGACGCATCTGCTGCGCATTTTGTGCACAAATAAACAAGCGCGATTCGTTCGCCATTGAGCCCCATTTCCTGGTGCTTCATCTATTTTCAAATATGCCCGTTAAAAGAACCAATCGCACTTGGTAACTGATAAGTACATTCTGACGACCAGAAAAGATCGACGTGTAGGGCACGGAGAACCATATTATGCAAGTTTCACTACGATCCCACTAAGTGCCCGCTTAACAGACCTCATGCGGATTGATCTCCCTCACATGAATCGTTTACTCGGCTGTCCCCAGGTCACGGAGTCTAACCACGGCTTGGCATCACAGCACGACCACAAACGAGTCAAATAATTGATTGTACCGTTAGCACGACACGGGCAAAATACATATCGCTGAACTATGTTAGGCGTTTCCCAGCGATGAAGAAGGTCATGCATCAGGGTAGTAGGGAGGGAGAACGGATTCTGAACAAACAGACAAACCGTTGAGAGAGTCAGCAAAGCCAAACGATCGATATGCTACTTTACACTCCACTAGTAATCAGCAATAAGTTTTCTAACCACTGCATTATAAAAAAGATTTCTTAGAATAATTAAAATTAAATGAACTACAAAAACATGTGGGGGATCGGGACCATTCGGCGCGAGGACAAAAGCTTGGACTACATGAGGGACAGTTGTGATCTATTAATAGTTTGGCATGAATTGGTTCATACTATTCCGGCCGATTGGAAATAAAAATCCTCGATAGAAGAAATTCGGTATCGACTTTCAATATCACTACTAAGTTAAAAATAAATACGGCTGATATGGTTTTTACTTCACCATTAAAAAGACCAAGTCGGTGATCGAGCGAAAGACGGAAGTAAGAAAACTTGCCCATATCGTGTCGGACGGTACGACACGGATAAGGAAAAGTGGTACACAAGTTAATGTTCAGCACAGTGCCGGTAACCATTTATCGCACACGGATGTACCCCGAGTGTTTTTCCACAGCAAAGCCGTAAACTCGAGATAGAGATAAACAAAAAACGTGAAAAAATACAGAGAGAGTAGTAAATGAACAAACGTGTGGATGAAAAAAGAGTTTGACAGTCGAATACTAACCGGACTCCAGACTAGATTCAATCACACCGTTTTCTTTGGCCGCGTATCGATCATCTTGCTGGTCGACTGCAGTTGATCCGACTAAGGAGATATTGTACAAACGGGCCAGTTGTTCGTCCCAATGACTGATCAAATTTGTTCCGACGAAAGCACGCAAAATCTGCAACCGATAAATAGCAACATCGACTGGTTAAGTGTTAGGTACATTGTTCGAAAAAGAGGAACTATTGACGAGTAGTATAACTGGATAAAAGGAAGACGGCATAACTCTGCAATTGCGGTACGGTCGACCTTCTTCCAGTTCCCTTGAAGCGAACATCATCGGGACAGACGAAATTTGTCAGCTCAGTCGGGGAGTTAGCTATTGTGAGTTTCAGTGTGAGAGCGGATTCGTGCTTTCGAGGCGAGTGACCGGTTTTCGGAAAAAGGCTAACGCATGGGGGATACGAGAGTACCGTACCTTAAACGTTCGCCGGTAAGGAAAAATTAAAAAGAACCACGAGATAACGTGGAATAATCCTTACGAATGTGTCTGGTGTATTATTTTGTGCCACATGATGCACCCTTAATGAACCATCCGGAAAATTATCAACAGTCTAACCAAGATGTACATAGCCATGAGAAGATTATTTTAAAGCCGTTTTAAGATTTGAAAATGACAGCTAGCGAGCATGTGTACATGATGAGAATTTACTGAAAAATGAGCAATATCGGTCCCCGAAAACACACCACCGCGAATCGAGGATATAAATGTTTCTACGAACATGCGTTACAGACTTCGTTCCATTGGGAACTATGGCGAAAAAGATGAAGTGAGAGAAGGAGAAAAGTAAAGTGACGAATATGTCAATTCATCCAGACTCTGTCCTCCACATCATCGACCGTCGATCGCAATCCATGGTGGATATTGGAAGACTGGCAATTGTTGAACAAATGAGTTTGGGTATCACAAGAGCTAATTTCGATCCAAACTGCGAGGTAAGAATAGTAGTCTAAAACAATGCGCTGCCAGAAGAGACGGCAGTTACTATGCGAGTGAGACGGTCTACCGTGTGAATCCCATGGAAAAGACATGCATCGGAGCTATTAGGGCCACTATGCTGAATGGCAAACAGTGGGACAAATTTAATACTGAAACTTGAAGCGGTGCAGGACGATATGGCGCTTCAGCAAGTCGAGTTTGGTAACCAGCCCGGGTACAACAAATTGCTGCCTCCCACCAAATTGATCTGCGAATCTGAAATTCTGAGCAATTTGAGGCACTAGGCGCTTAACCTGACAGATCATTAATGAAGTATCAGCCGATCGGCTGAGGCAATCATCAATTTGTTAATCTAATCGCACTTGGTAATACCTGGCGTTGTTGCTCGGGTGATATATATATATATATATATATATATATATATATATATATTAGAGAGAGAGAGTTTAGAAGGCGTAACACTGAGTTAATACGTTTATCGTGACGTTTCGATCCAAACTAGGACTCGTTGTCGAACGTGAACGAATGATTAAATTATATATATATATATATATATATATATATATATATATAATAGTGAAGCGATTGATCGGCTCAGCGAACCAATGAATTTGGTTTGGACAAGCTTTAAAAACAACTCAAAAAGCATAGCGCATTGGGTCGACAGCAAATGTCAAGCCCGGTAATCGGACGGTCAAGTTTGTGTGCGCCTAGTCTGTAGTCACAAGAACACCAAAACCACCTGTCCTGTCCAACTGTTTCTGGATGCTAATCGCGAACATGGGTTCCAATCGGAGCTTTTCAAGAATTAATCATCACAACAAAAAACTCAAGATCCTAGCAAAGATTGAGAGCACCAAAAAAGCTATATAGACAGTGACAACGGTCAAACGGAGCTCTATGACACACAGGCCGTAGACACGATAAATACCAACGACTTCATTTGCCCAGCTAGAAGATCGCATCTCCGTCCCTCCGGATGTCAGATACAATGTGAAATGTAAAACCCTGAGACGTCAACTGACCAGAAACCTGAGAAACGATCACAAACAGTGGCAGATAAGGAGATACAGAGAATGGAAAAGACTGCGATTACGGGTAATTTCATAATCAGCCTAAGAGACATCATCATTGCTTAAACAATGATCTATCTACTCGGCCGCATTTATTGTGCTCCTGACTGAGATATGATTTAAACGTACAGGGTAAGCCGACTTTGAGAATTCTCGATTGATTTGGCTTCTTATTCAGGTGCGTCAACGTGCACTCAACTATGGCCATCGAGAGAGAAGCAGACTGACGAAAAACCATAGTTACGTGGAACTAGACCGTCCACAGTAAACTTAACGAGTGGTAAAATCTTTTCATGACTGATCGGGGAAACCAACACACTGCGTTGAAAGAAATAATAAGGCGAATACAAAAACCTGGCCGATAAAGTTGATGGCGAAATATTATGGATCACCAGGGTCATGTTTAGCAGCTGTTGCAGGCCAGCAAACAGTCAGCCAACGCTTCCCTGTAAGTTGTCGCGGAACAACACGAGAATGAACGCACATAAAGATGCGACAAAACTCGCAAAGATTTCACGGCCTTCTGATTTGACGTCTTCCCACATCCTCCGATCACGCCACATGTTTAGCATTCGATAACAAAATCGGTTATAAAGAATACTGAAATCAATAGACAATTTGAAGGGAAGAATAATAGAAAAGAACAGAAATGAAGGAAAACCGGAGACGCTGAGGGAAGCCTCGTTCAGGAGAAACGGAGCGAGAGATTCAGAGATCGATTTCGACGACAGGAGAGGTAAATCAGAATTCCTAAAAAAACCAAACTAATCCAACTTAGATTAAAAACACAACGAGAGTAAGAAAGCTGGGGATGAGGGATAAGCACCTAGTCTGCATGCATCAACTGCAATGAAGGGACAGACATTCCTAAGGTTTGAATAATTTTAATCTACCTGACTAATGTATATCCTAAAGATCATGATGTTAGTGGACCTCGTCATCATCGACTGTATGGTGCAAAAGATAACGAATTCCTTACTTACTATGCAATTCAACTAGTGCACACACAGACACGAACAAGACCAAACACTTTTTGTCATGCAAACGTACCCTCATGTTTGTTGGATTGTAAACCTGCTGCAACGACGGTTAGCCATGGTTGCCGAAACGCTGGCGGATAGTGACATCTACGGACAAAGCTATTATTACCATTAACAATGAGATGGATGGAAATTTATTTCGAACCAACTGATGATGCCACCCGAAGCCATGATGTCTGATCTCATTCAAAAGATCTAGAATCGGAGCAACCGATGTACTGCTTCCGGCGTATTACGAGACCCTCAGATCGTCAAGCTGCTAAAACCATCTGATCAAACTATAGGAATAGATCCCTTAATTCAATCTTTTATCTCGGCCAGAGGAATTGCGTATCGTCCACCCTGCAGATGAATCATGGCTCAGGATGAACGAAATGGGAAGTGGGTGATTTTTGGAAGGGATCATATGCGTGCGATGATCCCAATTCAAAAAGGACTTTTTTCTTTCTTTCTCTCACAGTTCTATACTATCGCCAATGTTCTGATGACACTTGATCCACATACAAATCTGGGCTTGGATGAGGGTTTCTAGGTTTTTGGTATACTCGGAGAACAAAGCTGTGTGCCACCCCCTGCGCCTGCAGGTTGTGGATACGGATAAGGTCGTCGTTTCGGTTGTTAGCCGTGAATAAAGCAGGAACATATTCACCGATGAAGCAATATTGTCAAGAATAAGGCGGGTTATTGCCTGAAATATGTTCTACCCATAATTACCACGGCAAGTACGCTAATGACACTGTAACCTGCCTTTCAGTGAAGCCAGCTCGAGATGTTGTACATCAACAAAGATGCAGAAACCTAATTTTCCGATGGCGTTGGGCACCTGACTTAAATTGAATGAACGCCGTACGGGCTGTACTTCCGAGCACCGACTCCCGACGGTCTGCAAAGGCCATGGTCCGGTATTTTATCACGCAAACCAATTTGCTGAACAAAGACCGGGAGTGGGACTCCGTAAGACAACATCCTACTTGGGTCTGAGGAGCTCAATGGTACAAACCCCAAGAGGAACTGGCGAATAAGAAAAACTAACGAATTAGAGTGGGAGCCTGTAACAGCTGATGTGTGCACCACAGTTTTGATAGCATATAATCTATAACCAGAGTGGTGCGAAACAGAAACCCGTTGATTGCACTTTAAAGGATCGACATGCATCTATAATTAAATCATTCATTCGGTGATGAATGTCCGTCTGTTTTACACAGTGAGTTCACTAATCGACACTATCCACCCATTTTTCTAAAAAAAGCATTCAAAGAAAACAACTGCACATACTTCACAAGCGGGATAACTTACCTGTGAGGCCGCATCCAAACACAATGCTGGTTGCCAATGATAAAGCTTGGAAACATATGCAAGCAATTCTTCTGAATACGGGGCAATTTCAGCCAGCCGGATGTTCGTCATTAGGCGACTCAATGCAAACAAATAAACTCGCAAAATTCCCATGAACCGATCGTTTTCCCCAGTAAGATCTGAAGAAATCTGAGCATCAACAAATGGGAAAACATGGATCAAGAGAGAAGGAGAAACATTAAGGTCGAAGTAGACAAAACAAACTATCCACACAAATCTACGTGCTCCTAGCACCTGTTGTAAAGACTGAATTTAATTGCAATGTATACAGACCTAGTCTGGTGTAGTGCAGGACCGCTTGTGTCAAACTGCCGCCGATCAGCAAATTAGAATCCCCTTGTCCCTCTTTGTTAGCTCACAGTAGTCGATGATCACTAATTTTAAACAACAGAAAAAAATCCCAGAAAATCACGGCAAGTTCCGTGATTACTGGTACGCATCAGGTAACGTTACACAGTACATCCCTGTTCAGTCATTCGTATTGTCCCACACTCCGTTCTTTTCGTCCGCGGCGTGCATGGACGCTCTTCATCGAAGAATCCCTAAAATGATCATAGCTAAGATTTGTCGACCATTCGTCGTCGTTTGGTCAACGTCTTCAGTTGTCCTTGCGACCATTAATCCCGCAATGATGTACAAGGGTTTGGGTTACTATCTCACAGCAGGACATATTTAAAATAGAAGAGAACAAAAAACTACTGGAAAATAATAAGCTGAACAAATACATACAAAATGGAAAGGTTTCCAATGTAAGAACACCACCAAGTAATATTACCAATTGACCTAACTCATCAATTTCCGGGAGGGGCTAACGCATGGGCTCGAACCCGATAGGTTAATTAGAACCAAACAAGCCAATCCACTGGTTAGGGCTTACCAACCTTTATGCCTAACCAATGACTAGCCACCTCAAACCATCTTTCAACCATTGTCTGCCCCGAAAAACAAATAAGGCAAGCATCTCATGGTCATGCTCAAACCATATCTGAATCGCTTTAATCTATTTCTATTTAGTGACCCTTCTAAAGATCGAATCGAAGGGTCCGGTAGCTTATGTCGGACTTCTAAGTCACCGACAGAAACCTCCCACCGCATTCTTGTGATGTTATTACGAAGTTAAAACAGTGACGGCCTTCGAAGATCTTTTGTCATCATAGTCCATGTCTCTGAGCGGTATAACAGGACCGAGATTACTGCTGCTGCGCAAACTCGACCTTTGATCGATAAACGGATGTCAAGCCGACTCCATGGATGCCTCAAATTGGTAAGCGCCAAACGATTCTCCTGAAATTTCATCCACCATACTACCACCTGACGAGATGTCAGCTAGTTAGGCATAGGCTGACCTTTATGAATGAAAGCGGCACGTCGCCAAAGTAGATCCTTAATGCAATTTGTATTTCTGTGTATGGACAAATTTTTCCTGGAAGAACACGACAGGTATTGCAGTTGCTGCCGCTTGTTAGGTACGCTTACTCAATAGTTTAGTGGCATTCAGCTCAAGTTCCCGAGATCAACTTAAGCGAACGAGCACAGACCTACAGGCTAATTTTAACTGTGATACTACAATGATTTTCCCCCCTAAAAACCCATGCACATGTGTGATGCACCGAAAAACATTACTGAGAGTAGGACAGCAACGGAAGACGTAAGTATAGAGAAGATGAGACAAGAAAAAATGGGATACACACGTTCGATGACCACCAATAGCCGCAACACCATTTGTATGCCTCTGGGGAAATTTGTCCACTCATCCAGATGTTACGTTATTCAGTAGTGGAAGGCGATTTGATTTTCTGAATGATTTGTCATGCAGTATTAACATTAAACTTGCTAAAGAAAACAACGAAAACACTGCTTCGCTGTTTCATCCTTGTCAAGAATCACCATCAGAGCATATCCTCAGCGTCCGAACTGGGACGCGAATTTGGAGAGAACGATTGTGAATGAACGATTACCAGGGAAGAAATTCGTACCTGCTCGTCTAACTGGTGTGCAACTGGTTTGTGGTCTGTAGGATCCAGTGACGGATAAGGGCGCTATATCATGCAGTTTTATTTTTCGGTGAACAGCTGAGAATGAACCACAATGGCCAAGACGTTCGACTCATAATCATTTATCTCAGGTTCGCATTCTAGTTTAGGTGCGGTAGATATGCACAGCAGACGATCCCCGACAAGGATGAAAAAGTTGAACAGTACTTCTATTGTTTTCGCTAGTAAATTTGATGTTGACAGTGCATGGCAAGTCATCATTCAGGATCTAGTTTAGCGGAATTGGTGGGTGACAGAAATAGAGAGCTTATGAATAACAAACAACAGAAATTCCATCGTATGGCCCAATATATCAAGAGGCAGTTCGGCCGTTCACATGCTATTCCAACAATTCCAAATCCTTAAGGATAAGTCGCTTGAACTCTCAAAGGAATTGGAAGTAGAATCAAGCAACCGACTATCAAGGCAGAGAAAAGTTCCCGGTCCCGACGAAATTTTCCCAGTTCTTTTGAGATTGCTGAAAGCACTTATCGCCTTGGTTCGGGACACCTGGAACGCAGAATGCATTCCGTTATCGTGCAACGACTCACTGATTGTGCCCAACTTCAAGAAGGCATATCGCAGTGATTGCAGCATTCGTGGGATCAGTTTAGTTATAATAGTTATCAGGTTTTTTGCATAAATATTGAAACATTGTGCAACATCGGTTCGCTGGATCAGCGTCCGCGAACAGCAAGCCGGGTTTCGCCGAGGCTGAGATTGAAGCGATCAACTCTTTACTCCTCGGACGTTACTATAAACACACAACATACACAGCATTGTCCGAAAATCATGGTTTTTCTCTACTCGAAAGTTGCGTTCGATTCAGTCGTTCGAATAGCGTTATTCACTGGTCATCACTGAAAAAAACGTCTCATAAAAGTCCGCGAATGTATAATAATCATTGTACTCCGGTAATTCTGGCCCCATAAGGTTATAGGACGAACCATGAAGTCCGTTCGAAAAGTCCAGCAGTGTGCAATAGGGATTTCGCATTTTACCATTCCGGTTCAACTTCGTCAAAGACAAGATAATAGAGAACGCCCTACGAGGTATCCAGGATGGTGGCGTCAAATTGTCAAACAATGAAAAACTCTGTGACAGATTACACCGAAGAGTTCCGTCGTATGATTGGGAGAGGTGGGGTTTGTGTGCTGAAGATGCTTGGAAGTTTTGAACATCGATATTTGCGTCGTATCGCTAGGCATGTATGGAATGATCGCGTCAGCAACACGTAGGTCAAGAATCGAGTGTTAGGTACGGGAACAAAGAAAACTCTATCGAAACGTATCCAGCTTTGTGAAATTCGTTAGTTGAAGCACGTGCTGCACTCAATTTTCCGTTCCACTAACGGAATGAAATAGGCTACGCACAGGTCAACATATGACGTGACAGCGTAGAATGGGAAAACGTACGGCAGTCTTAGGTGGACTAGTAACCTCATGTCTAATCAGTTGAAGACGTCAAAGGATAGAGTAGCGAGTTGTGAATGGTGGGGATCGTGTTGTCACGCTATGTTGAAACAGAGCGAAAAGATATGCGTCTGCGCAGTGACAATGTATTCCGTGTGTTGGCTACTACGATGTGTTTTAATTTTCCCACCCATGACCTGCAGAGGTCAAGTGGATTACTCGTCTGTCAACACAAGGTTAGATAATCGAATTCCAGGATGGAGTGACATCATCCGTGTACATACACTGAAAATGTCACGTCAGCTGGTAATGAACACCTGAGGTTTGAACGCCGAGCTAAGCGCTCGCAGAACTTTGAAAAGCGCCAGCATGAGCTACAAAACAACAATATTCAAAATCACTGAATATATATCACGAGAAAAAACTAAAAATGCTTCCCAAATTGCCTAATTCCAGTTTTACTGCAGATACCATTGAAATGAAAACAGACACAAATATTAATGTACTGTAATGAAAACCTTGGGGTGGAAACCAATGCACGATACACTCGTCGTCAGAGGGATGATATCTCCAAATATTCCTGACGTATCGCCCATCGGACGTTTGATCAATGTTACCAGTACTTCCTCCGGAGCATTTTAGGGTATTTTCCAAACTCGAAAAATTCATAAATTCAAAGTCAGCATAGCATATCTTATCAGACAGTAGCATGCATATCCAACTGGACCCAGATACCTAGATGAAAATCGTATCTCGTCATTGTTTTCCTAGCAATCCTCATTCACTGGGGAGATGCATCATTAATGTGGAAAAGTGTAAAGGTTATTCTGCGTTACCAAATTCCCGAAAAATTTTGGCAATCTCTATCCTACTGGCACTGCCTAGTTGATATTGTCAAATATCTGTCGACTACTCACTGTTTTAAAAGCAGTCTGTCGGAATTGCCATGAACTGATAGTTTTTGAAGGGAGATCTTTTTCTTTTGAAAAATAATCAGACCAACGCATTCTAAACCGAGTGCCAGAGTTTCGCCTAAGTAACACATGCTGCCATGTGCTGAGTGTCATCAAAAGTGATATTACGATAGAGGAATAGCATGCGAACCAGTACAACCTGACGAGAAAGTATGCTAACAGTGTGTCTTCCACTGGAAGACCGGTAAAAAAGCAGAGAACCAAAAGTGTGCTGTTTACGATTCTCGATTCCCGGTGAATCTAACTAAAGTGCAGCCAACAATAGCCAACTTCAGTCGACTGCAGTTGAGACAACCAGAAAGATGACCATATCAAACGGCTAGGTGTCTGATGCAGCTTTTGAGGTGGCAATGACGACTGGGGACTATAAGGTGTCAAGGAATGCATCCTGTTTTCGTCGCTCCCCCTTCTTCGAGGTTACATCTAGATGTCAGTGAAGCAGACCGGAACAGACATAACTCCACAACCGAAGGTAATAAAGCTCTGAATAGAGCACCTTACCCGACATATTGATATTCACGAGTACGGTTGTACGACTCACTTTCGCAGTGTGCGCCTTCTTTCCGCAACTGAAACGAGTCGATGCGTCGATGTTTAGCGGACACATACTTGTTTGTCAAGTATAAACTTCGAGTTTAGGTTGCGCTCGTATAGTGTGATCATGACCCAGTACAAACAAGGAGGACTTATGTTGCCAGCCTCTGGCATGAATCAGCGAGTTTAACACCTAATTCACTCAGTCCCAGTTTGGATGAAATTGATGAGTTCGGTGCACGTTGGATTAGGTCATTATACAAACGATTCTGACGAGCAATGTTTGGGGGGATTCCAAAGACATCGAAAAAGTTGAACAGTGAAAATTTATATTGCAATGTCGGTCAGTGAAATGATGAATAACCAAAAAGTGGATGCAGCATGCAACAGGGACACGAAAGCTTCAATATTACTTGCTGTTTCGCATGCAATAACAGTAAACAGAACGAGAAATCATGAAATTAAATTTAGTTCTCTAAATTATAGTGTAAAAGTACGGAATCACCACCGCTAAGAAGGACAATCCGCATGAGCTTGTGTAAAGGGACAAACGGAACTAAGGTGTGCGTATAGAGACATATAGATATATATGCACACAAACACACATGGACAACAAAGTACCTTGTATGCCTGAAAAGCCGACTTCAGGCTCTGATATATCGACATGTAATGGGGCAAATGGCTAAAATAACCCAAAAGACGTCGAACAGTAGGACCAGTTCTTGGCTCATTAGCGACCGCGTGAGTTCCTGAGCTATCCGCTAAATTACAGAGAAAAGGAGCAGTGTTAGAGCGCAAAGTTAAAAACTATAAATTCTGGAATAGTACGGTCAAAATTTGATCAAAAAAGGGAATCTTTCCAACCAACATTTATGCATTGATCAAAACAATACCGTGTGCTTTAGACCTATTGACGGTGTCATTTCATGATTTGACTAGACCAGTTTACTCCGGACTTTTCTGGGCTCAGTATGATAAGTTGCCTTATGTAGTTATGGTGATGAACAATGCACAAGAAAGCATAGCAACACGAGCGCCGGTAAGAACGTTTGCATTCGGTCAAATACCAACTATTAAGATGCCATCCGTAGCGGTCAAAAAAAAACAAAAATAAAAAAGACTTTAGCGACTCTTTAGCAATAATAATGACATTATTATCAATAATAATAAAACACCAATGGATGATGTATACATTGGTGGAAGTTACCGTGTGAGATTTTGCGCAACGGACTGTTTCGTTTCAATCCACGCCTCGTGGTGTTTGCTTGTGAGGCAATGCTTGCTACGTTAGCGGTAGCCGCCATCGCAGCACTCTGTACAGCTTTGTTCGTTACCGCCTGGGTAGCCTGAGCGACCGCAGAAGCCCTGTTCTGAGCCAGAATAGAAATCGAGTTGAGAAATCCGATAGGTGCATCAGGATGGAATGGGTCCGCGATCAGACCGGCAAAAGGTGGCAGGGCTGGAGTGATCTCATCCAGTATGTGCCAGAGCATAAACAACATGCTGAAAGCAATATTGAGTAAAGAAAGGGATCAAGAGAGAGAGGGGGGAATTATTTCTCACTAAATAATTCTATGTGAGTGGAATCGCAATCGGTGTATGACATAGCCCAAAAGGTCCCGAGGACTGACAAATTTCACCGGCAACTATAGCCGTGAGGCGGAAGGTGGAAGTGAGTTAGAATATATCCCGATAAATTCGGTTGGCAACTTCGAGAGGATATATGTTTTCAAGTCGAACTTGATAACGATCAGACAGGCAGGCAAACAGAAATGAAAGAAAAACCATAACGGAGAGCCGGCTTCATTACTGTAAACAACGACGATCGAAGGTGCGCAATCGTAAATAAGAAAGGCAAAGTAGGAAAAAAAATAAGACTTAACTTCTGTTTAATGAGATAAATTAGCGTAATAATAAAATTTTGCTTCGTTAATCTATTCATTATACAAAACCAAATATGGAACTTTATTGGAAGGGGATGGTAGTCTAGTGAGGAAACGAGTAGCCCGTAGTAAGATTCAAAAAAGCAACATTCACGTCCAAAAGTCACGACAATAAGAACTTGACTATTGCAGATTGAAGATAAAGTTGCACGAGACGATAATCGTTCGTCATCTGCTTTGGGGTTCACGATGCGTAAATTCCATGGATAGAAAGACAAGAGATCAGCGAAAATCGCATCGGGGACCCAAGATGAAAGAATTTCGGTAAAGTCCGGGGGACCAATTTCACCGGATAAAGAAGAATTGCAATGATAACAGAATGACACAAAGGGAACCAGGTAAGGTTAGTAGACAAAAAGGCTACACAAAGATTAATCGGTCATAAGAAAAAACTAAAGCAAACACACATTGACTAAAACCTAAATAATCAAATGCGTTCGTCACATAAAAAAATTAGTGGATAGTGAACAATCTGAATTCTTGTCAGGTTTTAGATCCTAGTACTACGGTCGTCAAATCACACTGCGACATTGCGTGAGAAGGACATTTGCCGGGTGAAAATTTGCAACCTCCCTTTTGGCACTACAGCCATACAATCAGTGTAATTGAGTTCATCTAGCGCGAGTTTGGTCGTCAATTCTGTGGCGCATGGTAGAATGCAAATTTGGAGACCTGATCATAAGAAGACATCGAGAATTTTTTTTCGCTTAAGACCACGATAAATACGGTTACTTTTTTGGCGGACCCCTGGGCTTTATAGGTTATGGGTTATAACAAAAAAAGTCAAATACATTCACGAAAACCGATTATAGCCAGAACAAATAAAACAGAGCAATTGTATATACGTACATGTGAATTACATATATACCAACAGCTACTCACCGAGCAATGTGGTGCAGAAACGACAAAGCAAATCGAGTATAGGCATGCTGTAAATCCAAACTCATGGAAGCTGACCCAGTCGGAATACTCTGCTCCGTCAGAGCGTGTATAGCCCAACCTGTTGGACGGACAAGAAGCGAAGAGGAAACGAAAAATGGACATCGATTCCAGAGCACATGAAAAGAAAAAAAATAATGGGTTTGCCACTGATTGGAATGTAGAATGATTGGAAAAGCAACAAATTACAAAAAATAATTTCATCAACCGAGGATATCTACGAATCGGCGAAAAAAACTATTAACTTGCAAGTTTTGTCGCCTTTCGCTATCACGTAGCAATATCTCTGATCATAAGGCGAACAAATAAACCGGAAGATACAACCAGAAAAATGACTAAACAATGAATAGTTTGAAGTAAAAAAAAAACAATTCGGATCCCTACAAGCTAAACGAAGTCGGAAAACAAACCAGCTAAGGTTAAGTTTACTGGTTACAATTGCTAAACCGTTGCGCCATGCCATGGAGTAATCGGTTTCACTGATAACCTAGTGGAATTCTTGTCTAGGTCTAAGTGTAAGTAAGACATCCCGGGAGCTTAAAATTGTGTGAAAACAGCGTTCGATCAACGGGAAAAGTGGTGAGTTTATATGTGCTACAAATAACCTCACTATTGAATGAGGTGCTTGATGCTTAACAAGTGAGTGGGGCGTTAATGCGATACCACGTAACTCCAGTGGCTTCGCAACATCGGATAGGAAGTCAGCAGATAAGGTAGACTAATCAATCAGTGACTCGGAACGAAGCAAATAAGAAAAACAGAGGCTCAGGTATGCATCCGTTGATCTTGAGAATACACAAGCTCTCAATAATAAAACGGGGTTTTTTCCAACTATTAAAACTGTGCATATTTTTGCCCTCAGCTACTTTTTGGGTCTATATGTACGCCTGAAATTCTCGTTCCAACGCTTGTTGAGGTCTCTCGTTTGGCAACTTCGACTAATGCGGTCTTTTGAGCAACATTTTCTGAATAGCCTGGTTCATTTTCGATAATCCACGAAAAATGATGACGCTACATCACCAGTTTGAGGATATATGATCCATTTCTGAGTACTGCTCAACTACTGAAGAAGATTACACTACAGAAGTACTAGAATTTTAACATGACTATCAAAAAAATCAACGGAACTCAACTCTTTTGTCTCGATTGGAGATGGGCAAAGATAACAAACTACTTACGCATTAAACAACCCGTGGCAAGAGAGACCACTTCCGCATGCAATTCCAAATCGACAGTGGTCACATTTGTGGCCGATAACAAAGTCAAACAGTGCCACGAGAGCAGAGCAACACGCGGTCGACGTTGTCGATCCAGTAAGTTGTGAGAAAAAGAAGTTTCTGTGGAAGCAGCTGAAGATGTTGTTGTGTTCCCTTCCGTCACTTCGGTTGCAGATTTAGATTCGTTCGGCTGCGATTGTTCGGTTGGAATGAAACTTCCATCATACCAGACACGGGCATGCATAAGAATGTGAGTCTGACCTAAGATCAGATTCAGGCAATGAACCACTCCATGCTAAAATCGGCGTAAGACGGGGCAAATGCAACACAGAGAAAGAAGACGAGTCAACAGGGAAAAACCGTAAGCGCTAAAGTGTGTATTAGATGCAAAATCTAAAAATTGATCGGTATAAGGATCCATGGGGACAGTGACATTCTGATGGAGGATGGGAGGGCAAGTAATCGTTAGTCGTAGCTCAGACTGTTGGATTTCATGAGTTTTGATTGCTGAGCTTGGCGCAAACGTCTCACCATCAGTCTAGGTGACATCGTTAGTACAAGTGAGCTACTAAATGCAGAATAGTCGTTGTAATACTCATCAGAAGTTCGTTTCAAGAGATGCTCATCCCGGCGGTGAATATGGAAGTGACTCGATGTTCATCAGATGACTCTACAGGTGTCAATAAAAAATGCTGCTATTAATAGTTGAACTGTTTTTGTTCGGCAACCCACTACGATGATTACACATGGATGTCGGTATGACGAATCAACAGAGATTGTTCCGTGAACTAAATGTAGAAATCCGTATTCACAATGATCAACAACAGCCTGATAAAAGGTAGTGGACAACGACGTTTGAGACTGGTTCGTCAAAGATCGTCAAAAGATCTAGATGACTGCCCGAGTCCCTAAATGCAGTTCACAAAAAGAGGCAGATGTGCAGCGGCGTACGTGCACGTTTTCGAACTGCATCTTGAAAACGAATATCAGAAATCAGACAACCAGAAACGGAACGTATGACAAGATAACCACGGAAGTCACTTGTTATTTTAGTCTGTCACTAGCGTGCTTACAGGGAATGCATGAAAATCGTTCCAACGAGAACAGATATGCATACCACAGTCAAATTCCTCGAACAAAATACATTTTCGTGCACGAATTCAAAAATGTTAGACAAATTTCCATCTCCGGTACTAAACAATATAGTAGACAATGTACAAATCACGATTTGGAAAAAAGGAACATAGAAAGGTTTGAATGGAAATATTTAAAAATGTGTATATGTATATGTAATCAGTTTCATGTATGTGACCAAATTAAGCATATGAGAGGTTTTGCGTGTATTCCTGCACACTGGCTATGGTCACCGGGTAATCCTTTATCAATGCAACTGCATACCTGGACATCATGATCCTAAACTGCCACAGTAAAGCGTTGCGTTTCCCAGCTGGGCTCATCTACACACAATACGTCATAGAATAGCACAATAACACAAGGCGGCAGCGTAGCAGGACATCAAAAGGCACTACGGATGGAGACACAATAATACGACCTAGAACCTCCAAGTCCCGTAATCGCACAAAAGAAATGGAACGAACTAGATGGTCCTTTGAGTGAAGCGTCACACAAAATCAAAGCATGGAATTCGAACGCCTAGCCCAACCCGCTAGCGAGAGACAGAAAAGACCAATACAGAAAACAGCCGCGCGTTTATTTGTGACTCATAATACACATCAGAAGTCAAGTGAGCTTTATCGTTTATATAGTTTCATGGAGTGGCCTTGGTCGATAGAGAAAACAGCCAATCACAGAGAAGTTTTGGGAATTTTTTGGAGGTCGTATACAAAATCTTAACTGCGCAATAGTCAAAATAACGTCATCTTCAAAATATCTTGGATCCTTGGTAGTGCAGTGTTTTCCAGGACTACCAAGGATACAGCTAAAAATTTGGGTCAGATATGTAGATGATGCATTTGTCATCATTCGACGATCAAATATCGAAAAGACATACAAAGTAATTAACAACATATTTGAAGATATCAACTTCACAATGAAATCAGAGAAAGATGGGAGACTGCTATTTCTAGACGTCTTGGTTTGAAGGAATGCCAACAACACACTGGAGACAACGGTGTATCGCAAACAAACTCAAACGAATCAAATATTAGACAATCAAACAATCACAAACGGTCACGCATCCGAACCTTATTCACAAGAGTCAAAGCTCACTACAGTACAGAAGGATTACGTGAATATGAAGAAACCTATCTCTACAAGATGCTCGAGAAAAACGGATATCCAAGGAACTTCGCAAGAAGAGCCGTGCACACACTGAACAAGGAAACGAACAGAAACGAATTGTCTAACAAAAGGATCATTCTCCCATACACCAAAAATGTATTTAAAATTAACCACGAGTTTACTCCAACCTCAAGGAATCACCGACCCAAACTTTGTGAAGACTTATATCAAAACCAACAAAGCGACTGAAAACGGGGCAAAGAAGAAACATCGTTTACAAAGTCAAATGCATGGACTGCAACAAGTTTTATAGTGACCAAACCGAGAAAAATGATTGCTCGAATGTACGGGCACAAACTAGTTACAAAAAGACACGACCTACTCTTTCTCAACCACCCACGAAGACCAAGAAGGATAGGAATTCAATCTGGATAACGTTGAGATCTTGGATCAAGAAACTACGAGGCATGCGGGAGAGCTTTTAGAAGCCTGGTATTAAGCAATCTCAATAGACACCGAATTGGATCGCATGGACATTGAGATGGGAGGCAGACAAACCAGCTAACTGAAGGAACCAGAATTTAAGTCATACGGACCCATGATCACAAATCTGAGTTATTCATACGTATTTATCCACGGAACTGAACCACATAATATTCATACACTGTAAATAAAAACAACAACCCACGACTAAACGGGTTAAACTTCTCGGGCCGAATTTCAATCTTTTGGGGACGAACGTCAAACCAACAGATATCAAGTGCAAAACGGGGATAGTTTCCAGACCATGGTCGTCGAGGCTGTCCAAAGTTAAAGTCAAAGTTAATTCTATGATTAGAGAAATCCCGACAATTGCGCATGTGTACTGACGATGTCACATCAACTGGTGATGAAACGTTTGCGACCTAAAGGCCAAGCTCAGCGATCAGGGCCCCATGAAAATCAACAATTTGAGCTATAAATAACACAAGTTTTCAAGTCTATTGTTTAATTTTTTAATCCTAAAGCTTATCGTCCTCGGAAGATTGTAGGCAGAGCCCTTACCATCCAAGGTGCAAGATTAAGGGGAAGTAACAATCGGACGACAAAAATGCAAAGGCGCTTTGCTTCCGCAACATCAGTTAGGTAACAATGAAGATGTATCAGGTTTGGGAAACAGAACCGTCCAACAAACCCGTAGGCAATTAGACGAGAGCTGCATGACTGGAAGTCCAGAGACAAGGTGGAGAGCCACTCATTCTTCCTAACTGTGAAACAAAAAAAGCGGCCCATAGTTTTCGTGCAATTCTCGTGATACGTGAGATGCGGATACGGGCGGCCTTCAAACCGAAGATTTGCGCGAGAGACGTGGGGCAGTCGCTAGTGAGCTCTCCTGTGTAGCTACTAAAAGGGTTCGAGTATGACAAATAGACGAAAAAACTGTCATGTTGAGAGGCACAGGTCGCTTGATCAGGTGGGCTTGAAGTGAACTGGAGTGGAGGCGATCGACTGATGTCGCTGACACTGGCGACAGTGACAAACAAGAATATAACACAGTAAGCTCATTAAGAGTATGTCTGAGGATAAAAATAAATTACACTATTCTCAGCCAATTTGGGAGAAGGGTGTAAATTCCAATCCACCGTGCTTCTAGAAGATTGATAAATAAATGGCGGCATAAAAGTCAATAGATATCGAACGAAAAATGACATGATACAATAAACTGTGTGCAATCAGCTCCCATTAACGTATCGAGTAAAATCAGCAAACTTTGCAATGATTAAAGCCTGTTATTTCAATACACTAACATAGTAACCTAATGTTATGTCACATCGTTCACCTACATGCATTAGTTCTGGTTGCTACCTCATAACACCCGCACCCCTTGCGCAAACCGAAAAAGGAACGACGAACAACGAAGACTAATGGTAAACAATATACACGAAACGAAACGTCTCCAATACAAAAACGCCAATGATTGTGATATCCGGTCATATCACTCACTGTCTCAAACCATCGCTTCGGGAGACTGCAACAACGAGACTACACCTTGACGTGGTGTGACGGCTTACGTGGCTCCATGATCCAACGAGCTATACAGAATGGCTTATCTCAAGCCGCACATTCAATCATGCCTGCAAGGTCAACGGGTAGAGGCCTGACGAAGCGGTCTCCTGTTGCTCCAAGTCGGGGGTTGATCTGAGTTAGCAGCTCAGTCGGAAAAACGACTGGAAGACTAATTGATCCATGCAGATAGGCTTCCACTCAGCTACGCCCCGCTGCCTTGCAGTCAGGTTCTTGTCAGAACCAAAGGCTTTGGTTGTGAACCCTAACCGTTCTTCTGCTTAGCAGCTGGACTCACTAGCAGTACCCGTCCATTATTTCCCATGAGTTACACGCCTACAAATAATTCCATACTGCATCGGTCGTCGCGCAGG